>JAKSZU010000070.1:7500-607500 GCA_026018925.1 Tupaia tana
GTGAAACGAAAACTAACATTAGCCCTAAACTTACTCCCTCAAACTAAGTTCAAACCTAACCTAACCTGAAGCCTAAATCAAACCATACACCTAACCCTAACCCTAGGCGGACACCTTAAGCTCAACCCCAAACCTAACCTGACCCTGACGCTTACTCCAACCGTAACAGTTAACCGAAAACTAACAGTAGCCCTAAACTGACTCCCTCAAACTAAGTTCAAACCTAACCTAACCTGAAGCCTAAATCAAATCATAGACCTAAACCTAACCCTAGGCGGACACCTTATGCTTAACCCCCACCCTAACCTGACCCTGACGCGTACTCCAACTATAACAGTTAACCGAAAACTAACAGTAGCCCTAAACTTACTCCCTCAAACTAACTTCAAACCTAACCTAACCTGAAGCCTAAATCAAACCATACACCTAACCCTAACCCTAGGCGGACACCTTAAGCTCAACCCCAACCCTAACCTGGCCCTGACACTAACTCCAACAGTAACAGTTACCCGAACACTAACAGTAGCCCAAAACTTACTCCCTCAAACTAACTTCAAACCTAACCTAACTTGAAGCCTAACTCAAACCATAGACCTAACCCTAACCCTAGGCGGACACCTGAAACTCAACCACAACCCTAACCAGACCCTGACGCTATCTCCAACCGTAACAATGAACCGAAAACGAACAGTAGCCCTAAACTGACTCCCTCAAACTAAGTTCAAACCTAACCTAACCTGGAGCCTAACTCAAACCACAGATCTAACCCTAACCCTAGGCGGACAACTTATGCTTAACCCCCACCCTAACCTGACCCTGACGCTTACTCCAACTGTAACAGTTAACCGAAAACTAACAGTAGCCCTGAACTTACACCCTCAAACTAACTTCAAACCTAACCTAACCTGAAGCCTAACTCAAACCATAGACCTAACCCTAACCCTAGGCGGACACCTTAAGCTCAACCCCAACCCTAACCTGACCTTGACGCTATCTCCAACCGTAACACTGAACGGAGAACTAACTGTAGCCCTAAACTTATTCCCTCAAACTAAGTTCAAACCTAACCTAACCTGAAGCCTAACTCAAACCACAGACCTAACCCTAACCCTAGGCGAACACCTTAAGCTTATCCCCAACCCTAACCTGACCCTCACACTAACTCCAACCATAACACTGAACCGAAAACTCACAGTAGCCCTAAACTTACTCCCTCAAACTAACTTCAAACCTAACCTAACCTGAAGCCTAAATTAAACCATACACCTAACCCTAACCCTAGGCGGACACCTTAAGCTCAAACCCAACCCTAACCTGACCTCCAGGCTAACTCCAACCATTTCACTGAACCGAAAACTAAGAGTAGTCCTAAACTTACTCCCTCAAACTAAGTTCAATCCTAACCTAACCTAAAGCCTAAATGAAACCATAGACCTAACCCTAACCCTAGGCGGAGACCTTATGGTTAACCCCCACCATAACCTGACCCTGACGCTTACTCCAACCGTAACAGTTAAACGAAAACTAACAGTAGCCCTAAACTTACTCCCTCAAACTAAGTTCAAACCTAACCTAACCTGAAGCCTAAATCAAACCATACACCTAACCCTAACCCAAGGCGGACACCTTAAGCTCAACCCCAACCCTAACCTGACTCTTACGCTAACTCCAACAGTAACAGTTACCCGAAAACTAACAGTAGCCCTAAACTTACTCCCTCAAACTAACTTCAAACCTAACCTAACTTGAAGCCTAACTCAAACCATAGACCTAACCCTAACCCTAGGCGAACACCTGAAACTCAACCACAAACCTAACCAGACCCTGACGCTATCTCCAACCGTAATACTGAACCAAATACTAACAGTAGCCCTAAACTTACTCCCTCAAACTAAGTTCAAACCTAACCTAACCTGAAGCCTAACTCAAACCATAGACCTAACCCTAACCCAAGGCGGACACCTGAAGCTCAACCCCAACCCTAACCTGACCCTGACGCTATCTCCAACCGTAACACTGAACCGAAAACTAACAGTAGCCCTAAACTTACTCCCTCAAACTAAGTTAAAACCTAACCTAACCTGAACCCTAACTCAAACCACAGACCTCACCCTAACCCTAGGTGGACACCTTAAGCTCAACCCCAACCCTAACCTGGCCCTGACGCTAACTCCAACCGTAACAGTTACCCGAAAACTAACAGTAGCCCTAAACTTACTGCCTCAAACTAAGTTCCAACCTAACCTAACCTGAAGCCTAAATCAAACCATACACCTAACCCTAACCCTAGGCGGACACCGGAAGTTCAAACCCAACCCTAACCTGACCCTCACGCTAACTCCAACCGTAACACTGAACCGAAAACTAACAGTAGCCCTAAACTTAATCCCTCAAACTAAGTTCAAACCTAACCTAACCTGAAGCCTAACTCAAACCATAGACCTAACCCTAACCCTAGGCTGACACCTGAGGCTCAACCCCTACCCTAACCTGACCCTGACGCTATCTCCAACCGTAACACTGAACCGAAAACTAACAGTAGCCCTAAACTTACTCCCTCAAACTAAGTTCAAACCTAACCTAACCTGAAGCCTCACTCAAACCACAGACCTAACCCTAACCCTAGGCGGACACCTTAAGCTCAACCCCAACCCTAACCTGACCCTCACGCTAACTCCAACCGTAACACTGTACCGAAAACTAACAGTAGCCCTAAACTTACTCCCTCAAACTAAGTTCAAACCTAACCTAACCTGAAGCCTAACTCAAACAATAGACCTAACCATAAGCCTAGGCGGACACCTTAAGCTTGACCCCAACCCTAAACTGACCCTGACGCTTACTCCAACCGTAACAGTTAAACGAAAACTAACAGTAGCCCTAAACTGTCTCCCTCAAACTAAGTTCAAACCTAACCTATCCTGAAGCCTAACTCAAACAATAGACTTAACCCTAACCCTAGGAGGACACCTTAATCTTAACCCCAACCCTAACCTGACCCTGAGGCTAAATCCAACCGTAACACAGAATCGAAAACTAACAGTGGCCCTAAACTTACTCCCTCAAACTAAGTTCAATCCTAACCTAACCTGAAGCCTAAATGAAACCATAGACCTAACCCTAACCCTAGGCGGACACCTTATGCTTAACCCCCACCCTAACCTGACCCTGACGCTTACTCCAACCGTAACAGTTAAACGAAAACTAACAGTAGCCCTAAACTTACTCCCTCAAACTAAGTTCAAACCTAACCTAACCTGAAGCCTAAATCAAACCATACACCTAACCCTAACCCAAGGCGGACACCTTAAGCTCAACCCCAAACCTAACCTGACCCTGACGCTTACTCCAACCGTAACAGTTAACCGAAAACTAACAGTAGCCCTAAACTGACTCCCTCAAACTAAGTTCAAACCTAACCTAACCTGAAGACTAAATCAAATCATACACCTAACCCTAACCCTAAGTGGACACCTTATGATAACCCCCACCATAACCTGACCCTGACGCGTACTCCAACTGTAACAGTTAACCGAAAACTAACAGTAGCCCTAAACTTACTCCCTCAAACTAACTTCAAACCTAACCTAACCTGAAGCCTAAATCAAACCATACACCTAACCCTAACCCTAGGCGGACACCTTAAGCTCAACCCCAACCCTAACCTGACCTCCAGGCTAACTCAAACCATATCACTGAACCGAAAACTAAGAGTAGTCCTAAACTTACTCCCTCAAACTAAGTTCAATCCTAACCTAACCTGAAGCCTAAATCAAACCATACACCTAACCCTAACCCTAGGCGGACACCTTATGCTTAACCCCCACCCTAACCTGACCCTGACGCTTACTCCAACCGTAACAGTTAAACGAAAACTAACAGTAGCCCTAAACTTACTCCCTCAAACTAAGCTCAAACCTAACCTAACCTGAAGCCTAAATCAAACCATACACCTAACCCTAACCCTAGGCGGACACCTTAAGCTCAACCCCAAACCTAACCTGACCTGACGCTTACTCCAACCGTAACAGTTAACCGAAAACTAACAGTAGCCCTAAACTGACTCCCTCAAACTAAGTTCAAACCTAACCTAACCTGAAGCCTAAATCAAATCATACACCTAACCCTAACCCTAAGTGGACACCTTATGATAACCCCCACCATAACCTGACCCTGACGCGTCCTCCAACTGTAACAGTTAACCGAAAACTAACAGTAGCCCTAAACTTACTCCCTCAAACTAACTTCAAACCTAACCTAACCTGAAGCCTAAATCAAACCATACACCTAACCCTAACCCTAGGCGGACACCTTAAGCTCAACCCCAACTCTAACCAGACCTCCAGCCTAACTCAAACCATATCACTGAACCGAAAACTAAGAGTAGTCCTAAACTTACTCCCTCAAACTAAGTTCAATCCTAACCTAACCTGAAGCCTAAATGAAACCATAGACCTAACCCTAACCCTAGGCGGACACCTTATGGTTAACCCCCACCATAACCTGACCCTGATGCTTACTCCAACCGTAACAGTTAAACGAAACTAACAGTAGCCCTTAACTTACTCCCTCAAACTAAGTTCAAACCTAACCTAACCTGAAGCCTAAATCAAACCATACACCTAACCCTAACCCTAGGCGGACACCTTAAGCTCAACCCCAACCCTAACCTGGCTCTGACGCTAACTCCAACAGTAACAGTTACCCGAAA
Source organism: Tupaia tana (assembly GCA_026018925.1). Lineage (NCBI taxonomy): Eukaryota > Metazoa > Chordata > Mammalia > Scandentia > Tupaiidae > Tupaia > Tupaia tana. The sequence goes on from JAKSZU010000070.1 coordinate 12,212, forward strand.
ACTAACAGTAGCCCTAAACTTACTCCCTGAAACTAACTTCAACCTAACCTAACTTGAAGCCTAACTCAAACCATAGACCTAACCCTAACCCTAGGCGGACACCTGAAACACAACCACAACCCTAACCAGACCCTGACGCTATGTCCAACCGTACCACTGAACCGAAAACTAACAGTAGCCCTAAACTTACTCCCTCAAAGTAAGTTCCAACCTAACCTAACCTGAAGCCTAAATCAAACCATACACCTAACCCTAACCCTAGGCGGACACCTGAAGTTCAAACCCAACCCTAACCTGACCCTCACGCTAACTCCAACCGTAACACTGAACCGAAAACTAACAGTAGCCCTAAACTTAATCCCTCAAACTAAGTTCAAACCTAACCTAACCTGAAGCCTAACTCAAACCATAGACCTAACCCTAACCCTAGGCGGACACCTGAAGCTCAACCCCAACCCTAACCTGACCCTGACGCTATCTCCAACCGTAACACTGAACCGAAAACTAACAGTAGCCCTAAACTTACTCCCTCAAACTAAGTTCAAACCTAACCTAACCTGAAGCCTAACTCAAACCACAGACCTAACCCTAACCCTAGGCGGACAACTTAAACTCAACCCCAACCCTAACCGGACCCTCACGCTAACTCCAAACGTAACATTGAACCGAAAACTAACAGTAGCCCTAAACTTACTCCCTCAAACTAAGTTCAATCCTAACCTAACCTGAAGCCTAAATGAAACCATAGACCTAACCCTAACCCTAGGCAGACACCTTATGCTTAACCCCCACCCTAACTTGACCCTGATGCTTACTCCAACCGTAACAGTTAAACGAAAACTAACGGTAGCCCTATACTGTCTCCCACAAACTAAGTTTAAACCTAACCTAACCTGAAGCCTAACTCAAACAATAGACCTAACCCTAACCCTAGGCGGACACCTTAATCTCAACCCCAACCCTAACCTGACCCTGACGCTTACTCCAACCGTAACAGTTAACCGAAAACTAACAGTAGCCCTAAACTTACTCCCTCAAACTAAGTTCAAACCTAACCTAACCTGAAGCCTAACTCAAACCACAGACCTAACCCTAACCCTAGGCAGACACCTTAAGCTCAACCCCAACCCTAACCGGACCGTCACGCTAACTCCAAACGTAACATTGAACCGAAAACTAACAGTAGCCCTAAACTTACTCCCTCAAACTAAGTTCAATCCTAACCTAACCTGAAGCCTAAATGAAACCATAGACCTAACCCTAACCCTAGGCGGACACCTTATGCTTAACCCCCACCCTAACCTGACCCTGACGCTTACTCCAACCGTAACAGTTAAACGAAAACTAACATTAGCCCTAAACTTACTCCCTCAAACTAAGTTCAAACCTAACCTAACCTGAAGCCTAAATCAAACCATACACCTAACCCTAACCCTAGGCGGACACCTTAAGCTCAACCCCAAACCTAACCTGACCCTGACGCTTACTCCAACCGTAACAGTTAACCGAAAACTAACAGTAGCCCTAAACTGACTCCCTCAAACTAAGTTCAAACCTAACCTAACCTGAAGCCTAAATCAAATCATAGACCTAAACCTAACCCTAGGCGGACACCTTATGCTTAACCCCCACCCTAACCTGACCCTGACGCGTACTCCAACTATAACAGTTAACCGAAAACTAACAGTAGCCCTAAACTTACTCCCTCAAACTAACTTCAAACCTAACCTAACCTGAAGCCTAAATCAAACCATACACCTAACCCTAACCCTAGGCGGACACCTTAAGCTCAACCCCAACCCTAACCTGGCCCTGACACTAACTCCAACAGTAACAGTTACCCGAACACTAACAGTAGCCCAAAACTTACTCCCTCAAACTAACTTCAAACCTAACCTAACTTGAAGCCTAACTCAAACCATAGACCTAACCCTAACCCTAGGCGGACACCTGAAACTCAACCACAACCCTAACCAGACCCTGACGCTATCTCCAACCGTAACAATGAACCGAAAACGAACAGTAGCCCTAAACTGACTCCCTCAAACTAAGTTCAAACCTAACCTAACCTGGAGCCTAACTCAAACCACAGATCTAACCCTAACCCTAGGCGGACAACTTATGCTTAACCCCCACCCTAACCTGACCCTGACGCTTACTCCAACTGTAACAGTTAACCGAAAACTAACAGTAGCCCTGAACTTACACCCTCAAACTAACTTCAAACCTAACCTAACCTGAAGCCTAACTCAAACCATAGACCTAACCCTAACCCTAGGCGGACACCTTAAGCTCAACCCCAACCCTAACCTGACCCTGACGCTATCTCCAACCGTAACACTGAACCGAGAACTAACTGTAGCCCTAAACTTATTCCCTCAAACTAAGTTCAAACCTAACCTAACCTGAAGCCTAACTCAAACCACAGACCTAACCCTAACCCTAGGCGAACACCTTAAGCTTATCCCCAACCCTAACCTGACCCTCACACTAACTCCAACCATAACACTGAACCGAAAACTCACAGTAGCCCTAAACTTACTCCCTCAAACTAACTTCAAACCTAACCTAACCTGAAGCCTAAATTAAACCATACACCTAACCCTAACCCTAGGCGGACACCTTAAGCTCAAACCCAACCCTAACCTGACCTCCAGGCTAACTCCAACCATTTCACTGAACCGAAAACTAAGAGTAGTCCTAAACTTACTCCCTCAAACTAAGTTCAATCCTAACCTAACCTGAAGCCTAAATGAAACCATAGACATAACCCTAACCCTAGGCGGAGACCTTATGGTTAACCCCCACCATAACCTGACCCTGACGCTTACTCCAACCGTAACAGTTAAACGAAAACTAACAGTAGACCTAAACTTACTCCCTCAAACTAAGTGCAAACCTAACCTAACCTGAAGCCTAAATCAAACCATACACCTAACCCTAACCCAAGGCGGACACCTTAAGCTCAACCCCAACCCTAACCTGACTCTTACGCTAACTCCAACAGTAACAGTTACCCGAAAACTAACAGTAGCCCTAAACTTACTCCCTCAAACTAACTTCAAACCTAACCTAACTTGAAGCCTAACTCAAACCATAGACCTAACCCTAACCCTAGGCGAACACCTGAAACTCAACCACAAACCTAACCAGACCCTGACGCTATCTCCAACCGTAATACTGAACCAAATACTAACAGTAGCCCTAAACTTACTCCCTCAAACTAAGTTCAAACCTAACCTAACCTGAAGCCTAACTCAAACCATAGACCTAACCCTAACCCAAGGCGGACACCTGAAGCTCAACCCCAACCCTAACCTGACCCTGACGCTATCTCCAACCGTAACACTGAACCGAAAACTAACAGTAGCCCTAAACTTACTCCCTCAAACTAAGTTAAAACCTAACCTAACCTGAACCCTAACTCAAACCACAGACCTCACCCTAACCCTAGGTGGACACCTTAAGCTCAACCCCAACCCTAAACTGGCCCTGACGCTAACTCCAACCGTAACAGTTACCCGAAAACTAACAGTAGCCCTAAACTTACTGCCTCAAACTAAGTTCCAACCTAACCTAACCTGAAGCCTAAATCAAACCATACACCTAACCCTAACCCTAGGCGGACACCGGAAGTTCAAACCCAACCCTAACCTGACCCTCACGCTAACTCCAACCGTAACACTGAACCGAAAACTAACAGTAGCCCTAAACTTAATCCCTCAAACTAAGTTCAAACCTAACCTAACCTGAAGCCTAACTCAAACCATAGACCTAACCCTAACCCTAGGCTGACACCTGAGGCTCAACCCCTACCCTAACCTGACCCTGACGCTATCTCCAACCGTAACACTGAACCGAAAACTAACAGTAGCCCTAAACTTACTCCCTCAAACTAAGTTCAAACCTAACCTAACCTGAAGCCTCACTCAAACCACAGACCTAACCCTAACCCTAGGCGGACACCTTAAGCTCAACCCCAACCCTAACCTGACCCTCACGCTAACTCCAACCGTAACACTGTACCGAAAACTAACAGTAGCCCTAAACTTACTCCCTCAAACTAAGTTCAAACCTAACCTAACCTGAAGCCTAACTCAAACAATAGACCTAACCATAAGCCTAGGCGGACACCTTAAGCTTGACCCCAACCCTAAACTGACCCTGACGCTTACTCCAACCGTAACAGTTAAACGAAAACTAACAGTAGCCCTAAACTGTCTCCCTCAAACTAAGTTCAAACCTAACCTATCCTGAAGCCTAACTCAAACAATAGACTTAACCCTAACCCTAGGAGGACACCTTAATCTTAACCCCAACCCTAACCTGACCCTGAGGCTAAATCCAACCGTAACACTGAATCGAAAACTAACAGTGGCCCTAAACTTACTCCCTCAAACTAAGTTCAATCCTAACCTAACCTGAAGCCTAAATGAAACCATAGACCTAACCCTAACCCTAGGCGGACACCTTATGCTTAACCCCCACCCTAACCTGACCCTGACGCTTACTCCAACCGTAACAGTTAAACGAAAACTAACAGTAGCCCTAAACTTACTCCCTCAAACTAAGTTCAAACCTAACCTAACCTGAAGCCTAAATCAAACCATACACCTAACCCTAACCCAAGGCGGACACCTTAAGCTCAACCCCAAACCTAACCTGACCCTGACGCTTACTCCAACCGTAACAGTTAACCGAAAACTAACAGTAGCCCTAAACTGACTCCCTCAAACTAAGTTCAAACCTAACCTAACCTGAAGCCTAAATCAAATCATACACCTAACCCTAACCCTAAGTGGACACCTTATGATAACCCCCACCATAACCTGACCCTGACGCGTACTCCAACTGTAAAAGTTAACCGAAAACTAACAGTAGCCCTAAACTTACTCCCTCAAACTAACTTCAAACCTAACCTAACCTGAAGCCTAAATCAAACCATACACCTAACCCTAACCCTAGGCGGACACCTTAAGCTCAACCCCCAACCCTAACCTGACCTCCAGGCTAACTCAAACCATATCACTGAACCGAAAACTAAGAGTAGTCCTAAACTTACTCCCTCAAACTAAGTTCAATCCTAACCTAACCTGAAGCCTAAATCAAACCATACACCTAACCCTAACCCTAGGCGGACACCTTATGCTTAACCCCCACCCTAACCTGACCCTGACGCTTACTCCAACCGTAACAGTTAAACGAAAACTAACAGTAGCCCTAAACTTACTCCCTCAAACTAAGCTCAAACCTAACCTAACCTGAAGCCTAAATCAAACCATACACCTAACCCTAACCCTAGGCGGACACCTTAAGCTCAACCCCAAACCTAACCTGACCTGACGCTTACTCCAACCGTAACAGTTAACCGAAAACTAACAGTAGCCCTAAACTGACTCCCTCAAACTAAGTTCAAACCTAACCTAACCTGAAGCCTAAATCAAATCATACACCTAACCCTAACCCTAAGTGGACACCTTATGATAACCCCCACCATAACCTGACCCTGACGCGTCCTCCAACTGTAACAGTTAACCGAAAACTAACAGTAGCCCTAAACTTACTCCCCTCAAACTAACTTCAAACCTAACCTAACCTGAAGCCTAAATCAAACCATACACCTAACCCTAACCCTAGGCGGACACCTTAAGCTCAACCCCAACTCTAACCAGACCTCCAGGCTAACTCAAACCATATCACTGAACCGAAAACTAAGAGTAGTCCTAAACTTACTCCCTCAAACTAAGTTCAATCCTAACCTAACCTGAAGCCTAAATGAAACCATAGACCTAACCCTAACCCTAGGCGGACACCTTATGGTTAACCCCCACCATAACCTGACCCTGATGCTTACTCCAACCGTAACAGTTAAACGAAACTAACAGTAGCCCTAAACTTACTCCCTCAAACTAAGTTCAAACCTAACCTAACCTGAAGCCTAAATCAAACCATACACCTAACCCTAACCCTAGGCGGACACCTTAAGCTCAACCCCAACCCTAACCTGGCTCTGACGCTAACTCCAACAGTAACAGTTACCCGAAAACTAACAGTAGCCCTAAACTTACTCCCTGAAACTAACTTCAACCTAACCTAACTTGAAGCCTAACTCAAACCATAGACCTAACCCTAACCCTAGGCGGACACCTGAAACACAACCACAACCCTAACCAGACCCTGACGCTATGTCCAACCGTACCACTGAACCGAAAACTAACAGTAGCCCTAAACTTACTCCCTCAAAGTAAGTTCCAACCTAACCTAACCTGAAGCCTAAATCAAACCATACACCTAACCCTAACCCTAGGCGGACACCTGAAGTTCAAACCCAACCCTAACCTGACCCTCACGCTAACTCCAACCGTAACACTGAACCGAAAACTAACAGTAGCCCTAAACTTAATCCCTCAAACTAAGTTCAAACCTAACCTAACCTGAAGCCTAACTCAAACCATAGACCTAACCCTAACCCTAGGCGGACACCTGAAGCTCAACCCCAACCCTAACCTGACCCTGACGCTATCTCCAACCGTAACACTGAACCGAAAACTAACAGTAGCCCTAAACTTACTCCCTCAAACTAAGTTCAAACCTAACCTAACCTGAAGCCTAACTCAAACCACAGACCTAACCCTAACCCTAGGCGGACAACTTAAACTCAACCCCAACCCTAACCGGACCCTCACGCTAACTCCAAACGTAACATTGAACCGAAAACTAACAGTAGCCCTAAACTTACTCCCTCAAACTAAGTTCAATCCTAACCTAACCTGAAGCCTAAATGAAACCATAGACCTAACCCTAACCCTAGGCAGACACCTTATGCTTAACCCCCACCCTAACCTGACCCTGACGCTTACTCCAACCGTAACAGTTAAACGAAAACTAACAGTAGCCCTAAACTTACTCCCTCAAACTAAGTTCAAACCTAACCTAACCTGAAGCCTAAATCAAACCATACACCTAACCCTAACCCTAGGTGGACACCTTAAGCTGAACCCCAACCCTAACCAGACACTCACGCTAACTCCAAATGTAACACTGAACCAAAAACTAACAGTAGCCCTAAACTTACTCCCTCAAACTAAGTTCAAACCTAACCTAACCTGAAGCCTAAATCAAACCATGCACCTAACCCTAACCCTAGGCGGACACCTTAAGCTCAACCCCAAACCTAACCTGACCCTGACGCTTACTCCAACCGTAACAGTTAACCGAAAACTAACAGTAGCCCTAAATTGACTCCCTCAAACTAAGTTCAAACCTAACCTAACCTGAAGCCTAAATCAAATCATAGACCTAACCCTAACCCTAGGCGGACAACTTATTGTTAACCCCCACCCTAAAATGACCCTGACGCTTACTCCAACTGTAACAGTTAACCGAAAACTAACAGTAGCCCTAAACTTACTGCCTCAAACTAAGTTCCAACCTAACCTAACCTGAAGCCTAAATCAAACCATACACCTAACCCTAACCCTAGGCTGACACCTGAAGCTCAACCCCAACCCTAACCTAACCCTGACGCTATCTCCAACGGTAACACTGAACCGAAAACTAACAGTAGCCCTAAACTTACTCCCTCAAACTAAGTTCAAACCTACCCTAATCTGGACCCTAACTCAAACCATAGACCTAACCCTAACCCTAGGCGGACACCTGAAGCTCAATCACAACCCTAACCTGACCCTGACGCTATCTCCAACCGTAACACTGAACTGAAAACTAACAGTAGCCCTAAACTTCCTCCCTCAAATTAAGTTCAAAGCTAACCTAACCTGAAGCCTAAATCAAACCATAAACCTAACCCTATCCCTAGGCGGACACCTGAAGCTCAACCAAAACCCTAACCTGACCCTGACGCTATCTCCAACCGTAACACTGAACCGAAAACTAACAGTAGCCCTTAACTTACTCCCTCAAAATAAGTTCAAACCTAACCTAACCTGAAGCCTAAATCAAATCATAGACCTAACCCTAACCCTAGGCGGACAACTTATGCTTAAACCCCACCCTAACCTGACCCTGACGCTTACTCCAACTGTAACAGTTAACCGAAAACTAACAGTAGCCCTGAACTTGAACCCTCAAACTAACTTAAACCTAATCTAACCTGAAGCCTAACTCAAACCATAGACCTAACCCTAACCCTAGGAGGACACCTTAAGCTCAACCCCACCCCTAACCTGACCCTCAGGCTAACTCCAACTGTAACACTGTACCGAAAACTAACAGTAGCCCTAAACTTACTCCCTCAAACTAAGTTCAAACCTAACCTAACCTGAAGCCTAACTCAAACAATAGACCTAACCCTAACCCTAGGCGGACACCTTAAGCTTGACCCCAACCCTAACCTGACCCTGACGCTTACTCCAACCGTAACAGTTAACCGAAAACTAACAGTAGCCCTAAACTTACTCCCTCAAACTAAGTTCAAACCTAACCTAACCTGAAGCCTAACTCAAACCACAGACCTAACCCTAACCCTAGGCAGACACCTTAAGCTCAACCCCAACCCTAACCGGACCGTCACGCTAACTCCAAACGTAACATTGAACCGAAAACTAACAGTAGCCCTAAACTTACTCCCTCAAACTAAGTTCAATCCTAACCTAACCTGAAGCCTAAATGAAACCATAGACCTAACCCTAACCCTAGGCGGACACCTTATGCTTAACCCCCACCCTAACCTCACCCTGACGCTTACTCCAACCGTAACAGTTAAACGAAAACTAACAGTAGCCCTAAACTGTCTCCCTCAAACTTAGTTCAAACTTAACCTAACCTGAAGCCTAACTCAAACAATACACTTAACCCTAACCCTAGGCGGACACCTTAAGCTTAACCCCAACCCTAACCTGACCCTGAGGCTAAATCCAACCGTAACACTGAACCGAAAACTAACAGTGGCCCTAAACTTACTCCCTCAAACTAAGTTCAATCCTAACCTAACCTGAAGCCTAAATGAAACCATAGACCTAACCCTAACCCTAGGCGGACACCTTATGCTTAACCCCCACCCTAACCTGACCCTGACGCTTACTCCAACCGTAACAGTTAAACGAAAACTAACAGTAGCCCTAAACTTACTCCCTCAAACTAAGTTCAAACCTAACCTAACCTGAAGCCTAAATCAAACCATACACCTAACCCTAACCCTAGGCGGACACCTTAAGCTCAACCCCAACCCTAACCTGGCTCTGACGCTAACTCCAACAGTAACAGTTACCCGAAAACTAACAGTAGCCCTAAACTTACTCCCTCAAACTAACTTCAAACCTAACCTAACTTGAAGCCTAACTCAAACCATAGTCCTAACCCTAACCCTAGGCGGACACCTGAAACTCAACCACAACCCTAACCAGACCCTGACGCTATCTCCTACCGTAACACTGAACCGAAAACTAACAGTAGCCCTAAACTTACTCCCTCAAACTAAGTTCAAACCTAACCTAACCTGAAGCCAACTCAAACCATAGACCTAACCCTAACCCAAGGCGGACACCTGAAGCTCAACCCCAACCCTAACTTGACCCTGACGCTATCTCCAACCGTAACACTGAACCGAAAACTAACAGTAGCCTTAAACTTACTCCCTCAAACTAAGTTCAAACCTAACCTAACCTGAACTCTAACTCAAACCACAGACCTAACCCTAACCCCTAGGCGGACACCTTAAGCTCAACCCCAGCCCTAACCTGGCCCTGACCCTAACTCCAACCGTAACAGTTACCCGAAAACTAACAGTAGCCCTAAACTTACTGCCTCAAACTAAGTTCCAACCTAACCTAACCTGAAGCCTAAATCAAACCATACACCTAACCCTAACCCTAGGCGGACACCTGAGGTTCAAACCCAACCCTAACCTGACCCTCACGCTAACTCCAACCGTAACACTGAACCGAAAAAAAAACAGTAGCCCTAAACTTAATCCCTCAAACTAAGTTCAAACCTAACCTAACCTGAAGCCTAACTCAAACCATAGACCTAACCCTAACCCTAGGCGGACACCTGAAGCTCAACCCCAACCCTAACCTGACCCTGACGCTATCTCCAACCGTAACACTGAACCGAAAACTAACAGTAGCCCTAAACTTACTCCCTCAAACTAAGTTCAAACCTAACCTAACCTGAAGCCTAACTCAAACAATAGACCTAACCCTAACCCTAGGCGGACACCTTAAGGTTGACCCCAACCCTTACCTGACCCTGACGCTTACTCCAACCGTAACAGTTAACCGAAAACTAACAGTAGCCCTAAACTTACTCCCTCAAACTAAGTTCAAACCTAACCTAACCTGAAGCCTAACTCAAACCACACACCTAACCCTAACCCTAGGCGGACACCTGAAGCTCAACCCCCAACCCTAACCTGACCCTGACGCTATCTCCAACCGTAACACTGAACCAAAAACTAACACTAGCTCTAAACTTACTCCCCTCAAACTAAGTACAAACCTAACCTAACCTGAAGCCTAACTCAAACCAGAGACCTAACCCTAACTCTAGAGCGGACACCTTAAGCTCAACCCCAACCTAACCGGACCCTCACGCTCACTCCAAACGTAACATTGAACCGAAAACTAACATTACCCCTAAACTCACTCCCTCAAACTAAGTTCAATCCTAACCTAACCTGAAGCCTAAATGAAACCATAGACCTAACCCTAACCCTAGGCAGACACCTTATGCTTAACCCCCACCCTAACTTGACCCTGATGCTTACTCGAACCGTAACAGTTAAACGAAAACTAACAGTAGCCCTATACTGTCTCCCACAAACTAAGTTCAAACCTAACCTAACCTGAAGCCTAACTCAAACAATAGACCTAACCCTAACCCTAGGCGGGACACCTTAATCTCAATCCCAACCCTAACCTGGCCCTGACGCTAACTCCAACAGTAACAGTTTACCCGAAAATTAACATTAGCCCTAAACTTACTCCCTCAAACTAACTTCAAACCTAACCTAACCTGAAGCCTAACTCAAACAATAGACCTAACCCTAACCCTAGGCGGACACCTTAATCTCAACCCCAACCCTAACCTAGCCCTGACGCTAACTCCAACAGTAACAGTTACCCGAAAACTAACAGTAGCCCTAAACTTACTCCCTCAAACTAACTTCAAACCTAACCTAACTTGAAGCCTAACTCAAACCATAGACCTAACCCTAACCCTAGGCGGACCTCCTGAAACTCAACCACAACCCTAACCAGACCCTGACGCTATCTCCAACCGTAACACTGAACTGAAAACTAACAGTAGCCCTAAACTTACTCCCTCAAAAATAAGGTCCAAACCTAACCTAACCTGGACCCTATCTCAAACCACAGACCTAACCCTAACCCTAGGTGGACACCTTAAGCTCAACCCCAACCCTAACAAGACACTCACGCTAACTCCAAATGTAACACTGAACCAAAAACTAACAGTAGCCCTAAACTTACTCCCTCAAACTAAGTTCAAACCTAACCTAACCTGAAGCCTAAATCAAAACCATGCACCTAACCCTAACCCTAGGCGGACACCTTATGCTTAACCCCCACCCTAACCTGACCCTGACGCTTACTCCAACCGTAACAGTTAAACGAAAACTAACAGTAGCCCTAAACTTACTCCCTCAAACTAAGTTCAAACCTAACCTAACCTGAAGCCTAAATCAAACCATACACCTAACCCTAACCCTAGGTGGACACCTTAAGCTGAACCCCAACCCTAACCAGACACTCACGCTAACTCCAAATGTAACACTGAACCAAAAACTAACAGTAGCCCTAAACTTACTCCCTCAAACTAAGTTCAAACCTACCCTAATCTGGACCCTAACTCAAACCATAGACCTAACCCTAACCCTAGGCGGACACCTGAAGCTCAATCACAACCCTAACCTGACCCTGACGCTATCTCCAACCGTAACACTGAACTGAAAACTAACAGTAGCCCTAAACTTACTCCCTCAAACTAAGTTCAAACCTAACCTAACCTGAAGCCTAAATCAAACCATAGACCTAACCCTATCCCTAGGCGGACACCTGAAGCTCAACCACAACCCCTAACCTGACCCTGACGCTTACTCCAACCATAACAGTTAACCGAAAACTAACAGTAGCCCTAAATTGACTCCCTCAAACTAAGTTCAAACCTAACCTAACCTGAAGCCTAAATCAAATCATAGACCTAACCCTAACCCTAGGCGGACAACTTATGCTTAAACCCCACCCTAACCTGACCCTGACGCTTACTCCAACTGTAACAGTTAACCGAAAACTAACAGTAGCCCTGAACTTGAACCCTCAAACTAACTTAAACCTAATCTAACCTGAAGCCTAACTCAAACCATAGACCTAACCCTAACCCTAGGAGGACACCTTAAGCTCAACCCCACCCCTAACCTGACCCTCACGCTAACTCCAACCGTAACACTGTACCGAAAACTAACAGTAGCCCTAAACTTACTCCCTCAAACTAAGTTCAAACCTAACCTAAACCTGAAGCCTAACTCAAACAATAGACCTAACCCTAACCCTAGGCGGACACCTTAAGCTTGACCCCAACCCTAACCTGACCCTGACGCTTACTCCAACCGTAACAGTTAACCGAAAACTAACAGTAGCCCTAAACTTACTCCCTCAAACTAAGTTCAAACCTAACCTAACCTGAAGCCTAACTCAAACCACAGACCTAACCCTAATCCTAGGCAGACACCTTAAGTTCAACCCCAACCCTAACCGGGACCGTCACGCTAACTCCAAACGTAACATTGAACCGAAAACTAACAGTAGCCCTAAACTTACTCCCTCAAACTAAGTTCAATCCTAACCTAACCTGAAGCCTAAATGAAACCATAGACTTAACCCTAACCCTAGGCGGACACCTTATGCTTAACCCCCACCCTAACCTCACCCTGACGCTATCTCCTACCGTAACACTGAACCGAAAACTAACACTAGCCCTAAACTTACTCCCTCAAACTAAGTTCAAACCTAACCTAACCTGAAGCCTAACTCAAACCATAGACCTAACCCTAACCCAAGGCGGACACCTGAAGCTCAACCCCAACCCTAACTTGACCCTGACGCTATTTCCAACCGTAACACTGAACCGAAAACTAACAGTAGCCCTAAACTTACTCCCTCAAACTAAGTTCAAACCTAACCTAACCTGAACTCTACTCAAACCACAGACCTAACCCCTAACCCTAGGCGGACACCTTAAGCTCAACCCCCAGCCCCTAACCTGGCCCTGACGCTAACTCCAACCGTAACAGTTACCCGAAAACTAACAGTAGCCCTAAACTTACTGCCTCAAACTAAGTTCCAACCTAACCTAACCTGAAGCCTAAATCAAACCATACACCTAACCCTAACCCTGGGCGGACACCTGAAGTTCAAACCCAACCCTAAACTGACCCTCACGCTAACTCCAACCGTAACACTGAACCGAAAACTAACAGGTAGCCCTAAACTTAATCCCTCAAACTAAGTTCAAACCTAACCTAACCTGAAGCCTAACTCAAACCATAGACCTAACCCTAACCCTAGGCGGACACCTGAAGCTCAACCCCAACCCTAACCTGACCCTGACGCTATCTCCAACCGTAACACTGAACCGAAAACTAACAGTAGCCCTAAACTTACTCCCTCAAACTAAGTTCAAACCTAACCTAACCTGAAGCCTAACTCAAACAATAGACCTAACCCTAACCCTAGGCGGACACCTTAAGCTTGACCCCAACCCTAACCTGACCCTGACGCTTACTCCAACCGTAACAGTTTACCGAAAACTAACAGTAGCCCTAAACTTACTCCCTCAAACTAAGTTCAAACCTAACCTAACCTGAAGCCTAACTCAAACCACACACCTAACCCTAACCCCTAGGCTGACACCTGAAGCTCAACCCCCAACCCTAACCTGACCCTGACGCTATCTCCAACCGTAACACTGAACCGAAAACTAACAGTAGCCCTAAACTTACTCCCTCAAACTAAGTACAAACCTAACCTAACCTGAAGCCTAACTCAAACCACAGACCTAACCCTAACCCTAGGCGGACACCTTAAGCTCAACCCCCAACCCTAACCGGACCCTCACGCTAACTCCAACGTAACATTGAACCGAAAGCTAACATTAACCCCCTAAACTTACTCCCTCAAACTAAGTTCAATCCTAACCTAACCTGAAGCCTAAATGAAACCATAGACCTAACCCTAACCCTAGGCAGACACCTTATGCTTAACCCCCACCCTAACTTGACCCTGATGCTTACTCCAACCGTAACAGTTAAAACGAAAACTAACAGTAGCCCTATACTGTCTCCCACAAACTAAGTTCAAACCTAACCTAACCTGAAGCCTAACTCAAACAATAGACCTAACCCTAACCCTAGGCGGACACCCTTAATCTCAACCCCAACCCCTAACCTGGCCCTGACGCTAACTCCAACAGTAACAGTTACCCGAAAACTAACAGTAGCCCTAAACTTACTCCCTCAAACTAACTTCAAACCTAACCTAACTTGAAGCCTAACTCAAACCATAGACCTAACCCTAACCCTAGGCGGACACCTTAAGCTCAACCCCAACCTAACCTGGCCCTGACGCTAACTCCAACAGTAACAGTTACCCGAAAACTAACAGTAGCCCTAAACTTACTCCCTCAAACTAACTTCAAACCTACCTAACTTGAAGCGTAACTCAAACCATAGACCTAACCCTAACCCTAGGCGGACACCTGAAACTCAACCACAACCCTAACCAGACCCTGACGCTATCTCCAACCGTAACACTGAACCGAAAACTAACAGTAGCCCTAAACTTACTCCCTCAAACTAAGTTCAAACCTACCCTAATCTGGACCCTAACTAAAACCATAGACCTAACCCTAACCCTAGGCGGACACCTGAAGCTCAATCACAACCCTAACCTGACCCTGACGCTATCTCCAACCGTAACACTGAACTGAAAACTAACAGTAGCCCTAAACTTACTCCCTCAAACTAAGTTCAAACCTAACCTAACCTGAAGCCTAAATCAAACCATTAGACCTAACCCAATCCCTAGGCGGACACCTGAAGCTGAACCACAACCCTAACCTGACCCTGACGATATCCTCCAACCGTAACACTGAACCGAAAACTAACAGTAGCCCTAAACTTACTCCCTCAAACTAAGTTCAAACCTAACCTAACCTGAAGCCTAACTCAAACAATAGACTTAACCCTAACCCTAGGCGGACACCTTAAGCTTAAACCCCCAACCCTAACCTGACCCTGAGGCTAAATCCACACCGTAACACTGAATTGAAAACTAACAGTGGCCCTAAACTTACTCCTCAAACTAAGTTCAATCCTAACCTAACCTGAAGCCTAAATGAAACCATAGACCTAACCCTAACCTAGGTGGACACCTTATGCTTAACCCCCTCCTAACATGACGCTGACGCTTACTCCAACCGTAACAGTTAAACAAAAACTAACAGTAGCCCTAAACTTACTCCCTCAAACTAAGTTCAATCCTAACCTAACCTGAAGCCTAAATCAAACCATACACCTAACCCTAACCCTAGGCGGACACCTTAAGCTCAACCCCAAACCTAACCTGACCCTGACGCTTACTCCAACCGTAACAGTTAACCGAAAACAAACAGTAGCCCTAAACTGACTCCCTCAAAACTAAGTTCAAACCTAACCTAACCTGAAGCCTAAATCAAATCATAGACCTAACCCTAACCCCTAGGCGGACACCTTATGCTTAACCCCCACCCTAACCTGACCCTGACGCGTACTCCAACTGTAACACTTAACTGAAAACTAACAGTAGCCCTAAACTTACTCCCTCAAAACTATATTCAAACCTAACCTAACCTGAAGCCTAAATCAAACCATACACCTAACCCTAACCCTAGGCGGACACCTTAAGCTCAACCCCAACCCTAACCTGGCCCTGACGCTAACTCCAACAGTAACAGTTACCCGAAAACTAACAGTAGCCCTAAACTTACTCCCTCAAACTAACTTCAAACCTATCCCAATTTGAAGCCTAACTCAAACCATAGACCTAACCCCTAACCCCTAGGCGGACACCTGAAACTCAACCACAACCCTAACCAGATCCTTACGCTATCTCCAACCGTAACACTGAACCGAAAACTAACAGTAGCCCTAAACTGACTCCATCAAACGAAGTTCAAACCTAACCTAACCTGAAGCTTAAATCAAATCATAGACCTAACCCTAACCTAGGCGGACAACTTATGCTTAACCCCCACCCTAACCTAACCCTGACGGCTTACTCCAACTGTAACAGTTAACCGAAAACTAACAGTAGCCCTGAACTTACACCCTCAAACTAATTTCAAACCTAATCTAACCTGAAGCCTAACTCAAACCATAGACCTAACCTAACCCTAGGCGGACACCTTAAGCTCAACCCCAACCCTAACCTGACCCTGACGCTATCTCCAACCGTAACACTGAACCGAAAAACAAGCAGTAGCCCTAAACTTATTCCCTCAAAACTAAGTTCAAACCTAACCTAACGTGAAGCCTAACTCAAACCACAGACCGAACCCTAACCCTAGGCGGACACCTTAAGCTTATCCCCAACCCTAACCTGACCCTCACGCTAACTCCAACCATAACACTGAACCGAAAACTAACAGTAGCCCTAAACTTACTCCCTCAAACTAACTTCAAACCTAACCTAACCTGAAGCCTAAATTAAACCATACACCTAACCCTAACCCTAGGCGGACAGCTTAAGCTCAACCCCAACCCTAACCTGACCTCCAGGCTAACTCCAACCATATCACTGAACCGAAAACTAAGAGTAGTCCTAAACTTACTCCCTCAAACTAAGTTCAATCCTAACCTAACCTGAAGCCCTAAATAAAACCCATACACCTAACCCTAACCCTAGGCGGACACCTTAAGCTCAACCCCAACCCTAACCTGGCTCTGACGCTAACTCCAACAGTAACAGTTACCCGAAAAATAACAGTCGCCCTAAACTTACTCACTCAAACTAAGTTCAAAACCGAACCTAACCTGAAGCCTAACTCAAACCACAGACCTAACCCTAACCCAAGGCGGACACCTGAAGCTCAACCCCAACCCTAACCTGACCCTGACGCTATCTCCAACCGTAATACTGAACCGAAAACTAAGAGTAGCCCTAAACTTACTCCCTCAAACTAAGTTCAAACCTAACCTAACCTGAAGCCTAACTCAAACCATAGACCTAACCCTATCCTAGGCGGACACCTTAAGCTCACAACCCCAACCCTAACCTGACCCTGACGCTATCTCCAACCGTAACACTGAACCGAAAACTAACAGTAGCCCTAAACTTACTCCCTCAAACGAACTTCAAACCTAACCTAACCTGAAGCCTAAATTAAACCATACACCTAACCCTAACCCTAGGCGGACACCTTAAGCTCAACCCCAACCCTAACCCTGACCTCCAGGCTAACTCCAACCATATCCACTTGATAACCGAAAACTAAGAGTAGTCCTAAACTTACCTCCCTCAAACTAAGTTCAATCCTAACCTAACCTGAAGCCTAAATGAAACCATAGACCTAACCCTAACCCTAGGCGGACACCTTATGGTTAACCCCCCACCATAACCTAACCCTGACGCTTACTCCAACCATAACAGTTAAACGAAAACTAACAGTAGCCCTAAACTTACTCCCCTCAAACTAACTTCAAACCTAACCTAACCTGAAGCCTAAATCAAATCATACACCTAACCCTAACCCTAGGCGGACACCTTAAGTTCAACCCCAACCCTAACCTGGCTCTGACGCTAACTCCAACAGTAACAGTTACCCGAAAACTAACAGTAGCCCTAAACTTACTCCCTCAAACTAACTTCAAACCTAACCTAACTTGAAGCCTAACTCAAACCATAGACCTAACCCTAACCCTAGGCGGACACCTGAAACTCAACCACAACCCTAACCAGACCCTGACGCTATCTCCAACCGTAATACTGAACCGAAAACTAACAGTAGCCCTAAACTTACTCCCTCAAACTAAGTTCAAACCTAACCTAAACCTGAAGCCTAACTCAAACCATAGGCCTAAACCTAACCCAAGGCGGACACCTGAAGCTCAACCCCAACCCTAACCTGACCCTGACGCTATCTCCAACCGTAACACTGAACCGAAAACTAACAGTAGCCCTAAACTTACTCCCTCAAACTAAGTTCAAACCTAACCTAACCTGAACCCTAACTCAAACCACAGACCTAACCCTAACCCTAGGCGGACACCTTAAGCTCAACCCCCAACCCCTAACCTGGCCCTGACGCTAACTCCAACCGTAACAGTTACCCGAAAACTAACAGTAGCCCTAAACTTACTGCCTCAAACTAAGTTCCAACCTAACCTAACCTGAAGCCTAAATCAAACCATACACCTAACCCTAACCCTAGGCGGACACCTGAAGTTCAAACCCAACGCTAACCTGACCCTCACGCTAACTCCAACCGTAACACTGAAACGAAAACTAACAGTAGCCCTAAACTTAATCCCTCAAACTAAGTTCAAACCTAACCTAACCTGAAGCCTAACTCAAACCATAGACCTAACCCTAACCCTAGGCTGACACCTGAAGCTCAACCCCAACCCTAACCTGACCCTGACGCTATCTCCAACCGTAACACTGAACCGAAAACTAACAGTGGACCTAAACTTACTCCCTCAAACTCAGTTCAAACCTAACCTAACCTGAAGCCTAACTCAAACCACAGACCTAACCCTAACCCTAGGCGGACACCTTAAGCTCAACCCCAACCCTAACCTGGCCCTGACGCTAACTCCAACAGTAACAGTTACCCGAAAACTAACAGTAGCCCTAAACTTACTCCCTCAAACTAAGTTCAAACCTAACCTAACCTGAAGCCTAACTCAAACCACAGACCTAACCCTGACCCTAGGCGGACACCTGAAGCTCAATCACAACCCTAACCTGACCCTGACGCTATCTCCAACCGTAACACTGAACCGAAAACTAACAGTACCCCTAAACTTACTCCCTCAAACTAAGTTCAAACCTAACCTAACCTGAAGCCCTCACTCAAACCACAGACCTAACCCTAACCCTAGGAGGACACCTTAAGCTCAACCCCAACCCTAACCTGACCCTCACGCTAACTCCAACCGTACCACTGTACCGAAAACTAACAGTAGCCCTAAACTTACTCCCTCAAACTAAGTTCAAACCTAACCTAACCTGAAGCCTAACTCAAACAATAGACCTAACCCTAACCCTAGGCGGACACCTTAAGCTTGACCCCAACCCTAACCTGACTCTGACGCTTACTCCAACCGTAACAGTTAACCGAAAACTAACAGTAGCCCTAAACTTACTCCCTCAAACTAAGTTCAAACCTAACCTAACCTGAAGCCTAACTCAAACCACAGACCTAACCCTAACCCTAGGCAGACACCTTAAGCTCAACCCCAACCCTAACCGGACCGTCACGCTAACTCCAAACGTAACATTGAACCGAAAACAAACAGTAGCCCTAAACTTACTCCCTCAAACTAAGTTCAATCCTAACCTAACCTGAAGCCTAAATGAAACCATAGAAACTAACCCTAACCCTAGGCGGACACCTTATGCTTAACCCCCCACCCTAACCTGACCCTGACGCTTACTCCAACCGTAACAGTTAAACGAAAAACTAACAGTAGCCCTAAACTTACTCCCTCAAACTAACTTCAAGCCTAACCTAACCTGAAGCCTAAATCATACCATACGCCTAACCCTAACCCTAGGCGGACACCTTAAGCTCAACCCCAACCCTAAACCTGGCCCTGACGCTAACTCCAACAGTAACAGTTACCCGAAAATTAACAGTAGCCCTAAACTTACTCCCTCAAACTAACTTCAAACCTAACCTAACTTGAAACCTAACTCAAAACCATAGACTTAACCCTAACCCTAGGCAGACACCTGAAACTCAACCACAACCCTAACCAGACCCTGACGCTATCTCCAACCGTAACACTGAACCGAAAACTAACAGTAGCCCTAAACTTATTTCCTCAAACTAAGTTCAAACCTAACCTAACCTGGAGCCTAACTCAAACCACAGACCTAACCCTAACCCTAGGAGGACAACTTAAGCTGAACCCCAACCCTAACCTGACCCTCACGCTAACTCCAACCGTAACACTGAACCGAAAACTAACAGTAGCCCTAAACTTACTGCCTCAAACTAAGTTCAAACCTAACCTAACCCTGAAGCCTAACTCAAACAATAGACCTAACCCTAACCCTAGGCGGACACCTTAAGCTTGACCCCAACCCTAACCAGACCTCCAGGCTAACTCCAACCATATCAATGACCGAAAACTAAGAGTAGTCCTAAACTTACTCCCTCAAACTAAGTTCTATCCTAACCTAACCTGAAGCCTAAATGAAACCATAGACCTAACCCTAACCCTAGTCGGACACCTTAAGCTCAACCCCAGCCCTAACCTGGCCCTGACGCTAACTCCAACCGTAACAGTTACCCGAAAACTAACAGTAGCCCTAAACTTACTGCCTCAAACTAAGTTCCAACCTAACCTAACCTGAAGCCTAAATCAAACCATACACCTAACCCTAACCCTGGGCGGACACCTGAAGTTCAAACCCAACCCTAAACTGACCCTCACGCTAACTCCAACCGTAACACTGAACCGAAAACTAACAGTAGCCCTAAACTTAATCCCTCAAACTAAGTTCAAACCTAACCTAACCTGAAGCCTAACTCAAACCATAGACCTAACCCTAACCCTAGGCGGACACCTGAAGCTCAACCCCAACCCTAACCTGACCCTGACGCTATCTCCAACCGTAACACTGAACCGAAAACTAACAGTAGCCCTAAACTTACTCCCTCAAACTAAGTTCAAACCTAACCTAACCTGAAGCCTAACTCAAAACCACAGACCTAACCCTAACCCTAGGCGGACAACTTAAACTCAACCCCAACCCTAACCGGACCCTCACGCTAACTCCAAACGTAACATTGAACCGAAAACTAACAGTAGCCCTAAACCTTACTCCCTCAAACTAAGTTCAATCCTAACCTAACCTGAAGCCTAAATGAAACCATAGACCTAACCCTAACCCTAGGCAGACACCTTATGCTTAACCCCCACCCTAACCTGACCCTGACGCTTACTCCAACCGTAACAGTTAAACGAAAACTAACAGTAGCCCTAAACTTACTCCCTCAAACTAAGTTCAAACCTAACCTAACCTGAAGCCTAAATCAAACCATACACCTAACCCTAACCCTAGGTGGACACCTTAAGCTGAACCCCAACCCTAACCAGACACTCACGCTAACTCCAAATGTAACACTGAACCAAAAACTAACAGTAGCCCTAAACTTACTCCCCTCAAACTAAGTTCAAACCTAACCTAACCTGAAGCCTAAATCAAACCATGCACCTAACCCTAACCCTAGGCGGACACCTTAAGCTCAACCCCAAACCTAACCTGACCCTGACGCTTACTCCAACCGTAACAGTTAACCCGAAAACTAACAGTAGCCCTAAATTGACTCCCTCAAACTAAGTTCAAAACCTAACCTAACCTGAAGCCTAAATCAAATCATAGACCTAACCCTAACCCTAGGCGGACAACTTATTGTTAACCCCCACCCTAAAATGACCCTGACGCTTACTCCAACTGTAACAGTTAACCGAAAACTAACAGTAGCCCTAAACTTACTGCCTCAAACTAAGTTCAACCTAACCTAACCTGAAGCCTAAATCAAACCATACACCTAACCCTAACCCTAGGCTGACACCTGAAGCTCAACCCCCAACCCTAACCTAACCCTGACGCTATCTCCAACGGGTAACACTGAACCGAAAACTAACAGTAGCCCTAAACTTACTCCCTCAAACTAAGTTCAAACCTACCCTAATCTGGACCCTAACTCAAACCATAGGACCTAACCCTAACCCTAGGCGGACACCTGAAGCTCAATCACAACCCTAACCTGACCCTGACGCTATCTCCAACCGTAACACTGAACTGAAAACTAACAGTAGCCCTAAACTTCCTCCCTCAAATTAAGTTCAAAGCTAACCTAACCTGAAGCCTAAATCAAACCATAAACCTAACCCTATCCCTAGGCGCGGACACCTGAAGCTCAACCAAAACCCTAACCTGACCCTGACGCTATCTCCAACCGTAACACTGAACCGAAAACTAACAGTAGCCCTTAACTTACTCCCTCAAAATAAGTTCAAACCTAACCTAACCTGAAACCCTATCTCAAACCACAGACCTAACCCTAACCCTAGGTGGACACCTTAAGCTGAACCCCAACCCCTAACCAGACACTCACGCTAACTCCAAATGTAACACTGAACCAAAAACTAACAGTAGCCCTAAACTTACTCCCTCAAACTAAGTTCAAACCTAACCTAACCTGAAGCCTAAATCAAACCATGCACCTAACCCTAACCCTAGGCGGACACCTTAAGCTCAACCCCAAACTTAACCTGACCCTGACGCTTACTCCAACCATAACAGTTAACCGAAAACTAACAGTAGCCCTAAATTGACTCCCTCAAAACTAAGTTCAAACCTAACCTAACCTGAAGCCTAAATCAAATCATAGACCTAACCCTAACCCTAGGCGGACAACTTATGCTTAAACCCCACCCTAACCTGACCCTGACGCTTACTCCAACTGTAACAGTTAACCGAAAACTAACAGTAGCCCTGAACTTGAACCCTCAAACTAACTTAAACCTATATCTAACCTGAAGCCTAACTCAAACCATAGACCTAACCCTAACCCTAGGAGGACACCTTAAGCTCAACCCCACCCCTAACCTGACCCTCAGGCTAACTCCAACTGTAACACTGTACCGAAAACTAACAGTAGCCCTAAACTTACTCCCTCAAACTAAGTTCAAACCTAACCTAACCTGAAGCCTAACTCAAACAATAGACCTAAACCCCTAACCCTAGGCGGACACCTTAAGCTTGACCCCAACCCTAACCTGACCCTGACGCTTACTCCAACCGTAACAGTTAACCGAAAACTAACAGTAGCCCTAAACTTACTCCCCTCAAACTAAGTTCAAACCTAACCTAACCTGAAGCCTAACTCAAACCACAGACCTAACCCTAACCCTAGGCAGACACCTTAAGCTCAACCCCAACCCTAACCGGACCGTCACGCTAACTCCAAACGTAACATTGAACCGAAAACTAACAGTAGCCCTAAACTTACTCCCTCAAACTAAGTTCAATCCTAACCTAACCTGAAGCCTAAATGAAACCATAGACCTAACCCTAACCCTAGGCGGACACCTTATGCTTAACCCCCACCCTAACCTCACCCTGACGCTTACTCCAACCGTAACAGTTAAACGAAAACTAACAGTAGCCCTAAACTGTCTCCCTCAAACTTAGTTCAAACTTAACCTAACCTGAAGCCTAACTCAAACAATACACTTAACCCTAACCCTAGGCGGACACCTTAAGCTTAACCCCAACCCTAACCTGACCCTGAGGCTAAATCCAACCGTAACACTGAACCGAAAACTAACAGTGGCCCTAAACTTACTCCCTCAAAACTAAGTTCAATCCTAACCTAACCTGAAGCCTAATGAAAACCATAGACCTAACCCTAACCCTAGGCGGACACCTTATGCTTAACCCCCACCCTAACCTGACCCTGACGCTTACTCCAACCGTAAACAGTTAAACGAAAAACTAACAGTAAGCCCTAAACTTACTCCCTCAAACTAAGTTCAAACCTAACCTAACCTGAAGCCTAAATCAAACCATACACCTAACCCTAACCCTAGGCGGACACCTTAAGCTCAACCCCAACCCTAACCTGGCTCTGACGCTAACTCCAACAGTAACAGTTACCCGAAAACTAACAGTAGCCCTAAACTTACTCCCTCAAACTAACTTCAAACCTAACCTAACTTGAAGCCTAACTCAAAACCATAGACCTAACCCTAACCCTAGGCGGACACCTGAAACTCAACCACAACCCTAACCAGACCCTGACGCTATCTCCTACCGTAACACTGAACCGAAAACTAACAGTAGCCCTAAACTTACTCCCTCAAACTAAGTTCAAACCTAACCTAACCTGAAGCCAACTCAAACCATAGACCTAACCCTAACCCAAGGCGGACACCTGAAGCTCAACCCCAACCCTAACTTGACCCTGACGCTATCTCCAACCGTAACACTGAACCGAAAACTAACAGTAGCCTTAAACTTACTCCCTCAAACTAAGTTCAAACCTAACCTAACCTGAACTCTAACTCAAACCACAGACCTAACCCTAACCCTAGGCGGACACCTTAAGCTCAACCCCAGCCCTAACCTGGCCCTGACCCTAACTCCAACCGTAACAGTTACCCGAAAACTAACAGTAGCCCTAAACTTACTGCCTCAAACTAAGTTCCAACCTAACCTAACCTGAAGCCTAAATCAAACCATACACCTAACCCTAACCCTAGGCGGACACCTGAGGTTCAAACCCCAACCCTAACCTGACCCTCACGCTAACTCCAACCGTAACACTGAACCGAAAAAAAACAGTAGCCCTAAACTTAATCCCTCAAACTAAGTTCAAACCTAACCTAACCTGAGCCTAACTCAAACCCATAGACCTAACCCTAACCCTAGGCCGGACACCTGAAGCTCAACCCCAACCCTAACCTGACCCCTGACGCTATCTCCAACCGTAACACTGAACCGAAAACTAACAGTAGCCCTAACTTACCTCCCCTCAAACTAAGTTCAAACCTAACCTAACCTGAAGCCTAACTCAAACAATAGACCTAACCCTAACCCTAGGCGGACACCTTAAGGTTGACCCCAACCCTTACCTGACCCTGACGCTTACTCCAACCGTAACAGTTAACCGAAAACTAACAGTAGCCCTAAACTTACTCCCTCAAACTAAGTTCAAACCTAACCTAACATGAAGCCTAACTCAAACCACACACCTAACCCTAACCCTAGGCGGACACCTGAAGCTCAACCCCAACCCTAACCTGACCCTGACGCTATCTCCAACCGTAACACTGAACCAAAAACTAACACTAGCTCTAAACTTACTCCCTCAAACTAAGTACAAACCTAACCTAACCTGAAGCCTAACTCAAACCAGAGACCTAACCCTAACTCTAGGCGGACACCTTAAGCTCAACCCCAACCCTAACCGGACCCTCACGCTCACTCCAAACGTAACATTGAACCGAAAACTAACATTACCCCTAAACTCACTCCCTCAAACTAAGTTCAATCCTAACCTAACCTGAAGCCTAAATGAAACCATAGACCTAACCCTAACCCTAGGCAGACACCTTATGCTTAACCCCCACCCTAACTTGACCCTGATGCTTACTCGAACCGTAACAGTTAAACGAAAACTAACAGTAGCCCTATACTGTCTCCCACAAACTAAGTTCAAACCTAACCTAACCTGAAGCCTAACTCAAACAATAGACCTAACCCTAACCCTAGGCGGACACCTTAATCTCAATCCCAACCCTAACCTGGCCCTGACGCTAACTCCAACAGTAACAGTTACCCGAAAATTAACATTAGCCCTAAACTTACTCCCTCAAACTAACTTCAAACCTAACCTAACCTGAAGCCTAACTCAAACAATAGACCTAACCCTAACCCTAGGCGGACACCTTAATCTCAACCCCAACCCTAACCTAGCCCTGACGCTAACTCCAACAGTACAGTTACCCGAAAACTAACAGTAGCCCTAAACTTACTCCCTCAAACTAACTTCAAACCTAACCTAACTTGAAGCCTAACTCAAACCATAGACCTAACCCTAAACCTAGGCGGACTCCTGAAACTCAACCACAACCCTAACCAGACCCTGACGCTATCTCCAACCGTAACACTGAACTGAAAACTAACAGTAGCCCTAAACTTACTCCCTCAAAATAGGTCAAACCTAACCTAACCTGGACCCTATCTCAAACCACAGACCTAACCCTAACCCTAGGTGGACACCTTAAGCTCAACCCCAACCCTAACAAGACACTCACGCTAACTCCAAATGTAACACTGAACCAAAAAACTAACAGTAGCCCTAAACTACTCCCTCAAACTAAGTTCAAACCTAACCTAACCTGAAGCCTAAATCAAACCATGCACCTAACCCTAACCCTAGGCGGACACCTTATGCTTAACCCCCACCCTAACCTGACCCTGACGCTTACTCCAACCGTAACAAGTTCAAACGAAAACTAACAGTAGCCCTAAACTTACTCCCTCAAACTAAGTTCAAACCTAACCTAACCTGAAGCCTAAATCAAACCATACACCTAACCCTAACCCTAGGTGGACACCTTAAGCTGAACCCCAACCCTAACCAGACACTCACGCTAACTCCAAATGTAACACTGAACCAAAAACTAACAGTAGCCCTAAACTTACTCCCTCAAACTAAGTTCAAACCTACCCTAATCTGGACCCTACTCAAACCATAGACCTAACCCTAACCCTAGGCGGACACCTGAAGCTCAATCACAACCCTAACCTGACCCTGACGCTATCTCCAACCGTAACACTGAACTGAAAACTAACAGTAGCCCTAAACTTACTCCCCTCAAACTAAGTTCAAACCTAACCTAACCTGAAGCCTAAATCAAAACCATAGACCTAACCCTATCCTAGGCGGGACACCTGAAGCTCAACCACAACCCTAACCTGACCCTGACGCTTACTCCAACCATAACAGTTAACCGAAAACTAACAGTAGCCCTAAATTGACTCCCCTCAAACTAAGTTTCAAACCTAACCTAACCTGAAGCCTAAATCAAATCATAGACCTAACCCTAACCCCTAGGCGGACAACTTATGCTTAAACCCCACCCTAACCTGACCCTGACGCTTACTCCAACTGTAACAGTTAACCGAAAACTAACAGAACCCCTGAACTTGAACCCTCAAACTAACTTTAACCTAATCTAACCTGAAGCCTAACTCAAACCATAGACCTAACCCTAACCCTAGGAGGACACCTTAAGCTCAACCCCACCCCTAACCTGACCCTCACGCTAACTCCAACCGTAACACTGTACCGAAAACTAACAGTAGCCCTAAACTTACTCCCTCAAACTAAGTTCAAACCTACCTAACCTGAAGCCTAACTCAAACAATAGACCTAACCCTAACCCTAGGCGGACACCTTAAGCTTGACCCCAACCCTAACCTGACCCTGACGCTTACTCCAACCGTAACAGTTAACCGAAAACTAACAGTAGCCCTAAACTTACTCCCTCAAACTAAGTTCAAACCTAACCTAACCTGAAGCCTAACTCAAACCACAGACCTAACCCTAATCCTAGGCAGACCACCTTAAGTTCAACCCCAACCCTAACCGGACCGTCACGCTAACTCCAAACGTAACATTGAACCGAAAACTAACAGTAGCCTTAAACTTACTCCCTCAAACTAAGTTCAATCCTAACCTAACCTGAAGCCTAAATGAAACCATAGACTTAACCCTAACCCTGGCGGACACCTTATGCTTAACCCCCACCCTAACCTCACCCTGACGCTATCTCCTACCGTAACACTGAACCGAAAACTAACACTAGCCCTAAACTTACTCCCTCAAACTAAGTTCAAACCTAACCTAACATGAAGCCTAACTCAAACCATAGACCTAACCCTAACCCAAGGCGGACACCTGAAGCTCAACCCCAACCATAACTTGACCCTGACGCTATTTCCAACCGTAACACTGAACCGAAAACTAACAGTAGCCCTAAACTTACTCCTCAAACTAAGTTCAAACCTAACCTAACCTGAACTCTAACTCAAACCACAGACCTAACCATAACCCTAGGCGGACACCTTAAGCTCAACCCCAGCCCTAACCTGGCCCTGACGCTAACTCCAACCGTAACAGTTACCCGAAAACTAACAGTAGCCCTAAACTTACTGCCTCAAACTAAGTTCCAACCTAACCTAACCTTGAAGCCTAAATCAAACCATACACCTAACCCTAAACCCTGGGCGGACACCTGAAGTTCAAACCCAACCCTAAACTGACCCTCACGCTAACTCCAACCGTAACACTGAACCGAAAACTAACAGTAGCCCTAAACTTAATCCCTCAAACTAAGTTCAAACCTAACCTAACCTGAAGCCTAACTCAAACCATAGACCTAACCCTAACCCTAGGCGGACACCTGAAGCTCAACCCCCAACCCTAACCTGACCCTGACGCTATCTCCAACCGGTAACACTGAACCGAAAACTAACAGTAGCCCTAAACTTACTCCCTCAAACTAGTTCAAACCTAACCTACCTGAAGCCTAACTCAAACAATAGACCTAACCCTAACCCTAGGCGGACACCTTAAGCTTGACCCCAACCCTAACCTGACCCTGACGCTTACTCCAACCGTAACAGTTTACCGAAAACTAACAGTAGCCCTAAACTTACTCCCTCAAACTAAGTTCAAACCTAACCTACCTGAAGCCTAACTCAAACCACACACCTAACCCTAACCCTAGGCTGACACCTGAAGCTCAACCCAACCCTAACCTGACCCTGACGCTATCTCCAACCGTAACACTGAACCGAAAACTAACAGTAGCCCTAAACTTACTCCCTCAAACTAAGTACAAACCTAACCTAACCTGAAGCCTAACTCAAACCACAGACCTAACCCTAACCCTAGGCGGACACCTTAAGCTCAACCCCCAACCCTAACCGGACCCTCACGCTAACTCCAAACGTAACATTGAACCGAAAGCTAACATTACCCCTAATACTTACTCCCTCAAACTAAGTTCAATCCTAACCTAACCTGAAGCCTAAATGAAACCATAGACCTAACCCTAACCCTAGGCAGACACCTTATGCTTAACCCCCACCCTAACTTGACCCTGATGCTTACTCCAACCGTAACAGTTAAACGAAAACTAACAGTAGCCCTATACTGTCTCCCACAAAACTAAGTTCAAACCTAACCTAACCTGAAGCCTAACTCAAACAATAGACCTAACCCTAACCCTAGGCGGACACCTTAATCTCAACCCCAACCCTAACCTGGCCCTGACGCTAACTCCAACAGTAACAGTTACCCGAAAACTAACAGTAGCCCTAAACTTACTCCCTCAAACTAACTTCAAACCTAACCTAACTTGAAGCCTAACTCAAACCATAGACCTAACCCTAACCCTAGGCGGACACCTTAAGCTCAACCCCAACCCTAACCTGGCCCTGACGCTAACTCCAACAGTAACAGTTACCCGAAAACTAACAGTAGCCCTAAACTTACTCCCTCAAACTAACTTCAAACCTAACCTAACTTTGAAGCGTAACTCAAACCATAGACCTAACCCTAACCCTAGGGCGGACACCTGAAACTCAACCACAAACCCTAACCAGACCCTGACGCTATCTCCAACGTAACACTGAACCGAAAACTAACAGTAGCCCTAAACTTACTCCCTCAAACTAAGTTCAAACCTACCCTAATCTGGACCCTACTCAAACCATAGACCTAACCCTAACCCTAGGCGGACACCTGAAGCTCAATCACAACCCTAACCTGACCCTGACTGCTATCTCCAACCGTAACACTGAACTGAAAACTAACAGTAGCCCTAAACTTACTCCCTCAAACTCAGTTCAAACCTAACCTAGACCTGAAGCCTAAATCAAACCATAGACCTAACCCTATCCCTAGGCGGACACCTGAAGCTGAACCACAACCCTAACCTGACCCTGACGATATCTCCAACCGTAAACACTGAACCGAAAACTAACAGTAGCCCTAAACTTACTCCCTCAAACTAAGTTTCAAACCTAACCTAACCTGAAGCCTAACTCAAACAATAGACTTAACCCTAACCCTAGGCGGACACCTTAAGCTTAACCCCAACCCTAACCTGACCCTGAGGCTAAATCCAACCGTAACACTGAATTGAAAACTAACAGTGGCCCTAAACTTACTCCCTCAAACTAAGTTCAATCCTAACCTAACCTGAAGCCTAAATGAAAACCATAGACCTAACCCTAACCCTAGGTGGACACCTTATGCTTAACCCCCTCCTAACATGACGCTGACGCTTACTCCAACCGAAACAGTTAAACAAAAAACTAACAGTAGCCCTAAACTTACTCCCTCAAACTAAGTTCAATCCTAACCTAACCTGAAGCCTAAATCAAACCATACACCTAACCCTAACCCTAGGCGGACACCTTAAGCTCAACCCCAAACCTAACCTGACCCTGACGCTTACTCCAACCGTAACAGTAACCGAAAACAAACAGTAGCCCTAAACTGACTCCCTCAAACTAAGTTCAAACCTAACCTAACCTGAAGCCTAAATCAAATCATAGACCTAACCCTAACCCTAGGCGGACACCTTATGCTTAACCCCCACCCTAACCTGACCCTGACGCGTACTCCAACTGTAACACTTAACTGAAAACTAACAGTAGCCCTAAACTTACTCCCTCAAACTATATTCAAACCTAACCTAACCTGAAGCCTAAATCAAACCATACACCTAACCCTAACCCTAGGCGGACACCTTAAGCTCAACCCCAACCCTAACCTGGCCCTGACGCTAACTCCAACAGTAACAGTTACCCGAAAACTAACAGTAGCCCTAAACTTACTCCCTCAAACTAACTTCAAACCTATCCCAATTTGAAGCCTAACTCAAACCATAGACCTAACCCTAACCCTAGGCGGACACCTGAAACTCAACCACAACCCTAACCAGATCCTTACGCTATCTCCAACCGTAACACTGAACCGAAAACTAACAGTAGCCCTAAACTGACTCCATCAAACGAAGTTCAAACCTAACCTAACCTGAAGCTTAAATCAAATCATAGACCTAACCCTAACCCTAGGCGGACAACTTATGCTTAACCCCCACCCTAACCTAACCCTGACGCTTACTCCAACTGTAACAGTTAACCGAAAAATAACAGTAGCCCTGAACTTACACCCTCAAACTAATTTCAAACCTAATCTAACCTGAAGCCTAACTCAAACCATAGACCTAACCCTAACCCTAGGCGGACACCTTAAGCTCAACCCCAACCCTAACCTGGACCCTGACGCTATCTCCAACCGTAACACTGAACCGAAAACAAGCAGTAGCCCTAAACTTATTCCCTCAAACTAAGTTCAAACCTAACCTAACGTGAAGCCTAACTCAAACCACAGACCGAACCCTAACCCTAGGCGGACACCTTAAGCTTATCCCCAACCCTAACCTGACCCTCACGCTAACTCCAACCATAACACTGAACCGAAAACTAACAGTAGCCCTAAACTTACTCCCTCAAACTAACTTCAAACCTAACCTAACCTGAAGCCTAAATTAAACCATACACCTAACCCTAACCCTAGGCGGACAGCTTAAGCTCAACCCCAACCCTAACCTGACCTCCAGGCTAACTCCAACCATATCACTGAACCGAAAACTAAGAGTAGTCCTAAACTTACTCCCTCAAACTAAGTTCAATCCTAACCTAACCTGAAGCCTAAATAAAACCATACACCTAACCCTAACCCTAGGCGGACACCTTAAGCTCAACCCCAACCCTAACCTGGCTCTGACGCTAACTCCAACAGTAACAGTTACCCGAAAAATAACAGTCGCCCTAAACTTACTCACTCAAACTAAGTTCAAACCGAACCTAACCTGAAGCCTAACTCAAACCACAGACCTAACCCTAACCCAAGGCGGACACCTGAAGCTCAACCCCAACCCTAACCTGACCCTGACGCTATCTCCAACCGTAATACTGAACCGAAAACTAAGAGTAGCCCTAAACTTACTCCCTCAAACTAAGTTCAAACCTAACCTAACCTGAAGCCTAACTCAAACCATAGACCTAACCCTATCCTAGGCGGACACCTTAAGCTCAACCCCAACCCTAACCTGACCCTGACGCTATCTCCAACCGTAACACTGAACCGAAAACTAACAGTAGCCCTAAACTTACTCCCTCAAACGAACTTCAAACCTAACCTAACCTGAAGCCTAAATTAAACCATACACCTAACCCTAACCCTAGGGCGGACACCTTAAGCTCAACCCCAACCCTAACCTGACCTCCAGGCTAACTCCAACCATATCACTGAACCGAAAACTAAGAGTAGTCCTAAACTTACTCCCTCAAACTAAGTTCAATCCTAACCTAACCTGAAGCCTAAATGAAACCATAGACCTAACCCTAACCCTAGGCGGACACCTTATGGTTAACCCCCACCATAACCTAACCCTGACGCTTACTCCAACCATAACAGTTAAACGAAAACTAACAGTAGCCCTAAACTTACTCCCTCAAACTAACTTCAAACCTAACCTAACCTGAAGCCTAAATCAAATCATACACCTAACCCTAACCCTAGGCGGACACCTTAAGTTCAACCCCAACCCTAACCTGGCTCTGACGCTAACTCCAACAGTAACAGTTACCCCGAAAACTAACAGTAGCCCTAAACTTACTCCCTCAAACTAACTTCAAACCTAACCTAACTTGAAGCCTAACTCAAACCATAGACCTAACCCTAACCCTAGGCGGACACCTGAAACTCAACCACAACCCTAACCAGACCCTGACGCTATCTCCAACCGTAATACTGAACCGAAAACTAACAGTAGCCCTAAACTTACTCCCTCAAACTAAGTTCAAACCTAACCTAACCTGAAGCCTAACTCAAACCATAGGCCTAAACCTAACCCAAGGCGGACACCTGAAGCTCAACCCCAACCCTAACCTGACCCTGACGCTATCTCCAACCGTAACACTGAACCGAAAACTAACAGTAGCCCTAAACTTACTCCCTCAAACTAAGTTCAAACCTAACCTAACCTGAACCCTAACTCAAACCACAGACCTAACCCTAACCCTAGGCGGACACCTTAAGCTCAACCCCAACCCTAACCTGGCCCTGACGCTAACTCCAACCGTAACAGTTACCCCGAAAACTAACAGTAGCCCTAAACTTACTGCCTCAAAACTAAGTTCCAACCTAACCTAACCTGAAGCCTAAATCAAACCATACACCTAACCCTAACCCTAGGCGGACACCTGAAGTTCAAACCCAACGCTAACCTGACCCTCACGCTAACTCCAACCGTAACACTGAAACGAAAACTAACAGTAGCCCTAAACTTAATCCCTCAAACTAAGTTCAAACCTAACCTAACCTGAAGCCTAACTCAAACCATAGACCTAACCCTAACCCTAGGCTGACACCTGAAGCTCAACCCCAACCCTAACCTGACCCTGACGCTATCTCCAACCGTAACACTGAACCGAAAACTAACAGTGGACCTAAACTTACTCCCTCAAACTCAGTTCAAACCTAACCTAACCTGAAGCCTAACTCAAACCACAGACCTAACCCTAACCCTAGGCGGACACCTTAAGCTCAACCCCAACCCTAACCTGGCCCTGACGCTAACTCCAACAGTAACAGTTACCCGAAAACTAACAGTAGCCCTAAACTTACTCCCTCAAACTAAGTTCAAACCTAACCTAACCTGAAGCCTAACTCAAACCACAGACCTAACCCTGACCCTAGGCGGACACCTGAAGCTCAATCACAACCCTAACCTGACCCTGACGCTATCTCCAACCGTAACACTGAACCGAAAACTAACAGTACCCCTAAACTTACTCCCTCAAACTAAGTTCAAACCTAACCTAACCTGAAGCCTCACTCAAACCACAGACCTAACCCTAACCC
Source organism: Tupaia tana (assembly GCA_026018925.1). Classification (NCBI taxonomy): domain Eukaryota; kingdom Metazoa; phylum Chordata; class Mammalia; order Scandentia; family Tupaiidae; genus Tupaia; species Tupaia tana. The sequence goes on from JAKSZU010000070.1 coordinate 45,983, forward strand.
TAGGAGGACACCTTAAGCTCAACCCCAACCCTAACCTGACCCTCACGCTAACTCCAACCGTACCACTGTACCGAAAACTAACAGTAGCCCTAAACTTACTCCCTCAAACTAAGTTCAAACCTAACCTAACCTGAAGCCTAACTCAAACAATAGACCTAACCCTAACCCTAGGCGGACACCTTAAGCTTGACCCCAACCCTAACCTGACTCTGACGCTTACTCCAACCGTAACAGTTAACCGAAAACTAACAGTAGCCCTAAACTTACTCCCTCAAACTAAGTTCAAACCTAACCTAACCTGAAGCCTAACTCAAACCACAGACCTAACCCTAACCCTAGGCAGACACCTTAAGCTCAACCCCAACCCTAACCGGACCGTCACGCTAACTCCAAACGTAACATTGAACCGAAAACAAACAGTAGCCCTAAACTTACTCCCTCAAACTAAGTTCAATCCTAACCTAACCTGAAGCCTAAATGAAACCATAGAACTAACCCTAACCCTAGGCGGACACCTTATGCTTAACCCCCACCCTAACCTGACCCTGACGCTTACTCCAACCGTAACAGTTAAACGAAAACTAACAGTAGCCCTAAACTTACTCCCTCAAACTAACTTCAAGCCTAACCTAACCTGAAGCCTAAATCATACCATACGCCTAACCCTAACCCTAGGCGGACACCTTAAGCTCAACCCCAACCCTAACCTGGCCCTGACGCTAACTCCAACAGTAACAGTTACCCGAAAATTAACAGTAGCCCTAAACTTACTCCCTCAAACTAACTTCAAACCTAACCTAACTTGAAACCTAACTCAAACCATAGACTTAACCCTAACCCTAGGCAGACACCTGAAACTCAACCACAACCCTAACCAGACCCTGACGCTATCTCCAACCGTAACACTGAACCGAAAACTAACAGTAGCCCTAAACTTATTTCCTCAAACTAAGTTCAAACCTAACCTAACCTGGAGCCTAACTCAAACCACAGACCTAACCCTAACCCTAGGAGGACAACTTAAGCTGAACCCCAACCCTAACCTGACCCTCACGCTAACTCCAACCGTAACACTGAACCGAAAACTAACAGTAGCCCTAAACTTACTGCCTCAAACTAAGTTCAAACCTAACCTAACCTGAAGCCTAACTCAAACAATAGACCTAACCCTAACCCTAGGCGGACACCTTAAGCTTGACCCCAACCCTAACCAGACCTCCAGGCTAACTCCAACCATATCAATGAACCGAAAACTAAGAGTAGTCCTAAACTTACTCCCCTCAAACTAAGTTCTATCCTAACCTAACCTGAAGCCTAATGAAACCATAGACCTAACCCTAACCCTAGTCGGACACCTTAAGCTCAACCCCAGCCCTAACCTGGCCCTGACGCTAACTCCAACCGTAACAGTTACCCGAAAACTAACAGTAGCCCTAAACTACTGCCTCAAACTAAGTTCCAACCTAACCTAACCTGAAGCCTAAATCAAACCATACACCTAACCCTAACCCTGGGCGGACACCTGAAGTTCAAACCCAACCCTAAACTGACCCTCACGCTAACTCCAACCGTAACACTGAACCGAAAACTAACAGTAGCCCCTAAACTTAATCCCTCAAACTAAGTTCAAACCTAACCTAACCTGAAGCCTAACTCAAACCATAGACCTAACCCTAACCCTAGGCGGACACCTGAAGCTCAACCCCAACCCTAACCTGACCCTGACGCTATCTCCAACCGTAACACTGAACCGAAAACTAACAGTAGCCCTAAACTTACTCCCTCAAACTAAGTTCAAACCTAACCTAACCTGAAGCCTAACTCAAACCACAGACCTAACCCTAACCCTAGGCGGACAACTTAAACTCAACCCCAACCCTAACGGACCCTCACGCTAACTCCAAACGTAACATTGAACCGAAAACTAACAGTAGCCCTAAACTTACTCCCTCAAACTAAGTTCAATCCTAACCTAACCTGAAGCCTAAATGAAACCATAGACCTAACCCTAACCCTAGGCAGACACCTTATGCTTAACCCCCACCCTAACCTGACCCTGACGCTTACTCCAACCGTAACAGTTAAACGAAAACTAACAGTAGCCCTAAACTTACTCCCTCAAACTAAGTTCAAACCTAACCTAACCTGAAGCCTAAATCAAACCATACACCTAACCCTAACCCTAGGTGGACACCTTAAGCTGAACCCCCAACCCTAACCAGACACTCACGCTAACTCCAAATGTAACACTGAACCAAAAACTAACAGTAGCCCTAAACTTACTCCCTCAAACTAAGTTCAAACCTAACCTAACCTGAAGCCTAAATCAAACCATGCACCTAACCCTAACCCTAGGCGGACACCTTAAGCTCAACCCCAAACCTAACCTGACCCTGACGCTTACTCCAACCGTAACAGTTAACCGAAAACTAACAGTAGCCCTAAATTGACTCCCTCAAACTAAGTTCAAACCTAACCTAACCTGAAGCCTAAATCAAATCATAGACCTAACCCTAACCCTAGGCGGACAACTTATTGTTAACCCCCACCCTAAAATGACCCTGACGCTTACTCCAACTGTAACAGTTAACCGAAAACTAACAGTAGCCCTAAACTTACTGCCTCAAACTAAGTTCCAACCTAACCTAACCTGAAGCCTAAATCAAACCATACACCTAACCCTAACCCTAGGCTGACACCTGAAGCTCAACCCCAACCCTAACCTAACCCTGACGCTATCTCCAACGGTAACACTGAACCGAAAACTAACAGTAGCCCTAAACTTACTCCCTCAAACTAAGTTCAAACCTACCCTAATCTGGACCCTAACTCAAACCATAGACCTAACCCTAACCCTAGGCGGACACCTGAAGCTCAATCACAACCCTAACCTGACCCTGACGCTATCTCCAACCGTAACACTGAACTGAAAACTAACAGTAGCCCTAAACTTCCTCCCTCAAATTAAGTTCAAAGCTAACCTAACCTGAAGCCTAAATCAAACCCATAAACCTAACCCTATCCCTAGGCGGACACCTGAAGCTCAACCAAAACCCTAACCTGACCCTGACGCTATCTCCAACCGTAACACTGAACCGAAAACTAACAGTAGCCCTTAACTTACTCCCTCAAAATAAGTTCAAACCTAACCTAACCTGAACCCTATCTCAAACCCACAGACCTAACCCTAACCCTAGGTGGACACCTTAAGCTGAACCCCAACCCTAACCAGACACTCACGCTAACTCCAAATGTAACACTGAACCAAAAACTAACAGTAGCCCTAAACTTACTCCCTCAAACTAAGTTCAAACCTAACCTAACCTGAAGCCTAAATCAAACCATGCACCTAACCCTAACCTAGGCGGACACCTTAAGCTCAACCCCAAACTTAACCTGACCCTGACGCTTACTCCAACCATAACAGTTAACCGAAAACTAACAGTAGCCCTAAATTGACTCCCTCAAACTAAGTTCAAACCTAACCTAACCTGAAGCCTAAATCAAATCATAGACCTAACCCTAACCCTAGGCGGACAACTTATGCTTAAACCCCACCCTAACCTGACCCTGACGCTTACTCCAACTGTAACAGTTAACCGAAAACTAACAGTAGCCCTGAACTTGAACCCTCAAACTAACTTAAACCTAATCTAACCTGAAGCCTAACTCAAAACCATAGACCTAACCCTAACCCTAGGAGGACACCTTAAGCTCAACCCCACCCCTAACCTGACCCTCAGGCTAACTCCAACTGTAACACTGTACCGAAAACTAACAGTAGCCCTAAACTTACTCCCTCAAACTAAGTTCAAACCTAACCTAACCTGAAGCCTAACTCAAACAATAGACCTAACCCTAACCCTAGGCGGACACCTTAAGCTTGACCCCAACCCTAACCTGACCCTGACGCTTACTCCAACCGTAACAGTTAACCGAAAACTAACAGTAGCCCTAAACTTACTCCCTCAAACTAAGTTCAAACCTAACCTAACCTGAAGCCTAACTCAAACCACAGACCTAACCCTAACCCTAGGCAGACACCTTAAGCTCAACCCCAACCCTAACCGGACCGTCACGCTAACTCCCAAACGTAACATTGAACCGAAAACTAACAGTAGCCCTAAACTTACTCCCTCAAACTAAGTTCAATCCTAACCTAACCTGAAGCCTAAATGAAACCATAGACCTAACCCTAACCCTAGGCGGACACCTTATGCTTAACCCCCACCCTAACCTCACCCTGACGCTTACTCCAACCGTAACAGTTAAACGAAAACTAACAGTAGCCCTAAACTGTCTCCCTCAAACTTAGTTCAAACTTAACCTAACCTGAAGCCTAACTCAAACAATACACTTAACCCTAACCCTAGGCGGACACCTTAAGCTTAACCCCAACCCTAACCTGACCCTGAGGCTAAATCCAACCGTAACACTGAACCGAAAACTAACAGTGGCCCTAAACTTACTCCCTCAAACTAAGTTCAATCCTAACCTAACCTGAAGCCTAAATGAAACCATAGACCTAACCCTAACCCTAGGCGGACACCTTATGCTTAACCCCCACCCTAACCTGACCCTGACGCTTACTCCAACCGTAACAGTTAAACGAAAACTAACAGTAGCCCTAAACTTACTCCCTCAAACTAAGTTCAAACCTAACCTAACCTGAAGCCTAAATCAAACCATACACCTAACCCTAACCCTAGGCGGACACCTTAAGCTCAACCCCAACCCTAACCTGGCTCTGACGCTAACTCCAACAGTAACAGTTACCCGAAAACTAACAGTAGCCCTAAACTTACTCCCTCAAACTAACTTCAAACCTAACCTAACTTGAAGCCTAACTCAAACCATAGACCTAACCCTAACCCTAGGCGGACACCTGAAACTCAACCACAACCCTAACCAGACCCTGACGCTATCTCCTACCGTAACACTGAACCGAAAACTAACAGTAGCCCTAAACTTACTCCCTCAAACTAAGTTCAAACCTAACCTAACCCTGAAGCCAACTCAAACCATAGACCTAACCCTAACCCAAGGCGGACACCTGAAGCTCAACCCCAACCCTAACTTGACCCTGACGCTATCTCCAACCGTAACACTGAACCGAAAACTAACAGTAGCCTTAAACTTACTCCCTCAAACTAAGTTCAAACCTAACCTAACCTGAACTCTAACTCAAACCACAGACCTAACCCTAACCCTAGGCGGACACCTTAAGCTCAACCCCAGCCCTAACCTGGCCCTGACCCTAACTCCAACCGTAACAGTTACCCGAAAACTAACAGTAGCCCTAAACTTACTGCCTCAAACTAAGTTCCAACCTAACCTAACCTGAAGCCTAAATCAAACCATACACCTAACCCTAACCCTAGGCGGACACCTGAGGTTCAAACCCAACCCTAACCTGACCCTCACGCTAACTCCAACCGTAACACTGAACCGAAAAAAAACAGTAGCCCTAAACTTAATCCCTCAAACTAAGTTCAAACCTAACCTAACCTGAAGCCTAACTCAAACCATAGACCTAACCCTAACCCTAGGCGGACACCTGAAGCTCAACCCCAACCCTAACCTGACCCTGACGCTATCTCCAACCGTAACACTGAACCGAAAACTAACAGTAGCCCTAAACTTACTCCCTCAAACTAAGTTCAAACCTAACCTAACCTGAAGCCTAACTCAAACAATAGACCTAACCCTAACCCTAGGCGGACACCTTAAGGTTGACCCCAACCCTTACCTGACCCTGACGCTTACTCCAACCGTAACAGTTAACCGAAAACTAACAGTAGCCCTAAACTTACTCCCTCAAACTAAGTTCAAACCTAACCTAACCTGAAGCCTAACTCAAACCACACACCTAACCCTAACCCTAGGCGGACACCTGAAGCTCAACCCCAACCCTAACCTGACCCTGACGCTATCTCCAACCGTAACACTGAACCAAAAAACTAACACTAGCTCTAAACTTACTCCCTCAAACTAAGTACAAACCTAACCTAACCTGAAGCCTAACTCAAACCAGAGACCTAACCCTAACTCTAGGCGGACACCTTAAGCTCAACCCCAACCCTAACCGGACCCCTCACGCTCACTCCAAACGTAACATTGAACCGAAAACTAACATTACCCCTAAACTCACTCCCTCAAACTAAGTTCAATCCTAACCTAACCTGAAGCCTAAATGAAACCATAGACCTAACCCTAACCCTAGGCAGACACCTTATGCTTAACCCCCACCCTAACTTGACCCTGATGCTTACTCGAACCGTAACAGTTAAACGAAAACTAACAGTAGCCCTATACTGTCTCCCACAAACTAAGTTCAAACCTAACCTAACCTGAAGCCTAACTCAAACAATAGACCTAACCCTAACCCTAGGCGGACACCTTAATCTCAATCCCAACCCTAACCTGGCCCTGACGCTAACTCCAACAGTAACAGTTACCCGAAAATTAACATTAGCCCTAAACTTACTCCCTCAAACTAACTTCAAACCTAACCTAACCTGAAGCCTAACTCAAACAATAGACCTAACCCTAACCCTAGGCGGACACCTTAATCTCAACCCCAACCCTAACCTAGCCCTGACGCTAACTCCAACAGTAACAGTTACCCGAAAACTAACAGTAGCCCTAAACTTACTCCCTCAAACTAACTTCAAACCTAACCTAACTTGAAGCCTAACTCAAACCATAGACCTAACCCTAACCCTAGGCGGACTCCTGAAACTCAACCACAAACCCTAACCAGACCCTGACGCTATCTCCAACCGTAACACTGAACTGAAAACTAACAGTAGCCCTAAAACTTACTCCCTCAAAATAAGGTCAAACCTAACCTAACCTGGACCCTATCTCAAACCACAGACCTAACCCTAACCCTAGGTGGACACCTTAAGCTCAACCCCAACCCTAACAAGACACTCACGCTAACTCCAAATGTAACACTGAACCAAAAACTAACAGTAGCCCTAAACTTACTCCCTCAAACTAAGTTCAAACCTAACCTAACCTGAAGCCTAAATCAAACCATGCACCTAACCCTAACCCTAGGCGGACACCTTATGCTTAACCCCCACCCTAACCTGACCCTGACGCTTACTCCAACCGTAACAGTTAAACGAAAACTAACAGTAGCCCTAAACTTACTCCCTCAAACTAAGTTCAAACCTAACCTAACCTGAAGCCTAAATCAAACCATACACCTAACCCCTAACCCTAGGTGGACACCTTAAGCTGAACCCCAACCCTAACCAGACACTCACGCTAACTCCAAATGTAACACTGAACCAAAAACTAACAGTAGCCCTAAACTTACTCCCTCAAACTAAGTTCAAACCTACCCTAATCTGGACCCTAACTCAAACCATAGACCTAACCCTAACCCTAGGCGGACACCTGAAGCTCAATCACAACCCTAACCTGACCCTGACGCTATCTCCAACCGTAACACTGAACTGAAAACTAACAGTAGCCCTAAACTTACTCCCTCAAACTAAGTTCAAACCTAACCTAACCTGAAGCCTAAATCAAACCATAGACCTAACCCTATCCCTAGGCGGACACCTGAAGCTCAACCACAACCCTAACCTGACCCTGACGCTTACTCCAACCATAACAGTTAACCGAAAACTAACAGTAGCCCTAAATTGACTCCCTCAAACTAAGTTCAAACCTAACCTAACCTGAAGCCTAAATCAAATCATAGACCTAACCCTAACCCTAGGCGGACAACTTATGCTTAAACCCCACCCTAACCTGACCCTGACGCTTACTCCAACTGTAACAGTTAACCGAAAACTAACAGAACCCCTGAACTTGAACCCTCAAACTAACTTAAACCTAATCTAACCTGAAGCCTAACTCAAACCATAGACCTAACCCTAACCCTAGGAGGACACCTTAAGCTCAACCCCACCCCTAACCTGACCCTCACGCTAACTCCAACCGTAACACTGTACCGAAAACTAACAGTAGCCCTAAACTTACTCCCTCAAACTAAGTTCAAACCTAACCTAACCTGAAGCCTAACTCAAACAATAGACCTAACCCTAACCCTAGGCGGACACCTTAAGCTTGACCCCAACCCTAACCTGACCCTGACGCTTACTCCAACCGTAACAGTTAACCGAAAACTAACAGTAGCCCTAAACTTACTCCCTCAAACTAAGTTCAAACCTAACCTAACCTGAAGCCTAACTCAAACCACAGACCTAACCCTAATCCTAGGCAGACACCTTAAGTTCAACCCCAACCCTAACCGGACCGTCACGCTAACTCCAAACGTAACATTGAACCGAAAACTAACAGTAGCCCTAAACTTACTCCCTCAAACTAAGTTCAATCCTAACCTAACCTGAAGCCTAAATGAAACCATAGACTTAACCCTAACCCTAGGCGGACACCTTATGCTTAACCCCCACCCTAACCTCACCCTGACGCTATCTCCTACCGTAACACTGAACCGAAAACTAACACTAGCCCTAAACTTACTCCCTCAAACTAAGTTCAAACCTAACCTAACCTGAAGCCTAACTCAAACCATAGACCTAACCCTAACCCAAGGCGGACACCTGAAGCTCAACCCCAACCCTAACTTGACCCTGACGCTATTTCCAACCGTAACACTGAACCGAAAACTAACAGTAGCCCTAAACTTACTCCCTCAAACTAAGTTCAAACCTAACCTAACCTGAACTCTAACTCAAACCACAGACCTAACCATAACCCTAGGCGGACACCTTAAGCTCAACCCCAGCCCTAACCTGGCCCTGACGCTAACTCCAACCGTAACAGTTACCCGAAAACTAACAGTAGCCCTAAACTTACTGCCTCAAACTAAGTTCCAACCTAACCTAACCTGAAGCCTAAATCAAACCATACACCTAACCCTAACCCTGGGCGGACACCTGAAGTTCAAACCCAACCCTAAACTGACCCTCACGCTAACTCCAACCGTAACACTGAACCGAAAACTAACAGTAGCCCTAAACTTAATCCCTCAAACTAAGTTCAAACCTAACCTAACCTGAAGCCTAACTCAAACCATAGACCTAACCCTAACCCTAGGCGGACACCTGAAGCTCAACCCCAACCCTAACCTGACCCTGACGCTATCTCCAACCGTAACACTGAACCGAAAACTAACAGTAGCCCTAAACTTACTCCCTCAAACTAAGTTCAAACCTAACCTAACCTGAAGCCTAACTCAAACAATAGACCTAACCCTAACCCTAGGCGGACACCTTAAGCTTGACCCCAACCCTAACCTGACCCTGACGCTTACTCCAACCGTAACAGTTTACCGAAAACTAACAGTAGCCCTAAACTTACTCCCTCAAACTAAGTTCAAACCTAACCTAACCTGAAGCCTAACTCAAACCACACACCTAACCCTAACCCTAGGCTGACACCTGAAGCTCAACCCCAACCCTAACCTGACCCTGACGCTATCTCCAACCGTAACACTGAACCGAAAACTAACAGTAGCCCTAAACTTACTCCCTCAAACTAAGTACAAACCTAACCTAACCTGAAGCCTAACTCAAACCACAGACCTAACCCTAACCCTAGGCGGACACCTTAAGCTCAACCCCAACCCTAACCGGACCCTCACGCTAACTCCAAACGTAACATTGAACCGAAAGCTAACATTACCCCTAAACTTACTCCCTCAAACTAAGTTCAATCCTAACCTAACCTGAAGCCTAAATGAAACCATAGACCTAACCCTAACCCTAGGCAGACACCTTATGCTTAACCCCCACCCTAACTTGACCCTGATGCTTACTCCAACCGTAACAGTTAAACGAAAACTAACAGTAGCCCTATACTGTCTCCCACAAACTAAGTTCAAACCTAACCTAACCTGAAGCCTAACTCAAACAATAGACCTAACCCTAACCCTAGGCGGACACCTTAATCTCAACCCCAACCCTAACCTGGCCCTGACGCTAACTCCAACAGTAACAGTTACCCGAAAACTAACAGTAGCCCTAAACTTACTCCCTCAAACTAACTTCAAACCTAACCTAACTTGAAGCCTAACTCAAACCATAGACCTAACCCTAACCCTAGGCGGACACCTTAAGCTCAACCCCAACCCTAACCTGGCCCTGACGCTAACTCCAACAGTAACAGTTACCCGAAAACTAACAGTAGCCCTAAACTTACTCCCTCAAACTAACTTCAAACCTAACCTAACTTGAAGCGTAACTCAAACCATAGACCTAACCCTAACCCTAGGCGGACACCTGAAACTCAACCACAACCCTAACCAGACCCTGACGCTATCTCCAACCGTAACACTGAACCGAAAACTAACAGTAGCCCTAAACTTACTCCCTCAAACTAAGTTCAAACCTACCCTAATCTGGACCCTAACTCAAACCATAGACCTAACCCTAACCCTAGGCGGACACCTGAAGCTCAATCACAACCCTAACCTGACCCTGACGCTATCTCCAACCGTAACACTGAACTGAAAACTAACAGTAGCCCTAAACTTACTCCCTCAAACTCAGTTCAAACCTAACCTAACCTGAAGCCTAAATCAAACCATAGACCTAACCCTATCCCTAGGCGGACACCTGAAGCTGAACCACAACCCTAACCTGACCCTGACGATATCTCCAACCGTAACACTGAACCGAAAACTAACAGTAGCCCTAAACTTACTCCCTCAAACTAAGTTCAAACCTAACCTAACCTGAAGCCTAACTCAAACAATAGACTTAACCCTAACCCTAGGCGGACACCTTAAGCTTAACCCCAACCCTAACCTGACCCTGAGGCTAAATCCAACCGTAACACTGAATTGAAAACTAACAGTGGCCCTAAACTTACTCCCTCAAACTAAGTTCAATCCTAACCTAACCTGAAGCCTAAATGAAACCATAGACCTAACCCTAACCCTAGGTGGACACCTTATGCTTAACCCCCTCCTAACATGACGCTGACGCTTACTCCAACCGTAACAGTTAAACAAAAACTAACAGTAGCCCTAAACTTACTCCCTCAAACTAAGTTCAATCCTAACCTAACCTGAAGCCTAAATCAAACCATACACCTAACCCTAACCCTAGGCGGACACCTTAAGCTCAACCCCAAACCTAACCTGACCCTGACGCTTACTCCAACCGTAACAGTTAACCGAAAACAAACAGTAGCCCTAAACTGACTCCCTCAAACTAAGTTCAAACCTAACCTAACCTGAAGCCTAAATCAAATCATAGACCTAACCCTAACCCTAGGCGGACACCTTATGCTTAACCCCCACCCTAACCTGACCCTGACGCGTACTCCAACTGTAACACTTAACTGAAAACTAACAGTAGCCCTAAACTTACTCCCTCAAACTATATTCAAACCTAACCTAACCTGAAGCCTAAATCAAACCATACACCTAACCCTAACCCTAGGCGGACACCTTAAGCTCAACCCCAACCCTAACCTGGCCCTGACGCTAACTCCAACAGTAACAGTTACCCGAAAACTAACAGTAGCCCTAAACTTACTCCCTCAAACTAACTTCAAACCTATCCCAATTTGAAGCCTAACTCAAACCATAGACCTAACCCTAACCCTAGGCGGACACCTGAAACTCAACCACAACCCTAACCAGATCCTTACGCTATCTCCAACCGTAACACTGAACCGAAAACTAACAGTAGCCCTAAACTGACTCCATCAAACGAAGTTCAAACCTAACCTAACCTGAAGCTTAAATCAAATCATAGACCTAACCCTAACCCTAGGCGGACAACTTATGCTTAACCCCCACCCTAACCTAACCCTGACGCTTACTCCAACTGTAACAGTTAACCGAAAACTAACAGTAGCCCTGAACTTACACCCTCAAACTAATTTCAAACCTAATCTAACCTGAAGCCTAACTCAAACCATAGACCTAACCCTAACCCTAGGCGGACACCTTAAGCTCAACCCCAACCCTAACCTGACCCTGACGCTATCTCCAACCGTAACACTGAACCGAAAACAAGCAGTAGCCCTAAACTTATTCCCTCAAACTAAGTTCAAACCTAACCTAACGTGAAGCCTAACTCAAACCACAGACCGAACCCTAACCCTAGGCGGACACCTTAAGCTTATCCCCAACCCTAACCTGACCCTCACGCTAACTCCAACCATAACACTGAACCGAAAACTAACAGTAGCCCTAAACTTACTCCCTCAAACTAACTTCAAACCTAACCTAACCTGAAGCCTAAATTAAACCATACACCTAACCCTAACCCTAGGCGGACAGCTTAAGCTCAACCCCAACCCTAACCTGACCTCCAGGCTAACTCCAACCATATCACTGAACCGAAAACTAAGAGTAGTCCTAAACTTACTCCCTCAAACTAAGTTCAATCCTAACCTAACCTGAAGCCTAAATAAAACCATACACCTAACCCTAACCCTAGGCGGACACCTTAAGCTCAACCCCAACCCTAACCTGGCTCTGACGCTAACTCCAACAGTAACAGTTACCCGAAAAATAACAGTCGCCCTAAACTTACTCACTCAAACTAAGTTCAAACCGAACCTAACCTGAAGCCTAACTCAAACCACAGACCTAACCCTAACCCAAGGCGGACACCTGAAGCTCAACCCCAACCCTAACCTGACCCTGACGCTATCTCCAACCGTAATACTGAACCGAAAACTAAGAGTAGCCCTAAACTTACTCCCTCAAACTAAGTTCAAACCTAACCTAACCTGAAGCCTAACTCAAACCATAGACCTAACCCTATCCTAGGCGGACACCTTAAGCTCAACCCCAACCCTAACCTGACCCTGACGCTATCTCCAACCGTAACACTGAACCGAAAACTAACAGTAGCCCTAAACTTACTCCCTCAAACGAACTTCAAACCTAACCTAACCTGAAGCCTAAATTAAACCATACACCTAACCCTAACCCTAGGCGGACACCTTAAGCTCAACCCCAACCCTAACCTGACCTCCAGGCTAACTCCAACCATATCACTGAACCGAAAACTAAGAGTAGTCCTAAACTTACTCCCTCAAACTAAGTTCAATCCTAACCTAACCTGAAGCCTAAATGAAACCATAGACCTAACCCTAACCCTAGGCGGACACCTTATGGTTAACCCCCACCATAACCTAACCCTGACGCTTACTCCAACCATAACAGTTAAACGAAAACTAACAGTAGCCCTAAACTTACTCCCTCAAACTAACTTCAAACCTAACCTAACCTGAAGCCTAAATCAAATCATACACCTAACCCTAACCCTAGGCGGACACCTTAAGTTCAACCCCAACCCTAACCTGGCTCTGACGCTAACTCCAACAGTAACAGTTACCCGAAAACTAACAGTAGCCCTAAACTTACTCCCTCAAACTAACTTCAAACCTAACCTAACTTGAAGCCTAACTCAAACCATAGACCTAACCCTAACCCTAGGCGGACACCTGAAACTCAACCACAACCCTAACCAGACCCTGACGCTATCTCCAACCGTAATACTGAACCGAAAACTAACAGTAGCCCTAAACTTACTCCCTCAAACTAAGTTCAAACCTAACCTAACCTGAAGCCTAACTCAAACCATAGGCCTAAACCTAACCCAAGGCGGACACCTGAAGCTCAACCCCAACCCTAACCTGACCCTGACGCTATCTCCAACCGTAACACTGAACCGAAAACTAACAGTAGCCCTAAACTTACTCCCTCAAACTAAGTTCAAACCTAACCTAACCTGAACCCTAACTCAAACCACAGACCTAACCCTAACCCTAGGCGGACACCTTAAGCTCAACCCCAACCCTAACCTGGCCCTGACGCTAACTCCAACCGTAACAGTTACCCGAAAACTAACAGTAGCCCTAAACTTACTGCCTCAAACTAAGTTCCAACCTAACCTAACCTGAAGCCTAAATCAAACCATACACCTAACCCTAACCCTAGGCGGACACCTGAAGTTCAAACCCAACGCTAACCTGACCCTCACGCTAACTCCAACCGTAACACTGAAACGAAAACTAACAGTAGCCCTAAACTTAATCCCTCAAACTAAGTTCAAACCTAACCTAACCTGAAGCCTAACTCAAACCATAGACCTAACCCTAACCCTAGGCTGACACCTGAAGCTCAACCCCAACCCTAACCTGACCCTGACGCTATCTCCAACCGTAACACTGAACCGAAAACTAACAGTGGACCTAAACTTACTCCCTCAAACTCAGTTCAAACCTAACCTAACCTGAAGCCTAACTCAAACCACAGACCTAACCCTAACCCTAGGCGGACACCTTAAGCTCAACCCCAACCCTAACCTGGCCCTGACGCTAACTCCAACAGTAACAGTTACCCGAAAACTAACAGTAGCCCTAAACTTACTCCCTCAAACTAAGTTCAAACCTAACCTAACCTGAAGCCTAACTCAAACCACAGACCTAACCCTGACCCTAGGCGGACACCTGAAGCTCAATCACAACCCTAACCTGACCCTGACGCTATCTCCAACCGTAACACTGAACCGAAAACTAACAGTACCCCTAAACTTACTCCCTCAAACTAAGTTCAAACCTAACCTAACCTGAAGCCTCACTCAAACCACAGACCTAACCCTAACCCTAGGAGGACACCTTAAGCTCAACCCCAACCCTAACCTGACCCTCACGCTAACTCCAACCGTACCACTGTACCGAAAACTAACAGTAGCCCTAAACTTACTCCCTCAAACTAAGTTCAAACCTAACCTAACCTGAAGCCTAACTCAAACAATAGACCTAACCCTAACCCTAGGCGGACACCTTAAGCTTGACCCCAACCCTAACCTGACTCTGACGCTTACTCCAACCGTAACAGTTAACCGAAAACTAACAGTAGCCCTAAACTTACTCCCTCAAACTAAGTTCAAACCTAACCTAACCTGAAGCCTAACTCAAACCACAGACCTAACCCTAACCCTAGGCAGACACCTTAAGCTCAACCCCAACCCTAACCGGACCGTCACGCTAACTCCAAACGTAACATTGAACCGAAAACAAACAGTAGCCCTAAACTTACTCCCTCAAACTAAGTTCAATCCTAACCTAACCTGAAGCCTAAATGAAACCATAGAACTAACCCTAACCCTAGGCGGACACCTTATGCTTAACCCCCACCCTAACCTGACCCTGACGCTTACTCCAACCGTAACAGTTAAACGAAAACTAACAGTAGCCCTAAACTTACTCCCTCAAACTAACTTCAAGCCTAACCTAACCTGAAGCCTAAATCATACCATACGCCTAACCCTAACCCTAGGCGGACACCTTAAGCTCAACCCCAACCCTAACCTGGCCCTGACGCTAACTCCAACAGTAACAGTTACCCGAAAATTAACAGTAGCCCTAAACTTACTCCCTCAAACTAACTTCAAACCTAACCTAACTTGAAACCTAACTCAAACCATAGACTTAACCCTAACCCTAGGCAGACACCTGAAACTCAACCACAACCCTAACCAGACCCTGACGCTATCTCCAACCGTAACACTGAACCGAAAACTAACAGTAGCCCTAAACTTATTTCCTCAAACTAAGTTCAAACCTAACCTAACCTGGAGCCTAACTCAAACCACAGACCTAACCCTAACCCTAGGAGGACAACTTAAGCTGAACCCCAACCCTAACCTGACCCTCACGCTAACTCCAACCGTAACACTGAACCGAAAACTAACAGTAGCCCTAAACTTACTGCCTCAAACTAAGTTCAAACCTAACCTAACCTGAAGCCTAACTCAAACAATAGACCTAACCCTAACCCTAGGCGGACACCTTAAGCTTGACCCCAACCCTAACCAGACCTCCAGGCTAACTCCAACCATATCAATGAACCGAAAACTAAGAGTAGTCCTAAACTTACTCCCTCAAACTAAGTTCTATCCTAACCTAACCTGAAGCCTAAATGAAACCATAGACCTAACCCTAACCCTAGTCGGACACCTTAAGCTCAACCCCAGCCCTAACCTGGCCCTGACGCTAACTCCAACCGTAACAGTTACCCGAAAACTAACAGTAGCCCTAAACTTACTGCCTCAAACTAAGTTCCAACCTAACCTAACCTGAAGCCTAAATCAAACCATACACCTAACCCTAACCCTGGGCGGACACCTGAAGTTCAAACCCAACCCTAAACTGACCCTCACGCTAACTCCAACCGTAACACTGAACCGAAAACTAACAGTAGCCCTAAACTTAATCCCTCAAACTAAGTTCAAACCTAACCTAACCTGAAGGCTAACTCAAACCATAGACCTAACCCTAACCCTAGGCGGACACCTGAAGCTCAATCCCAACCCTAACCTGACCCTGACGCTATCTCCAACCGTAACACTGAACCGAAAACTAACAGTAGCCCTAAACTTACTCCCTCAAACTAAGTTCAAACCTAACCTAACCTGAAGCCTAACTCAAACAATAGACCTAACCCTAACCCTAGGCGGACACCTTAAGCTTGACCCCAACCCTAACCTGACCCTGACGCTTACTCCAACCGTAACAGTTTACCGAAAACTAACAGTAGCCCTAAACTTACTCCCTCAAACTAAGTTCAAACCTAACCTAACCTGAAGCCTAACTCAAATCACACACCTAACCCTAACCCTAGGCTGACACCTGAAGCTCAACCCCAACCCTAACCTGACCCTGACGCTATCTCCAACCGTAACACTGAACCGAAAACTAACAGTAGCCCTAAACTTACTCCCTCAAACTAAGTACAAACCTAACCTAACCTGAAGCCTAACTCAAACCACAGACCTAACCCTAACCCTAGGCGGACACCTTAAGCTCAACCCCAACCCTAACCGGACCCTCACGCTAACTCCAAACGTAACATTGAACCGAAAACTAACATTACCCCTAAACTTACTCCCTCAAACTAAGTTCAATCCTAACCTAACCTGAAGCCTAAATGAAACCATAGACCTAACCCTAACCCTAGGCAGACACCTTATGCTTAACCCCCACCCTAACTTGACCCTGATGCTTACTCCAACCGTAACAGTTAAACGAAAACTAACAGTAGCCCTATACTGTCTCCCACAAACTAAGTTCAAACCTAACCTAACCTGAAGCCTAACTCAAACAATAGACCTAACCCTAACCCTAGGCGGACACCTTAATCTCAACCCCAACCCTAACCTGGCCCTGACGCTAACTCCAACAGTAACAGTTACCCGAAAACTAACAGTAGCCCTAAACTTACTCCCTCAAACTAACTTCAAACCTAACCTAACTTGAAGCCTAACTCAAACCATAGACCTAACCCTAACCCTAGGCGGACACCTTAAGCTCAACCCCAACCCTAACCTGGCCCTGACGCTAACTCCAACAGTAACAGTTACCCGAAAACTAACAGTAGCCCTAAACTTACTCCCTCAAACTAACTTCAAACCTAACCTAACCTGAAGCCTAAATCAAACCATAGACCTAACCCTATCCCTAGGCGGACACCTGAAGCTGAACCACAACCCTAACCTGACCCTGACGATATCTCCAACCGTAACACTGAACCGAAAACTAACAGTAGCCCTAAACTTACTCCCTCAAACTAAGTTCAAACCTAACCTAACCTGAAGCCTAACTCAAACAATAGACTTAACCCTAACCCTAGGCGGACACCTTAAGCTTAACCCCAACCCTAACCCGACCCTGAGGCTAAATCCAACCGTAACACTGAATTGAAAACTAACAGTGGCCCTAAACTTACTCCCTCAAACTAAGTTCAATCCTAACCTAACCTGAAGCCTAAATGAAACCATAGACCTAACCCTAACCCTAGGTGGACACCTTATGCTTAACCCCCTCCTAACATGACGCTGACGCTTACTCCAACCGTAACAGTTAAACAAAAACTAACAGTAGCCCTAAACTTACTCCCTCAAACTAAGTTCAATCCTAACCTAACCTGAAGCCTAAATCAAACCATACACCTAACCCTAACCCTAGGCGGACACCTTAAGCTCAACCCCAAACCTAACCTGAGCCTGACGCTTACTCCAACCGTAACAGTTAACCGAAAACAAACAGTAGCCCTAAACTGACTCCCTCAAACTAAGTTCAAACCTAACCTAACCTGAAGCCTAAATCAAATCATAGACCTAACCCTAACCCTAGGCGGACACCTGAAACTCAACCACAACCCTAACCAGATCCTTACGCTATCTCCAACCGTAACACTGAACCGAAAACTAACAGTAGCCCTAAACTGACTCCATCAAACTAAGTTCAAACCTAACCTAACCTGAAGCTTAAATCAAATCATAGACCTAACCCTAACCCTAGGCGGACAACTTATGCTTAACCCCCACCCTAACCTAACCCTGACGCTTACTCCAACTGTAACAGTTAACCGAAAACTAACAGTAGCCCTGAACTTACACCCTCAAACTAATTTCAAACCTAATCTAACCTGAAGCCTAACTCAAACCATAGACCTAACCCTAACCCTAGGCGGACACCTTAAGCTCAACCCCAACCCTAACCTGACCCTGACGCTATCTCCAACCGTAACACTGAACCGAAAACTAGCAGTAGCCCTAAACTTATTCCCTCAAACTAAGTTCAAACCTAACCTAACGTGAAGCCTAACTCAAACCACAGACCGAACCCTAACCCTAGGCGGACACCTTAAGCTTATCCCCAACCCTAACCTGACCCTCACGCTAACTCCAACCATAACACTGAACCGAAAACTAACAGTAGCCCTAAACTTACTCCCTCAAACTAACTTCAAACCTAACCTAACCTGAAGCCTAAATTAAACCATACACCTAACCCTAACCCTAGGCGGACAGCTTAAGCTCAACCCCAACCCTAACCTGACCTCCAGGCTAACTCCAACCATATCACTGAACCGAAAACTAAGAGTAGTCCTAAACTTACTCCCTCAAACTAAGTTCAATCCTAACCTAACCTGAAGCCTAAATAAAACCATACACCTAACCCTAACCCTAGGCGGACACCTTAAGCTCAACCCCAACCGTAACCTGGCTCTGACGCTAACTCCAACAGTAACAGTTACCCGAAAAATAACAGTCGCCCTAAACTTACTCACTCAAACTAAGTTCAAACCGAACCTAACCTGAAGCCTAACTCAAACCACAGACCTAACCCTAACCCAAGGCGGACACCTGAAGCTGAACCCCAACCCTAACCTGACCCTGACGCTATCTCCAACCGTAATACTGAACCGAAAACTAAGAGTAGCCCTAAACTTACTCCCTCAAACTAAGTTCAAACCTAACCTAACCTGAAGCCTAACTCAAACCATAGACCTAACCCTATCCTAGGCGGACACCTTAAGCTCAACCCCAACCCTAACCTGACCCTGACGCTATCTCCAACCGTAACACTGAACCGAAAACTAACAGTAGCCCTAAACTTACTCCCTCAAACTAACTTCAAACCTAACCTAACCTGAAGCCTAAATTAAACCATACACCTAACCCTAACCCTAGGCGGAACCTTAAGCTCAACCCCAACCCTAACCTGACCTCCAGGCTAACTCCAACCATATCACTGAACCGAAAACTAAGAGTAGTCCTAAACTTACTCCCTCAAACTAAGTTCAATCCTAACCTAACCTGAAGCCTAAATGAAACCATAGACCTAACCCTAACCCTAGGCGGACACCTTATGGTTAACCCCCACCATAACCTAACCCTGACGCTTACTCCAACCATAACAGTTAAACGAAAACTAACAGTAGCCCTAAACTTACTCCCTCAAACTAACTTCAAACCTAACCTAACCTGAAGCCTAAATCAAATCATACACCTAACCCTAACCCTAGGCGGACACCTTAAGTTCAACCCCAACCCTAACCTGGCTCTGACGCTAACTCCAACAGTAACAGTTACCCGAAAACTAACAGTAGCCCTAAACTTACTCCCTCAAACTAACTTCAAACCTAACCTAACTTGAAGCCTAACTCAAACCATAGACCTAACCCTAACCCTAGGCGGACACCTGAAACTCAACCACAACCCTAACCAGACCCTGACGCTATCTCCAACCGTAATACTGAACCGAAAACTAACAGTAGCCCTAAACTTACTCCCTCAAACTAAGTTCAAACCTAACCTAACCTGAAGCCTAACTCAAACCATAGGCCTAAACCTAACCCAAGGCGGACACCTGAAGCTCAACCCCAACCCTAACCTGACCCTGACGCTATCTCCAACCGTAACACTGAACCGAAAACTAACAGTAGCCCTAAACTTACTCCCTCAAACTAAGTTCAAACCTAACCTAACCTGAACCCTAACTCAAACCACAGACCTAACCCTAACCCTAGGCGGACACCTTAAGCTCAACCCCAACCCTAACCTGGCCCTGACGCTAACTCCAACCGTAACAGTTACCCGAAAACTAACAGTAGCCCTAAACTTACTGCCTCAAACTAAGTTCCAACCTAACCTAACCTGAAGCCTAAATCAAACCATACACCTAACCCTAACCCTAGGCGGACACCTGAAGTTCAAACCCAACGCTAACCTGACCCTCACGCTAACTCCAACCGTAACACTGAAACGAAAACTAACAGTAGCCCTAAACTTAATCCCTCAAACTAAGTTCAAACCTAACCTAACCTGAAGCCTAACTCAAACCATAGACCTAACCCTAACCCTAGGCTGACACCTGAAGCTCAACCCCAACCCTAACCTGACCCTGACGCTATCTCCAACCGTAACACTGAACCGAAAACTAACAGTGGACCTAAACTTACTCCCTCAAACTCAGTTCAAACCTAACCTAACCTGAAGCCTAACTCAAACCACAGACCTAACCCTAACCCTAGGCGGACACCTTAAGCTCAACCCCAACCCTAACCGGACCCTCACGCAAACTCCAAACGTAACATTGAACCGAAAACTAACAGTAGCCCTAAACTTACTCCCTCAAACTGAGTTCAATCCTAACCTAACCTGAAGCCTAAATGAAACCATAGACCTAACCCTAACCCTAGGCGGACACCTTATGCTTAACCCCCACCCTAACTTGACCCTGACGCTTACTCCAACCGTAACAGTTAAACGAAAACTAACAGTAGCCCTAAACTGTCTCCCACAAACTAAGTTCAAACCTAACCTAACCTGAAGCCTAACTCAAACAATAGACCTAACCCTAACCCTAGGCGGACACCTGAAGCTCAATCAGAACCCTAACCTGACCCTGACGCTATCTCCAACCGTAACACTGAACCGAAAACTAACAGTAGCCCTAAACTTACTCCCTCAAACTAAGTTCAAACCTAACCTAACCTGAAGTCTCACTCAAACAACAGACCTAACCCTAACCCTAGGAGGACACCTTAAGCTCAACCCCAACCCTAACCTGACCCTCACGCTAACTCCAACCGAAACACTGAACCGAAAACTAACAGTAACCCTAAACTTAATCCCTCAAACTAAGTTCAAACCTAACCTAACCTGAAGCCTAACTCAAACCATAGACCTAACCCTAACCCTAGGCGGACACCTTAATCTCAACCCCAAACCTAACCTGGCCCTGACGCTAATTCCAACAGTAACAGTTACACGAAAACTAACAGTAGCCCTAAACTTACTCCCTCAAACTAACTTCAAACCTATCCTAACTTGAAGCATAACTCAAACCACAGACCTACCCCTAACCCTAGGCGGACACCTTAAGCTCAACCCCAACCCTAACCTGGCCCTGACGCTAACTCCAACAGTAACAATTACCCGAAAACTAACAGTAGCCCTAAACTTACTCCCTCAAACTAAGTTCAAACCTAACCTAACCTGAAGCCTAACTCAAACCACAGACCTAACCCTGACCCTAGGCGGACACCTGAAGCTCAATCACAACCCTAACCTGACCCTGACGCTATCTCCAACCGTAACACTGAACCGAAAACTAACAGTACCCCTAAACTTACTCCCTCAAACTAAGTTCAAACCTAACCTAACCTGAAGCCTCACTCAAACCACAGACCTAACCCTAACCCTAGGAGGACACCTTAAGCTCAACCCCAACCCTAACCTGACCCTCACGCTAACTCCAACCGTACCACTGTACCGAAAACTAACAGTAGCCCTAAACTTACTCCCTCAAACTAAGTTCAAACCTAACCTAACCTGAAGCCTAACTCAAACAATAGACCTAACCCTAACCCTAGGCGGACACCTTAAGCTTGACCCCAACCCTAACCTGACTCTGACGCTTACTCCAACCGTAACAGTTAACCGAAAACTAACAGTAGCCCTAAACTTACTCCCTCAAACTAAGTTCAAACCTAACCTAACCTGAAGCCTAACTCAAACCACAGACCTAACCCTAACCCTAGGCAGACACCTTAAGCTCAACCCCAACCCTAACCGGACCGTCACGCTAACTCCAAACGTAACATTGAACCGAAAACAAACAGTAGCCCTAAACTTACTCCCTCAAACTAAGTTCAATCCTAACCTAACCTGAAGCCTAAATGAAACCATAGAACTAACCCTAACCCTAGGCGGAAACTTTATGCTTAACCCCCACCCTAACCTGACCCTGACGCTTACTCCAACCGTAACAGTTAAACGAAAACTAACAGTAGCCCTAAACTTACTCCCTCAAACTTACTTCAAGCCTAACCTAACCTGAAGCCTAAATCATACCATACGCCTAACCCTAACCCAAGGCGGACACCTTAAGCTCAACCCCAACCCTAACCTGGCCCTGACGCTAACTCCAACAGTAACAGTTACCCGAAAATTAACAGTAGCCCTAAACTTACTCCCTCAAACTAACTTCAAACCTAACCTAACTTGAAACCTAACTCAAACCATAGACTTAACCCTAACCCTAGGCAGACACCTGAAACTCAACCACAACCCTAACCAGACCCTGACGCTATCTCCAACCGTAACACTGAACCGAAAACTAACAGTAGCCCTAAACTTATTTCCTCAAACTAAGTTCAAACCTAACCTAACCTGGAGCCTAACTCAAACCACAGACCTAACCCTAACCCTAGGAGGACAACTTAAGCTGAACCCCAACCCTAACCTGACCCTCACGCTAACTCCAACCGTAACACTGAACCGAAAACTAACAGTAGCCCTAAACTTACTGCCTCAAACTAAGTTCAAACCTAACCTAACCTTAAGCCTAACTCAAACAATAGACCTAACCCTAACCCTAGGCGGACACCTTAAGCTTGACCCCAACCCTAACCTGACCTCCAGGCTAACTCCAACCATATCAATGAACCGAAAACTAAGAGTAGTCCTAAACTTACTCCCTCAAACTAAGTTCTATCCTAACCTAACCTGAAGCCTAAATGAAACCATAGACCTAACCCTAACCCTAGTCGGACACCTTATGCTTAACCCCCAACCTAACCTGACCCTGACGCTTACTCCAACCGTAACAGTTAAACGAAAACTAACAGTAGCCCTAAACTGACTCCCTCAAACTAAGTTCAAACCTAACCTAACCTGAAGCCTAAATCAAATCATAGACCTAACCCTAACCTTAGGCGGACACCTTATGCTTAACCCCCACCCTAACCTGACCCTGACGCTTACTCCAAATGTAACAGTTAACCGAAAACTAACATTAGCCCTAAACTTACTCCCTCAAACTAACTTCAAACCTAACCTAACCTGAAGCCTAAATCAAACCATACACCTAACCCTAACCCTAGGCGGACACCTTAAGCTCAACCCCAACCCGAACCTGGCCCTGACGCTAACTCCAACAGTAACAGTTACCCGAAAACTAACAGTAGCCCTAAACTTACTCCCTCAAACTAACTTCAAACCTAACCTTACTTGAAGCCTAACTCAAACCATAGACCTAACCCTAACCCTAGGCGGACACCTGAAACTCAACCACAACCCTAACAAGACCCTGACGCTATCTCCAACCGTAACACTGAACCGAAAACTAACAGTAGCCCTAAACTTACTCCCTCAAACTAAGTTCAAACCTAACCTAACCTGGACCCTAACTCAAACCACAGACCTAACCCTAACCCTAGGAGGACACCTTAAGCTCAACCCCAACCCTAACCTGACCCTCACGCTGTCTCCAACCGTAACACTGAACCGAAAACTAACAGTAGCCCTAAACTTACTCCCTCAAACTAAGTTCAAATCTAACCTAACCTGAAGCCTAACTCAAACAATAGACCTAACCCTAACCCTAGGCGGACACCTTAAGCTTGACCCCAACCCTAACCTGACCCTGACGCTAACTCCAACCGTAACAGTTACCCGAAAATTAACAGTAGCCCTAAACTTACTCCTTCAAACTAAGTTCAAACCTAACCTAACCAGAAGCCAAAATCAAACCATACACCTAACCCTAACCCTAGGCGGACACCTTAAGCTCAACCCCAACCCTAACCTGACCCTAACGCTAACTCCAACCGTAACACTGAACCGAAAACTAACAGTAGCCCTAAACTTACTCCCTCAAACTAAGTTCAAACCTAACCTAACCTGAACCCTAACTCAAACCACAGACCTAACCCTAACCCTAGGCAGACACCTTAAGCTCAACCCCAACCCTAAACGGGCCCTGACGCTAACTCCAACCGTAACAGTTACCCGAAAACTAACAGTAGCCCTAAACTTACTGCCTCAAACTAAGTTCCAACCTAACCTAACCTGTAGCCTAAATCAAACCATACACCTAACCCTAACCTTAGGCGGACACCGGAAGTTCAAACCCAACCCTAACCTGACCCTCACGCTAACTCCAACCGTAACACTGAACCGAAAACTAACAGTAGCCCTAAACTTAATCCCTCAAACTAAGTTCAAACCTAACCTAACCTGAAGCCTAACTCAAACAATAGACCTAACCCTAACCCTAGGCTGACACCTGAAGCTCAACCCCAACCCTAACCTGACCCTGACGCTATCTCCAACCGTAACACTGAACCGAAAACTAACAGTAGCCCTAAACGTACTCCCTCAAACTAAGTTCAAACCTAACCTAACCTGAAGCCTCACTCAAACCACAGACCTAACCCTAACCCTAGGCGGACACCTTAAGCTCAACCCCAACCCTAACCTGACCCTCACGCTAACTCCAACCGTAACACTGTACCGAAAACTAACAGTAGCCCTAAACTTACTCCCTCAAACTAAGTTCAAACCTAACCTAACCTGAAGCCTAACTCAAACAATAGACTTAACCCTAACCCTAGGAGGACACCTTAATCTTAACCGCAACCCTAACCTGACCCTGAGGCTAAATCCAACCATAACACTGAATCGAAAACTAACAGTGGCCCTAAACTTACTCCCTCAAACTAAGTTCAATCCTAACCTAACCTGAAGCCTAAATGAAACCATAGACCTAACCCTAACCCTAGGCGGACACCTTATGCTTAACCCCCACCCTAACCTGACCCTGACGCTTACTCCAACCGTAACAGTTAAACGAGAACTAACAGTAGCCCTAAACTTACTCCCTCAAACTAAGCTCAAACCTAACCTAACCTGAAGCCTAAATCAAACCATACACCTAACCCTAACCCTAGGCGGACACCTTAAGCTCAACCCCAAACCTAACCTGACCTGACGCTTACTCCAACCGTAACAGTTAACCGAAAACTAACAGTAGCCCTAAACTGACTCCCTCAAACTAAGTTCAAACCTAACCTAACCTGAAGCCTAAATCAAATCATACACCTAACCCTAACCCTAAGTGGACACCTTATGATAACCCCCACCATAACCTGACCCTGACGCGTCCTCCAACTGTAACAGTTAACCGAAAACTAACAGTAGCCCTAAACTTACTCCCTCAAACTAACTTCAAACCTAACCTAACCTGAAGCCTAAATCAAACCATACACCTAACCCTAACCCTAGGCGGACACCTTAAGCTCAACCCCAACTCTAACCAGACCTCCAGGCTAACTCAAACCATATCACTGAACCGAAAACTAAGAATAGTCCTAAACTTACTCCCTCAAACTAAGTTCAATCCTAACCTAACCTGAAGCCTAAATGAAACCATAGACCTAACCCTAACCCTAGGCGGACACCTTATGGTTAACCCCCACCATAACCTGACCCTGATGCTTACTCCAACCGTAACAGTTAAACGAAACTAACAGTAGCCCTAAACTTACTCCCTCAAACTAAGTTCAAACCTAACCTAACCTGAAGCCTAAATCAAACCATACACCTAACCCTAACCCTAGGCGGACACCTTAAGCTCAACCCCAACCCTAACCTGGCTCTGACGCTAACTCCAACAGTAACAGTTACCCGAAAACTAACAGTAGCCCTAAACTTACTCCCTGAAACTAACTTCAACCTAACCTAACTTGAAGCCTAACTCAAACCATAGACCTAACCCTAACCCTAGGCGGACACCTGAAACACAACCACAACCCTAACCAGACCCTGACGCTATGTCCAACCGTAACACTGAACCGAAAACTAACAGTAGCCCTAAACTTACTCCCTCAAATTAAGTTCCAACCTAACCTAACCTGAAGCCTAAATCAAACCATACACCTAACCCTAACCCTAGGCGGACACCTGAAGTTCAAACCCAACCCTAACCTGACCCTCACGCTAACTCCAACCGTAACACTGAACCGAAAACTAACAGTAGCCCTAAACTTAATCCCTCAAACTAAGTTCAAACCTAACCTAACCTGAAGCCTAACTCAAACCATAGACCTAACCCTAACCCTAGGCGGACACCTGAAGCTCAACCCCAACCCTAACCTGACCCTGACGCTATCTCCAACCGTAACACTGAACCGAAAACTAACAGTAGCCCTAAACTTACTCCCTCAAACTAAGTTCAAACCTAACCTAACCTGAAGCCTAACTCAAACCACAGACCTAACCCTAACCCTAGGCGGACAACTTAAACTCAACCCCAACCCTAACCGGACCCTCACGCTAACTCCAAACGTAACATTGAACCGAAAACTAACAGTAGCCCTAAACTTACTCCCTCAAACTAAGTTCAATCCTAACCTAACCTGAAGCCTAAATGAAACCATAGACCTAACCCTAACCCTAGGCAGACACCTTATGCTTAATCCCCACCCTAACTTGACCCTGATGCTTACTCCAACCGTAACAGTTAAACGAAAACTAACGGTAGCCCTATACTGTCTCCCACAAACTAAGTTTAAACCTAACCTAACCTGAAGCCTAACTCAAACAATAGACCTAACCCTAACCCTAGGCGGACACCTTAATCTCAACCCCAACCCTAACCTGACCCTGACGCTTACTCCAACCGTAACAGTTAACCGAAAACTAACAGTAGCCCTAAACTTACTCTCTCAAACTAAGTTCAAACCTAACCTAACCTGAAGCCTAACTCATACCACAGACCTAACCCTAACCCTAGGCAGACACCTTAAGCTCAACCCCAACCCTAACCGGACCGTCACGCTAACTCCAAACGTAACATTGAACCGAAAACTAACAGTAGCCCTGAACTTACTCCCTCAAACTAAGTTCAATCCTAACCTAACCTGAAGCCTAAATGAAACCAGAGACCTAACCCTAACCCTAGGCGGACACCTTATGCTTAACCCCCACCCTAACCTGACCCTGACGCTTACTCCAACCGTAACAGTTAAACGAAAACTAACAGTAGCCCTAAACTTACTCCCTCAAACTAAGTTCAAACCTAACCTAACCTGAAGCCTAAATCAAACCATACACCTAACCCTAACCCTAGGTGGACACCTTAAGCTGAACCCCAACCCTAACCAGACACTCACGCTAACTCCAAATGTAACACTGAACCAAAAACTAACAGTAGCCCTAAACTTACTCCCTCAAACTAAGTTCAAACCTAACCTAACCTGAAGCCTAAATCAAATCATAGACCTAACCCTAACCCTAGGCGGACAACTTATTGTTAACCCCCACCCTAAAATGACCCTGACGCTTACTCCAACTGTAACAGTTAACCGAAAACTAACAGTAGCCCTAAACTTACTGCCTCAAACTAAGTTCCAACCTAACCTAACCTGAAGCCTAAATCAAACCATACACCTAACCCTAACCCTAGGCTGACACCTGAAGCTCAACCCCAACCCTAACCTAACCCTGACGCTATCTCCAACGGTAACACTGAACCGAAAACTAACAGTAGCCCTAAACTTACTCCCTCAAACTAAGTTCAAACCTACCCTAATCTGGACCCTAACTCAAACCATAGACCTAACCCTAACCCTAGGCGGACACCTGAAGCTCAATCACAACCCTAACCTGACCCTGACGCTATCTCCAACCGTAACACTGAACTGAAAACTAACAGTAGCCCTAAACTTCCTCCCTCAAACTAAGTTCAAAGCTAACCTAACCTGAAGCCTAAATCAAACCATAGACCTAACCCTATCCCTAGGCGGACACCTGAAGCTCAACCAAAACCCTAACCTGACCCTGACGCTATCTCCAACCGTAACACTGAACCGAAAACTAACAGTAGCCCTTAACTTACTCCCTCAAAATAAGTTCAAACCTAACCTAACCTGAACCCTATCTCAAACCACAGACCTAACCCTAACCCTAGGTGGACACCTTAAGCTGAACCCCAACCCTAACCAGACACTCACGCTAACTCCAAATGTAACACTGAACCAAAAACTAACAGTAGCCCTAAACTTACTCCCTCAAACTAAGTTCAAACCTAACCTAACCTGAAGCCTAAATCAAACCATGCACCTAACCCTAACCCTAGGCGGACACCTTAAGCTCAACCCCAAACTTAACCTGACCCTGACGCTTACTCCAACCATAACAGTTAACCGAAAACTAACAGTAGCCCTAAATTGACTCCCTCAAACTAAGTTCAAACCTAACCTAACCTGAAGCCTAAATCAAATCATAGACCTAACCCTAACCCTAGGCGGACAACTTATGCTTAAACCCCACCCTAACCTGACCCTGACGCTTACTCCAACTGTAACAGTTAACCGAAAACTAACAGTAGCCCTGAACTTGAACCCTCAAACTAACTTAAACCTAATCTAACCTGAAGCCTAACTCAAACCATAGACCTAACCCTAACCCTAGGAGGACACCTTAAGCTCAACCCCACCCCTAACCTGACCCTCAGGCTAACTCCAACCGTAACACTGTACCAAAAACTAACAGTAGCACTAAACTTACTCCCTCAAACTAAGTTCAAACCTAACCTAACCTGAAGCCTAACTCAAACAATAGACCTAACCCTAACCCTAGGCGGACACCTTAAGCTTGACCCCAACCCTAACCTGACCCTGACGCTTACTCCAACCGTAACAGTTAACCGAAAACTAACAGTAGCCCTAAACTTACTCCCTCAAACTAAGTTCAAACCTAACCTAACCTGAAGCCTAACTCAAACCACAGACCTAACCCTAACCCTAGGCAGACACCTTAAGCTCAACCCCAACCCTAACCGGACCGTCACGCTAACTCCAAACGTAACATTGAACCGAAAACTAACAGTAGCCCTAAACTTACTCCCTCAAACTAAGTTCAATCCTAACCTAACCTGAAGCCTAAATGAAACCATAGACCTAACCCTAACCCTAGGCGGACACCTTATGCTTAACCCCCACCCTAACCTCACCCTGACGCTTACTCCAACCGTAACAGTTAAACGAAAACTAACAGTAGCCCTAAACTGTCTCCCTCAAACTTAGTTCAAACTTAACCTAACCTGAAGCCTAACTCAAACAATACACTTAACCCTAACCCTAGGCGGACACCTTAAGCTTAACCCCAACCCTAACCTGACCCTGAGGCTAAATCCAAGCGTAACACTGAACCGAAAACTAACAGTGGCCCTAAACTTACTCCCTCAAACTAAGTTCAATCCTAACCTAACCTGAAGCCTAAATGAAACCATAGACCTAACCCTAACCCTAGGCGGACACCTTATGCTTAACCCCCACCCTAACCTGACCCTGACGCTTACTCCAACCGTAACAGTTAAACGAAAACTAACAGTAGCCCTAAACTTACTCCCTCAAACTAAGTTCAAACCTAACCTAACTTGAAGCCTAACTCAAACCATACACCTAACCCTAACCCTAGGCGGACACCTTAAGCTCAACCCCAACCCTAACCTGGCTCTGACGCTAACTCCAACAGTAACAGTTACCCGAAAACTAACAGTAGCCCTAAACTTACTCCCTCAAACTAACTTCAAACCTAACCTAACTTGAAGCCTAACTCAAACCATAGACCTAACCCTAACCATAGGCGGACACCTGAAACTAAACCACAACCCTAACCAGACCCTGACGCTATCTCCTACCGTAACACTGAACCGAAAACTAACAGTAGCCCTAAACTTACTCCCTCAAACTAAGTTCAAACCTAACCTAACCTGAAGCCAACTCAAACCATAGACCTAACCCTAACCCAAGGCGGACACCTGAAGCTCAACCCCAACCCTAACTTGACCCTGACGCTATCTCCAACCGTAACACTGAACCGAAAACTAACAGTTGCCCTAAACTTACTCCCTCAAACTAAGTTCAAACCTAACCTAACCTGAACTCTAACTCAAAGCACAGACCTAACCCTAACCCTAGCGGACACCTTAAGCTCAACCCCAGCCCTAACCTGGCCCTGACCCTAACTCCAACCGTAACAGTTACCCGAAAACTAACAGTAGCCCTAAACTTACTCCCTCAAACTAAGTACAAACCTAACCTAACCTGAAGCCTAACTCAAACCACAGACCTAACCCTAACTCTAGGCGGACACCTTAAGCTCAACCCCAACCCTAACCGGACCCTCACGCTCACTCCAAACGTAACATTGAACCGAAAACTAACATTACCCCTAAACTTACTCCCTCAAACTAAGTTCAATCCTAACCTAACCTGAAGCCTAAATGAAACCATAGACCTAACCCTAACCCTAGGCAGACACCTTATGCTTAACCCCCACCCTAACTTGACCCTGATGCTTACTCGAACCGTAACAGTTAAACGAAAACTAACAGTAGCCCTATACTGTCTCCCACAAACTAAGTTCAAACCTAACCTAACCTGAAGCCTAACTCAAACAATAGACCTAACCCTAACCCTAGGCGGACACCTTAATCTCAACCCCAACCCTAACCTGGCCCTGACGCTAACGCCAACAGTTACAGTTACCCGAAAATTAACATTAGCCCTAAACTTACTCCCTCAAACTAACTTCAAACCTAACCTAACCTGAAGCCTAACTCAAACAATAGACCTAACCCTAACCCTAGGCAGACACCTTAATCTCAACCCCAACCCTAACCTAGCCCTGACGCTAACTCCAAAAGTAACAGTTACCCAAAAACTAACAGTAGCCCTAAACTTACTCCCTCAAACTAACTTCAAACCTAACCTAACCTGAAGCCTAACTCAAACCATAGACCTAACCCTAACCCTAGGCGGACTCCTGAAACTCAACCCCAACCCTAACCAGACCGTGACGCTATCTCCAACCGTAACACTGAACTGAAAACTAACAGTAGCCCTAAACTTACTCCCTCAAAATAAGTTCAAACCTAACCTAACCTGAAGCCTAAATCAAACCATGCACCTAACCCTAACCCTAGGCGGACACCTTATGCTTAACCCCCACCCTAACCTGACCCTGACGCTTACTCCAACCGTAACAGTTAAACGAAAACTAACAGTAGCCCTAAACTTACTCCCTCAAACTAAGTTCAAACCTAACCTAACCTGAAGCCTAAATCAAACCATACACCTAACCCTAACCCTAGGTGGACACCTTAAGCTGAACCCCAACCCTAACCAGACACTCACGCTAACTCCAAATGTAACACTGAACCAAAAACTAACAGTAGCCCTAAACTTACTCCCTCAAACTAAGTTCAAACCTAACCTAACCTGAAGCCTAAATCAAACCATGCACCTAACCCTAACCCTAGGCGGACACCTTAAGCTCAACCCCAAACCTAACCTGACCCTGACGCTTACTCCAACCGTAACAGTTAACCGAAAACTAACAGTAGCCCTAAATTGACTCCCTCAAACTAAGTTCAAACCTAACCTAACCTGAAGCCTAAATCAAATCATAGACCTAACCCTAACCCTAGGCGGACAACTTATTGTTAACCCCCACCCTAAAATGACCCTGACGCTTACTCCAACTGTAACAGTTAACCGAAAACTAACAGTAGCCCTAAACTTACTGCCTCAAACTAAGTTCCAACCTAACCTAACCTGAAGCCTAAATCAAACCATACACCTAACCCTAACCCTAGGCTGACACCTGAAGCTCAACCCCAACCCTAACCTAACCCTGACGCTATCTCCAACGGTAACACTGAACCGAAAACTAACAGTAGCCCTAAACTTACTCCCTCAAACTAAGTTCAAACCTACCCTAATCTGGACCCTAACTCAAACCATAGACCTAACCCTAACCCTAGGCGGACAACTTATTGTTAACCCCCACCCTAAAATGACCCTGACGCTTACTCCAACTGTAACAGTTAACCGAAAACTAACAGTAGCCCTAAACTTACTGCCTCAAACTAAGTTCCAACCTAACCTAACCTGAAGCCTAAATCAAACCATACACCTAACCCTAACCCTAGGCTGACACCTGAAGCTCAACCCCAACCCTAACCTAACCCTGACGCTATCTCCAACGGTAACACTGAACCGAAAACTAACAGTAGCCCTAAACTTACTCCCTCAAACTAAGTTCAAACCTACCCTAATCTGGACCCTAACTCAAACCATAGACCTAACCCTAACCCTAGGCGGACACCTGAAGCTCAATCACAACCCTAACCTGACCCTGACGCTATCTCCAACCGTAACACTGAACTGAAAACTAACAGTAGCCCTAAACTTACTCCCTCAAACTAAGTTCAAACCTAACCTAACCTGAAGCCTAAATCAAACCATAGACCTAACCCTATCCCTAGGCGGACACCTGAAGCTCAACCACAACCCTAACCTGACCCTGACGCTTACTCCAACCATAACAGTTAACCGAAAACTAACAGTAGCCCTAAATTGACTCCCTCAAACTAAGTTCAAACCTAACCTAACCTGAAGCCTAAATCAAATCATAGACCTAACCCTAACCCTAGGCGGACAACTTATGCTTAAACCCCACCCTAACCTGACCCTGACGCTTACTCCAACTGTAACAGTTAACCGAAAACTAACAGTAGCCCTGAACTTGAACCCTCAAACTAACTTAAACCTAATCTAACCTGAAGCCTAACTCAAACCATAGACCTAACCCTAACCCTAGGAGGACACCTTAAGCTCAACCCCACCCCTAACCTGACCCTCACGCTAACTCCAACCGTAACACTGTACCGAAAACTAACAGTAGCCCTAAACTTACTCCCTCAAACTAAGTTCAAACCTAACCTAACCTGAAGTCTAACTCAAACAATAGACCTAACCCTAACCCTAGGCGGACACCTTAAGCTTGACCCCAACCCTAACCTGACCCTGACGCTTACTCCAACCGTAACAGTTAACCGAAAACTAACAGTAGCCCTAAACTTACTCCCTCAAACTAAGTTCAAACCTAACCTATCCTGAAGCCTAGCTCAAACCACAGACCTAACCCTAATCCTAGGCAGACACCTTAAGCTCAACCCCAACCCTAACCGGACCGTCACGCTAACTCCAAACGTAACATTGAACCGAAAACTAACAGTAGCCCTAAACTTACTCCCTCAAACTAAGTTCAATCCTAACCTAACCTGAAGCCTAAATGAAACCATAGACTTAACCCTAACCCTAGGCGGACACCTTATGCTTAACCCCCACCCTAACCTCACCCTGACGCTATCTCCTACCGTAACACTGAACCGAAAACTAACAGTAGCCCTAAACTTACTCCCTCAAACTAAGTTCAAACCTAACCTAACCTGAAGCCTAAATCAAACCATACACCTAACCCTAACCCTAGGCGGACACCTGAAGTTCAAACCCAACCCTAAACTGACCCTCACGCTAACTCCAACCGTAACACTGAACCGAAAACTAACAGTAGCCCTAAACTTAATCCCTCAAACTAAGTTCAAACCTAACCTAACCTGAAGCCTAACTCAAACCATAGACCTAACCCTAACCCTAGGCGGACACCTGAAGCTCAACCCCAACCCTAACCTGACCCTGAGGCTATCTCCAACCGTAACACTGAACCGAAAACCAACAGTAGCCCTAAACTTACTCCCTCAAACTAAGTTCAAACCTAACCTAACCTGAAGCCTAACTCAAACAATAGACCTAACCCTAACCCTAGGCGGACACCTTAAGCTTGACCCCAACCCTAACCTGACCCTGACGCTTACTCCAACCGTAACAGTTTACCGAAAACTAACAGTAGCCCTAAACTTACTCCCTCAAACTAAGTTCAAACCTAACCTAACCTGAAGCCTAACTCAAACCACACACCTAACCCTAACCCTAGGCTGACACCTGAAGCTCAACCCCAACCCTAACCTGACCCTGACGCTATCTCCAACCGTAACACTGAACCGAAAACTAACAGTAGCCCTAAACTTACTCCCTCAAACTAAGTACAAACCTAACCTAACCTGAAGCCTAACTCAAACCACAGACCTAACCCTAACCCTAGGCGGACACCTTAAGCTCAACCCCAACCCTAACCGGACCCTCACGCTAACTCCAAACGTAACATTGAACCGAAAACTAACATTACCCCTAAACTTACTCCCTCAAACTAAGTTCAATCCTAACCTAACCTGAAGCCTAAATGAAACCATAGACCTAACCCTAACCCTAGGCAGACACCTTATGCTTAACCCCCACCCTAACTTGACCCTGATGCTTACTCCAACCGTAACAGTTAAACGAAAACTAACAGTAGCCCTATACTGTCTCCCACAAACTAAGTTCAAACCTAACCTAACCTGAAGCCTAACTCAAACCATAGACCTAACCCTAACCCTAGGCGGACACCTTAAGCTCAACCCCAACCCTAACCTGGCCCTGACGCTAACTCCAACAGTAACAGTTACCCGAAAACTAACAGTAGCCCTAAACTTACTCCCTCAAACTAACTTCAAACCTAACCTAACTTGAAGCCTAACTCAAACCATAGACCTAACCCTAACCCTAGGCGGACACCTGAAACTCAACCACAACCCTAACCAGACCCTGACGCTATCTCCAACCGTAACACTGAACCGAAAACTAACAGTAGCCCTAAACTTACTCCCTCAAACTAAGTTCAAACCTACCCTAATCTGGACCCTAACTCAAACGATAGACCTAACCCTAACCCTAGGTGGACACCTGAAGCTCAATCACAACCCTAACCTGACCCTGACGCTATCTCCAACCGTAACACTGAACTGAAAACTAACAGTAGCCTTAAACTTACTCCCTCAAACTAAGTTCAAACCTAACCTAACCTGAAGCCTAAATCAAACCATAGACCTAACCCTATCCCTAGGCGGACACCTGAAGCTGAACCACAACCCTAACCTGACCCTGACGATATCTCCAACCGTAACACTGAACCGAAAACTAACAGTAGCCCTAAACTTACTCCCTCAAACTAAGTTCAAACCTAACCTAACCTGAAGCCTAACTCAAACAATAGACTTAACCCTAACCCTAGGCGGACACCTTAAGCTTAACCCCAACCCTAACCTGACCCTGAGGCTAAATCCAACCGTAACACTGAATTGAAAACTAACAGTGGCCCTAAACTTACTCCCTCAAACTAAGTTCAATCCTAACCTAACCTGAAGCCTAAATGAAACCATAGACCTAACCCTAACCCTAGGTGGACACCTTATGCTTAACCCCCTCCTAACATGACGCTGACGCTTACTCCAACCGTAACAGTTAAACAAAAACTAACAGTAGCCCTAAACTTACTCCCTCAAACTAAGTTCAATCCTAACCTAACCTGAAGCCTAAATCAAACCATACACCTAACCCTAACCCTAGGCGGACACCTGAAGCTCAACCCCAACCCTAACCTGACCCTGACGCTATCTCCAACCGTAATACTGAACCGAAAACTAAGAGTAGCCCTAAACTTACTCCCTCAAACTAAGTTCAAACCTAACCTAACCTGAAGCCTAACTCAAACCATAGACCTAACCCTATCCTAGGCGGACACCTTAAGCTCAACCCCAACCCTAACCTGACCCTGACGCTATCTCCAACCGTAACACTGAACCGAAAACTAACAGTAGCCCTAAACTTACTCCCTCAAACTAAGTTCAAACCTAACCTAACTTGAAGCCTAACTCAAACCATAGACCTAACCCTAACCCTAGGCGGACACCTGAAACTCAACCACAACCCTAACCAGACCCTGACGCTATCTCCAACCGTAATACTGAACCGAAAAATAACAGAAGCCCTAAACTTACTCCCTCAAACTAAGTTCAAACCTAACCTAACCTGAAGCCTAACTCAAACCATAGGCCTA
Source organism: Tupaia tana (assembly GCA_026018925.1). Classification (NCBI taxonomy): domain Eukaryota; kingdom Metazoa; phylum Chordata; class Mammalia; order Scandentia; family Tupaiidae; genus Tupaia; species Tupaia tana. The sequence continues at coordinate 82,420 of JAKSZU010000070.1, forward strand.
ACCCTAACCCAAGGCGGACACCTGAAGCTCAACCCCAACCCTAACCTGACCCTGACGCTATCTCCAACCGTAACACTGAACCGAAAACTAACAGTAGCCCTAAACTTACTCCCTCAAACTAAGTTCAAACCTAACCTAACCTGAACCCTAACTCAAACCACAGACCTAACCCTAACCCTAGGCGGACACCTTAAGCTCAACCCCAACCCTAACCTGGCCCTGAAGCTAACTCCAACCGTAACAGTTACCCGAAAACTAACAGTAGCCCTAAACTTACTGCCTCAAACTAAGTTCCAACCTAACCTAACCTGAAGCCTAAATCAAACCATACACCTAACCCTAACCCTAGGCGGACACCTGAAGTTCAAACACAACCCTAACCTGACCCTCACGCTAACTCCAACCGTAACACTGAAACGAAAACTAACAGTAGCCCTAAACTTAATCCCTCAAACTAAGTTCAAACCTAACCTAAACTGAAGCCTAACTCATACCATAGACCTAACCCTAACCCTAGGCTGACACCTGAAGCTCAACCCCAACCCTAACCTGACCCTGACGCTATCTCCAACCGTAACACTGAACCGAAAACTAACAGTGGACCTAAACTTACTCCCTCAAACTCAGTTCAAACCTAACCTAACCTGAAGCCTAACTCAAACCACAGACATAACCCTAAGCCTAGGTGGACACCTTAAGCTTGACCCCAACCCTAACCTGACCTCCAGGCTAACTCCAACCATATCAGTGAACCGAAAACTAAGAGTAGTCCTAAACTTACTCCCTCAAACTAAGTTCTATCCTAACCTAACCTGAAGCCTAAATGAAACCATAGACCTAACCCTAACCCTAGTCGAACACCTTATGCTTAACCCCCAACCTAACCTGACCCTGACGCTTACTCCAACCGTAACAGTTAAACGAAAACTAACAGTAGCCCTAAACTGACTCCCTCAAACTAAGTTCAAACCTAACCTAACCTGAAGCCTAAATCAAATCATAGACCTAACCCTAACCTTAGGCGGACACCTTATGCTTAACCCCCACCCTAACCTGACCCTGACGCTTACTCCAACTGTAACAGTTAACCGAAAACTAACATTAGCCCTAAACTTACTCCCTCAAACTAACTTCAAACCTAACCTAACCTGAAGCCTAAATCAAACCATACACCTAACCCTAACCCTAGGCGGACACCTTAAGCTCAACCCCAACCCGAACCTGGCCCTGACTCTAACTCCAACAGTAACAGTTACCCGAAAACTAACAGTAGCCCTAAACTTACTCCCTCAAACTAACTTTAAACCTACCCTAACCTGGACCCTAACTCAAACCATAGACCTAACCCTAATCCTAGGCAGACACCTGAAGCTCAATCACAACCCTAACCTGACCCTGACGCTATCTCCAACCGTAACACTGAACCGAAAACTAACAGTAGCCCTAAACTTACTCCCTCAAACTAAGTTCAAACCTAACCTAACCTGAAGCCTCACTCAAACCACAGACCTAACCCTAACCCTAGGAGGACACCTTAAGCTCAACCCCAACCCTAACCTGACCCTCACGCTAACTCCAAACGTAACACTGTACCGAAAACTAACAGTAGCCTAAACTTACTCCCTCAAACTAAGTTCAAACCTAACCTAACCTGAAGCCTAACTCAAACAATAGACCTAACCCTAACCCTAGGCGGACACCTTAAGCTTGACCCCAACCCGAACCTGACCCTGACGCTTACTCCAACCGTAACAGTTAACCGAAAACTAACAGTAGCCCTAAACTTACTCCCTCAAACTAAGTTCAAACCTAACCTAACCTGAAGCCTAACTCAAACCACAGACCAAACCCTAACCCTAGGGAGACACCTTAAGCTCAACCCCAACCCTAACCGGACCGTCACGCTAACTCCAAACGTAACATTGAACCAAAAACTAACAGTAGCCCTAAACTTACTCCCTCAAACTAAGTTCAAACCTAACCTAACCTGAAGCCTAAATCAAAACAAGCACCTAACCCTAACCCTAGGCGGACACCTTAAGCTCAACCCCAAACCTATCCTGACCCTGACGATTACTCCAACCGTGACAGTTAACCGAAAACTAACAGTAGCCCTAAATTGACTCCCTCAAACTAAGTTCAAACCTAACCTAACCTGAAGCCTAACTCAAACCATAGACCTAACCCTAACCCTAGGCTGACACCTGAAGCTCAACCCCAACCCTAACCTGACCCTGACGCTATCTCCAACCGTAACACTGAACCGAAAACTAACAGTAGCCCTAAACTTACTCCCTCAAACTAAGTTCAAACCTAACATAACCTGAAGCCTAACTCTAACCACAGACCTAACCCTAACCCTAGGCGGACACCTTAAGCTCAACCCCAACCCTAACCTGGCTCTGACGCTAACTCCAACAGTAACAGTTACCCGAAAAATAACAGTCGCCCTAAACTTACTCACTCAAACTAAGTTCAAACCGAACCTAACCTGAAGCCTAACTCAAACCACAGACCTAACCCTAACCCAAGGAGGACACCTGAAGCTCAACCCCAACCCTAACCTGACCCTGACGCTATCTCCAACCGTAATACTGAACCGAAAACTAAGAGTAGCCCTAAACTTACTCCCTCAAACTAAGTTCAAACCTAACCTAACCTGAAGCCTAACTCAAACCATAGACCTAACCCTATCCTAGGCGGACACCTTAAGCTCAACCCCAACCCTAACCTGACCCTGACGCTATCTCCAACCGTAACACTGAACCGAAAACTAACAGTAGCCCTAAACTTACTCCCTCAAACTAACTTCAAACCTAACCTAACCTGAAGCCTAAATTAAACCATACACCTAACCCTAACCCTAGGCGGACACCTTAAGCTCAACCCCAACCCTAACCTGACCTCCAGGCTAACTCCAACCATATCACTGAACCGAAAACTAAGAGTAGTCCTAAACTTACTCCCTCAAACTAAGTTCAATCCTAACCTAACCTGAAGCCTAAATGAAACCATAGACCTAACCCTAACCCTAGGCGGACACCTTATGGTTAACCCCCACCATAACCTGACCCTGACGCTTACTCCAACCATAACAGTTAAACGAAAACTAACAGTAGCCCTAAACTTACTCCCTCAAACTAACTTCAAACCTAACCTAACCTGAAGCCTAAATCAAATCATACACCTAACCCTAACCCTAGGCGGACACCTTAAGTTCAACCCCAACCCTAACCTGGCTCTGACGCTAACTCCAACAGTAACAGTTACCCGAAAACTAACAGTAGCCCTAAACTTACTCCCTCAAACTAACTTCAAACCTAACCTAACTTGAAGCCTAACTCAAACCATAGACCTAACCCTAACCCTAGGCGGACACCTGAAACTCAACCACAACCCTAACCAGACCCTGACGCTATCTCCAACCGTAATACTGAACCGAAAAATAACAGAAGCCCTAAACTTACTCCCTCAAACTAAGTTCAAACCTAACCTAACCTGAAGCCTAACTCAAACCATAGGCCTAACCCTAACCCAAGGCGGACACCTGAAGCTCAACCCCAACCCTAACCTGACCCTGACGCTATCTCCAACCGTAACACTGAACCGAAAACTAACAGTAGCCCTAAACTTACTCCCTCAAACTAAGTTCAAACCTAACCTAACCTGAACCCTAACTCAAACCACAGACCTAACCCTAACCCTAGGCGGACACCTTAAGCTCAACCCCAACCCTAACCTGGCCCTGAAGCTAACTCCAACCGTAACAGTTACCCGAAAACTAACAGTAGCCCTAAACTTACTGCCTCAAACTAAGTTCCAACCTAACCTAACCTGAAGCCTAAATCAAACCATACACCTAACCCTAACCCTAGGCGGACACCTGAAGTTCAAACACAACCCTAACCTGACCCTCACGCTAACTCCAACCGTAACACTGAAACGAAAACTAACAGTAGCCCTAAACTTAATCCCTCAAACTAAGTTCAAACCTAACCTAAACTGAAGCCTAACTCATACCATAGACCTAACCCTAACCCTAGGCTGACACCTGAAGCTCAACCCCAACCCTAACCTGACCCTGACGCTATCTCCAACCGTAACACTGAACCGAAAACTAACAGTGGACCTAAACTTACTCCCTCAAACTCAGTTCAAACCTAACCTAACCTGAAGCCTAACTCAAACCACAGACCTAACCCTAACCCTAGGCGGACACCTTAAGCTTGACCCCAACCCTAACCTGACCTCCAGGCTAACTCCAACCATATCAGTGAACCGAAAACTAAGAGTAGTCCTAAACTTACTCCCTCAAACTAAGTTCTATCCTAACCTAACCTGAAGCCTAAATGAAACCATAGACCTAACCCTAACCCTAGTCGGACACCTTATGCTTAACCCCCAACCTAACCTGACCCTGACGCTTACTCCAACCGTAACAGTTAAACGAAAACTAACAGTAGCCCTAAACTGACTCCCTCAAACTAAGTTCAAACCTAACCTAACCTGAAGCCTAAATCAAATCATAGACCTAACCCTAACCTTAGGCGGACACCTTATGCTTAACCCCCACCCTAACCTGACCCTGACGCTTACTCCAACTCTAACAGTTAACCGAAAACTAACATTAGCCCTAAACTTACTCCCTCAAACTAACTTCAAACCTAACCTAACCTGAAGCCTAAATCAAACCATACACCTAACCCTAACCCTAGGCGGACACCTTAAGCTCAACCCCAACCCGAACCTGGCCCTGACTCTAACTCCAACAGTAACAGTTACCCGAAAACTAACAGTAGCCCTAAACTTACTCCCTCAAACTAACTTTAAACCTACCCTAACCTGGACCCTAACTCAAACCATAGACCTAACCCTAATCCTAGGCAGATACCTGAAGCTCAATCACAACCCTAACCTGACCCTGACGCTATCTCCAACCGTAACACTGAACCGAAAACTAACAGTAGCCCTAAACTTACTCCCTCAAACTAAGTTCAAACCTAACCTAACCTGAAGCCTCACTCAAACCACAGACCTAACCCTAACCCTAGGAGGACACCTTAAGCTCAACCCCAACCCTAACCTGACCCTCACGCTAACTCCAAACGTAACACTGTACCGAAAACTAACAGTAGCCTAAACTTACTCCCTCAAACTAAGTTCAAACCTAACCTAACCTGAAGCCTAACTCAAACAATAGACCTAACCCTAACCCTAGGCGGACACCTTAAGCTTGACCCCAACCCGAACCTGACCCTGACGCTTACTCCAACCGTAACAGTTAACCGAAAACTAACAGTAGCCCTAAACTTACTCCCTCAAACTAAGTTCAAACCTAACCTAACCTGAAGCCTAACTCAAACCACAGACCAAACCCTAACCCTAGGGAGACACCTTAAGCTCAACCCCAACCCTAACCGGACCGTCACGCTAACTCCAAACGTAACATTGAACCAAAAACTAACAGTAGCCCTAAACTTACTCCCTCAAACTAAGTTCAAACCTAACCTAACCTGAAGCCTAAATCAAAACAAGCACCTAACCCTAACCCTAGGCGGACACCTTAAGCTCAACCCCAAACCTATCCTGACCCTGACGATTACTCCAACCGTGACAGTTAACCGAAAACTAACAGTAGCCCTAAATTGACTCCCTCAAACTAAGTTCAAACCTAACCTAACCTGAAGCCTAACTCAAACCATAGACCTAACCCTAACCCTAGGCTGACACCTGAAGCTCAACCCCAACCCTAACCTGACCCTGACGCTATCTCCAACCGTAACACTGAACCGAAAACTAACAGTAGCCCTAAACTTACTCCCTCAAACTAAGTTCAAACCTAACATAACCTGAAGCCTAACTCTAACCACAGACCTAACCCTAACCCTAGGCGGACACCTTAAGCTCAACCCCAACCCTAACCTGACCTCCAGGCTAACTCCAACCATATCACTGAACCGAAAACTAAGAGTAGTCCTAAACTTACTCCCTCACACTAAGTTCAATCCTAACCTAACCTGAAGCCTAAATGAAACCATAGACCTAACCCTAACCCTAGGCGGACACCTTATGCTTAATCCCCACCCTAACCTGACCCTGACGCTTACTCCAACGGTAACGGATAAACGAAAACTAACAGTAGCCCTAAACTTACTCCCTCAAACTAAGTTCAAACCTAACCTAACCTGAAGCCTAAATCAAACCATACACCTAACCCTAACCCTAGGCGGACACCTTAAGCTCAACCCCAACCCTAAACTGGCCCTGACGCTAACTCCAACAGTAACAGTTACCCGAAAACTAACAGTAGCCCTAAACTTACTCCCTCAAACTAACTTCAAACCTAACCTAACTTGAAGCCTAACTCAAACCATAGACCTCACCCTAACCCTAGGCGGACACCTGAAACTCAACCACAACCCAAACCAGACCCTGACGCTATCTCCAACCGTAACACTGAACCGAAAACTAACAGTAGCCCTAAACTTACTCCCTCAAACTAAGTTCAAACCTACCCTAACCTGGACCCTAACTCAAACCATAGACCTAACCCTAACCCTAGGCGGACACCTGAAGCTCAATCACAACCCTAACCTGACCCTGACGCTATCTCCAACCGTAACACTAAACCGAAAACTAACAGTAGCCCTAAACTTACTCCATCAAACTAAGTTCAAACCTAACCTAACCTGAAGCCTCACTCAAACCACAGACCTAACCCTAAACCTAGGAGGACACTTTAAGCTTGACCCCAACCCTAACCTGACCCTGATGCTTACTCCAACCGTAACAGTTAACCGAAAACTAACACTAGCCCTAAACTTACTCCCTCAAACTAAGTTCAAACCTAACCTAACCTAAAGACTAACTCAAACCACAGACCTAACCCTAACCCTAGGCAGACACCTTAAGCTCAACCCCAACCCTAACCGGACCGTCACGCTAACTCCAAAAGTAACATTGAACCGAAAACTAACAGTAGCCCTAAACTTAATCCCTCAAACTAAGTTCAATCCTAACCTAACCTGAAGCCTAAATGAAACCATAGAACTAACCCTAACCCTAGGTGGACACCTTATGCTTAACCCCCACCCTAACCTGACCCTGACGCTTACTCCATCCGTAACAGTTAAACGAAAACTAACAGTAGCCCTAAACTGTCTCCCTCAAACTAAGTTCAAACCTAACCTAACCTGAAGCCTAAATCAAACCATACACCTAACCCTAACCCTAGGCGGACACCTTAAGCTCAACCCCAAACCTAACCTGGCCCTGACGCTAACTACAACAGTAACAGTTACCCGAAAACTAACAGTAGCCCTAAACTTACTCCCTCAAACTAACTTCAAACCTAACCTAATTTGAAGCCTAATTCAAACCATAGACCTAACCCTAACCCTAGGCGGACACCTGAAACTCAACCACAACCCTAACCAGACCCTGACGCTATCTCTAACCGTAACACTGAACCGAAAACTAACAGTAGCCCTAAACTTACTCCCTCAAACTAAGTTCAAACCTAACCTAACCTGAAGCCTAACTCAAACCATAGACCTAACCCTAACCCTAGGCGGACACCTTAAGCTCAACCCCAACCCTAACCTGACCCTGACGCTATCTCCAACCGTAACACTGAACCGAAAACTAACAGTAGCCCTAAACTTACTCCCTCAAACTAACTTCAAACCTAACCTAACCTGAAGCCTAAATTAAACCATATACCTAACCCTAACCCTAGGCGGACACCTTAAGCTCAACCCCAACCCTAACCTGACCTCCAGGCTAACTCCAAACATATCACTGAACCGAAAACTAAGAGTAGTCCTAAACTTACTCCCTCAAACTAAGTTCAATCCTAACCTAACCTGAAGCCTAAATGAAACCATAGACCTAACCCTAACCCTAGGCGGACACCTTATGGTTAACCCCCACCATAACCTGACCCTGACGCTTACTCCAACCATAACAGTTAAAAGAAAACTAACTGTAGCCCTAAACTTACTCCCTCAAACTAAATTCAAACCTAACCTAACCTGAAGCCTAAATCAAACCATACACCTAACCCTAACCCTAGGCGGACACCTTAAGCTCAACCCCAACCCTAACCTGGCTCTGACGCTAACTCCAAAAGTAACAGTTACCCGAAAACTAACAGTAGCCCTAAACTTACTCCCTCAAACTATCTTCAAACCTAACCTAACTTGAAGCCTAACTCAAACCATAGACCTAACCCTAACCCAAGGCGGACACCTGAAACTCAACCACAACCCTAACCAGACCCTGACGCTATCTCCAACCGTAATACTGAACCGAAAACTAACAGTAGCCCTAAACTTACTCCCTCAAACTAAGTTCAAACCTAACCTAACCTGAAGCCTAACTCAAACCATAGGCCTAACCCTAACCCAAGGCGGACACCTGAAGCTCAACCCCAACGCTAACCTGACCCTGACGCTATATCCAAACGTAACACTGAACCGAAAACTAACAGTAGCCCTAAACTTACTCCCTCAAACTAAGTTCAAACCTAACCTAACCTGAAGCCTAACTCAAACCATAGACCTAACCCTAACCCTAGGCGGACACCTTAAGCTCAACCCCAACCCTAACCTGACCCTGACGCTATCTCCAACCGTAACACTGAACCGAAAACTAACAGTAGCCCTAAACTTACTCCCTCAAACTAACTTCAAACCTAACCTAATCTGAAGCCTAAATTAAACCATATACCTAACCCTAACCATAGGCGGACACCTTAAGCTCAACCCCAACCCTAACCTGACCTCCAGGCTAACTCCAAACATATCACTGAACCGAAAACTAAGAGTAGTTCTAAACTTACTCCCTCAAACTAAGTTCAATCCTAACCTAACCTGAAGCCTAAATGAAACCATAGACCTAACCCTAACCCTAGGCGGACACCTTATGGTTAACCCCCACCCTAACCTGACCCTGACGCTTACTCCAACCATAACAGTTAAACGAAAACTAACAGTAGCCCTAAACTTACTCTCTCAAACTAACTTCAAACCTAACCTAACCTGAAGCCTAACTCAAACCATAGACCTAACCCTAACCCTAGGCTGACACCTGAAGCTCAACCCCAACCCGAACCTGGCCCTGACGCTAACTCCAACAGTAACAGTTACCCGAAAACTAACAGTAGCCCTAAACTTACTCCCTCAAACTAACTTCAAACCTAACCTTACTTGAAGCCTAACTCAAACCATAGACCTAACCCTAACCCTAGGCGGACACCTGAAACTCAACCACAACCCTAACCAGACCGTGACGCTATCTCCAACCGTAACACTGAACCGAAAACTAACAGTAGCCCTAAACTTACTCCCTCAAACTAAGTTCAAACCTAACCTAACCTGGACCCTAACTCAAACCACAGACCTAACCCTAACCCTAGGAGGAAACCTTAAGCTCAACCCCAACCCTAACCTGACCCTCACGCCGTCTCCAACCGTAACACTGAACCGAAAACTAACAGTAGCCCTAAACTTACTCCCTCAAACTAAGTTCAAACCTAACCTAACCTGAAGCCTAACTCAAACAATAGACCTAACCCTAACCCTAGGCGGATACCTTAAGCTTGACCCCAACCCTAACCTGACCCTGACGCTAACTCCAACCGTAACAGTTACCCGAAAATTAACAGTAGCCCTAAACTTACTCCTTCAAACTAAGTTCAAACCTAACCTAACCAGAAGCCAAAATCAAACCATACACCTAACCCTAACCCTAGGCGGACACCTTAAGCTCAACCCCAACCCTAACCTGACCCTCACGCTAACTCCAACCGTAACACTGAACCGAAAACTAACAGTAGCCCTAAACTTACTCCCTCAAACTAAGTTCAAACCTAACCTAACCTGAAGCCTAAATCAAACCATAGACCTAAACCTATCCGTAGGCGGACACCTGAAGCTCAACCACAACCCTGACCTGAACCTGACGCTATCTCCAACCGTAACACTGAACCGAAAACTAACAGTAGCCCTAAACTTACTCCCTCAAACTAAGTTCAAACCTAAACTAACCTGAACCCTATCTCAAACCACAGACCTAACCCTAACCCTAGGTGGACACCTTAAGCTCAACCCCAACCCTAACCAGACACTCATGCTAACTCCAAATGTAACACTGTACCAAAAACTAACAGTAGCCCTAAACTTACTCCCTCAAACTAAGTTCAAACCTAACCTAACCTGAAGCCTAAATCAAACCATGCACCTAACCCTAACCCTAGGCGGACACCTTAAGCTCCACCCCAAACCTATCCTGACCCTGACGCTTACTCCAACCGTAACAGTTAACCGAAAACTAACAGTAGCCCTAAATTTACTCCCTCAAACTAAGTTCAAACCTAACCTAACCTGAAGCCTAACTCAAACCATAGACCTAACCCTAACCCTAGGCTGACACCTGAAGCTCAACCCCAACCCTAACCTGACCCTGACGCTATCTCCAACCGTAAAACTGAACCGAAAACTAACAGTAGCCCTAAACTTACTCCCTCAAACTAAGTTCAAACCTAACCTAACCTGAAGCCTAACTCAAACCACAGACCTAACCCTAACCCTAGGCGGACACCTTATGCTTAACCCCCACCCTAACTTGACCCTGACGCTTACTCCAACCGTAACAGTTAAACGAAAACTAACAGTAGCCCTAAACTGACTCCCTCAAACTAAGTTCAAACCTAACCTAACCTGAAGCCGAAATCAAATCATAGACCTAACCCTAACCTTAGGCGGACACCTTATGCTTAACCCCCACCCTAACCTGACCCTGACGCTTACTCCAACTGTAACAGTTAACCGAAAACTAACATTAGCCCTAAACTTACTCCCTCAAACTAACTTCAAACCTAACCTAACCTGAAGCCTAAGTCAAAGCATACACCTAACCCTAACCCTAGGCGGACACCTTAAGCTCAACCCCAACCCGAACCTGGCCCTGACGCTAACTCCAACAGTAACAGTTACCCGAAAACTAACAGTAGCCCTAAATTGACTCCCTCAAACTAAGTTCAAACCTAACCTAACCTGAAGCCTAACTCGAACCATAGACCTAACCCTAACCCTAGGCTGACACCTGAAGCTCAACCCCAACCCTAACCTGACCCTGACGCTATCTCCAACCGTAACACTGAACCGAAAACTAACAGTAGCCCTAAACTTACTCCCTCAAACTAAGTTCAAACCTAACCTAACCTGAAGCCTCACTCAAACCACAGACCTAACCCTAACCCTAGGAGGACACCTTAAACTCAACCCCAACCCTAACCTGACCCTCACGCTAACTCCAAACGTAACAATGTACCGAAAACTAACAGTAGCCCTAAACTTACTCCCTCAAACTAAGTTCAAACCTAACCTAACCTGAAGCCTAACTCAAACAATAGACCTAACCCTAACCCTAGGCGGACACCTTAAGCTTGACCCCAACCCGAACCTGACCCTGACGCTTACTCCAACCGTAACAGTTAACCGAAAACTAACAGTAGCCCTAAACTTACTTCCTCAAACTAAGTTCAAACCTAACCTAACCTTAAGCCTAAATCATACCATACACCTAACCCTAACCCTAGGCGGACACCTTAAGCTCAACCCCAACCCTAACCTGGCCCTGACGCTAACTCCAACAGTAACAGTTACCCGAAAATTAACAGTAGCCCTAAACTTACTCCCTCAAACTAACTTCAAACCTAACCTAACTTGAAACCTAACTCAAACCATAGACTTAACCCTAACCCTAGGCGGACACCTGAAACTCAACCACAACCCTAACCAGACCCTGACGCTCTATCCAACCGTAACACTGAACCGAAAACTAACAGTAGCCCTAAACTTACTCCCTCAAACTAAGTTCAAACCTAACCTAACCTGGATCCTAACTAAAACCACAGACCTAACCCTAACCCTAGGAGGACAACTTAAGCTCAACCGCAACCCTAACTTGACCCTCACGCTAACTCCAACCGTAACACTGAACCGAAAACTAACAGTAGCCCTAAACTTACTGCCTCAAACTAAGTTCAAACCTAACCTAACCTGAAGCCTAACTCAAACAATAGACCTAACCCTAACCCTAGGCGGACACCTTAAGCTTGACCCCAACCCTAACCTGACCTCCAGGCTAACTCCAACCATATCAATGAACCGAAAACTAACAGTAGCCCTAAACTTACTCCCTCAAACTAAGTTCAATCCTAACCTAACCTGAAGCCTAAATGAAACCATAGACCTAACCCTAACCCTAGTCGGACACCTTATGCTTAACCCCCAACCTAACCTGACCCTGACGCTTACTCCAACCGTAACAGTTAAACGAAAACTAACAGTAGCCCTAAACTGACTCCCTCAAACTAAGTTCAAACCTAACCTAACCTGAAGCCGAAATCAAATCATAGACCTAACCCTAACCTTAGGCGGACACCTTATGCTTAACCCCCACCCTAACCTGACCCTGACGCTTACTCCAACTGTAACAGTTAACCGAAAACTACCATTAGCCCTAAACTTACTCCCTCAAACTAACTTCAAACCTAACCTAACCTGAAGCCTAAGTCAAAGCATACACCTAACCCTAACCCTAGGCGGACACCTTAAGCTCAACCCCAACCCGAACCTGGCCCTGACGCTAACTCCAACAGTAACAGTTACCCGAAAACTAACAGTAGCCCTAAATTGACTCCCTCAAACTAAGTTCAAACCTAACCTAACCTGAAGCCTAACTCGAACCATAGACCTAACCCTAACCCTAGGCTGACACCTGAAGCTCAACCCCAACCCTAACCCGACCCTGACGCTATCTCCAACCGTAACACTGAACCGAAAACTAACAGTAGCCCTAAACTTACTCCCTCAAACTAAGTTCAAACCTAACCTAACCTGAAGCCTAACTCTAACCACAGACCTAACCCTAACCCTAGGCGGACACCTTAAGCTCAACCCCAACCCTAACCGGACCCTCACGCTAACTCCAAACGTAACATTGAACCGAAAACTAACAGTAGCCCTAAACTTACTCCCTCAAACTAATTTCAATCCTAACCTAACCTGAAGCCTAAATAAAACCATAGACCTAACCCTAACCCTAGGCGGACACCTTATGCTTAACCCCCACCCTAACTTGACCCTGACGCTTACTCCAACCGTAACAGTTAAACGAAAACTAACAGTAGCCCTAAACTGTCTCCCACAAACTAAGTTAAAACCTAACCTAACCTGAAGCCTAAATTAAACCATACACCTAACCCTAACCCTAGGCGGACACCTTAAGCTCAACCCCAACCCTAACCTGACCTCCAGGCTAACTCCAACCATATCACTGAACCGAAAACTAAGAGTAGTCCTAAACTTACTCCCTCAAACTAAGTTCAATGCTAACCTAACCTGAAGCCTAAATGAAACCATAGACCTAACCCTAACCCTAGGCGGACACCTTATGCTTAATCCCCATCCTAACCTGACCCTGACGCTTACTCCAACCGTAACAGATAAACGAAAACTAACAGTAGCCCTAAACTTACTCCCTCAAACTAAGTTCAAACCTAACCTAACCTGAAGCCTAAATCAAACCATACACCTAACCCTAACCCTAGGCGGACACCTTAAGCTCAACCCCAACCCTAACCTGGCCCTGACGCTAACTCCAACAGTAACAGTTACCCGAAAACTAACAGTAGCCCTAAACTTACTCCCTCAAACTAACTTCAAACCTAACCTAACTTGAAGCCTAACTCAAACCATAGACCTAACCCTAACCCTAGGCGGACACCTGAATCTCAACCACAACCCTAAGCAGACCCTGACGCTATCTCCAACCGTAACACTGAACCGAAAACTAACAGTAGCCCTAAACTTACTCCCTCAAACTAAGTTCAAACCTACCCTAACCTGGACCCTAACTCAAACCATAGACCTAACCCTAACCCTAGGCAGACACCTGAAGCTCAATCACAAACCTAACCTGACCCTGACACTATCTCCAACCGTAACACTGAACCGAAAACTAACAGTAGCCCTAAACTTACTCCCTCAAACTAAGTTCAAACCTAACCTAACCTGAAGCCTCACTCAAACCACAGACCTAACCCTAACCCTAGGAGGACACCTTAAGCTCAACCCCAACCCTAACCTGACCCTCACGCTAACTCCAAACGTAACACTGTACCGAAAACTAACAGTAGCCCTAAACTTACTCCCTCAAACTAAGTTCAAACCTAACCTAACCTGAAGCCTAACTCAAACAATAGACCTAACCCTAACCCTAGGCGGACACCTTAAGCTTGACCCCAACCCGAACCTGACCCTGACGCTTACTCTAACCGTAACAGTTAACCGAAAACTAACAGTAGCCCTAAACTTACTCCCTCAAACTAAGTTCAAACCTAACCTAACCTGAAGCCTAACTCAAACCACAGACCAAACCCTAACCCTAGGGAGACACCTTAAGCTCAACCCCAACCCTAACCGGACCGTCACGCTAACTCCAAACGTAACATTGAACCAAAAACTAACAGTAGCCCTAAACTTACTCCCTCAAACTAAGTTCAACCCTAACCTAACCTGAAGCCTAAATGAAACCATAGAACTAACCCTAACCCTAGGCGGACACCTTATGCTTAACCCCCACCCTAACCTGACCCTGACGCTTACTCCAACCGTAACAGTTAAACGAAAACTAACATTAGCCCTAAACTTAGTCCCTCAAACTAACTTCAAACCTAACCTAACCTGAAGCCTAAATCAAACCATACACCTAACCCTAACCCTAGGCGGACACCTTAAGCTCAACCCCAACCCGAACCTGGCCCTGACGCTAACTCCAACAGTAACAGTTACCCGAAAACTAACAGTAGCCCTAAACTTACTCCCTCAAACTAACTTCAAACCTAACCTTACTTGAAGCCTAACTCAAACCATAGACCTAACCCTAACCCTAGGCGGACACCTGAAACTCAACCACAACCCTAACCAGACCCTGACGCTATCTCCAACCGTAACACTGAACCGAAAACTAACAGTAGCCCTAAACTTACTCCCTCAAACTAAGTTCAAACCTAACCTAACCTGAACCCTATCTCAAACCACAGACCTAACCCTAACCCTAGGTGGACACCTTAAGCTCAACCCCAACCCTAACCAGACACTCACGCTAACTCCAAATGTAACACTGAACCGAAAACTAACAGTAGCCCTAAACTTACTCCCTCAAACTAAGTTCAAACCTAACCTAACCTGAAGCCTAAATCAAACCATGCACCTAACCCTAACCCTAGGCGGACACCTTAAGCTCAACTCCAAACCTATCCTGACCCTGACGATTACTCCAACCGTGACAGTTAACCGAAAACTAACAGTAGCCCTAAATTGACTCCCTCAAACTAAGTTCAAACCTAACCTACCCTGAAGCCTAACTCAAACCATAGACCTAACCCTAACCCTAGGCTGACACCTGAAGCTCAACCCCAACCCTAACCTGACCCTGACGCTATCTCCAACCGTAACACTGAACCGAAAAATAACAGTAGCCCTAAACTTACTCCCTCAAACTAAGTTCAAACCTAACCTAACCTGAAGCCTCACTCAAACCACAGACCTAACCCTAACCCTAGGAGGACACCTTAAGCTCAACCCCAACCCTAACCTGAACCTCACGCTAACTCCAAACGTAACACTGTACCGAAAACTAACAGTAGCCCTAAACTTACTCCCTCAAACTAAGTTCAAACCTAACCTAACCTGAAGCCTAACTCAAACAATAGACCTAACCCTAACCCTAGGCGGACACCTTAAGCTTGACCCCAACCCGAACCTGACCCTGACGCTTACTCCAACCGTAACAGTTAACCGAAAACTAACAGTAGCCCTAAACTTACTCCCTCAAACTAAGTTCAAACCTAACCTAACCTGAAGCCTAACTCAAACCACAGACCAAACCCTAACCCTAGGGAGACACCTTAAGCTCAACCCCAACCCTAACCGGACCGTCACGCTAACTCCAAACGTAACATTGAACCAAAAACTAACAGTAGCCCTAAACTTACTCCCTCAAACTAAGTTCAATCCTAACCTAACCTGAAGCCTAAATGAAACCATAGAACTAACCCTAACCCTAGGCGGACACCTTATGCTTAACCCCCACCCTAACCTGACCCTGACGCTTACTCCAACCGTAACAGTTAAACGAAAACTAACAGTAGCCCTAAACTTACTCCCTCAAACTAACTTCAAACCTAACCTAACCTGAAGCCTAAATCATACCATACACCTAACCCTAACCCTAGGCGGACACCTTAAGCTCAACCCCAACCCTAACCTGGCCCTGACGCTAACTCCAACAGTAACAGTTACCCGAAAATTAACAGTAGCCCTAAACTTACTCCCTCAAACTAACTTCAAACCTAACCTAACTTGAAACCTAACTCAAACCATAGACTTAACCCTAACCCTAGGCGGACACCTGAAACTCAACCACAACCCTAACCAGACCCTGACGCTATCTCCAACCGTAACACTGAACCGAAAACTAACAGTAGCCCTAAACTTACTCCCTCAAACTAAGTTCAAACCTAACCTAACCTGGAGCCTAACTCAAACCACAGACCTAACCCTAACCCTAGGAGGACAACTTAAGCTCAACCCCAACCCTAACCTGACCCTCACGCTAACTCCAACCGTAACATTGAACCGAAAACTAACAGTAGCCCTAAACTTACTGCCTCAAACTAAGTTCAAACCTAACCTAACCTGAAGCCTAACTCAAACAATAGACCTAACCCTAACCCTAGGCGGACACCTTAAGCTTGACCCCAACCCTAACCTGACCTCCAGGCTAACTCCAACCATATCAATGAACCGAAAACTAAGAGTAGTCCTAAACTTACTCCCTCAAACTAAGTTCAATCCTAACCTAACCTGAAGCCTAAATGAAACCATAGACCTAACCCTAACCCTAGTCGGACACCTTATGCTTAACCCCCAACCTAACCTGACCCTGACGCTTACTCCAACCGTAACAGTTAAACGAAAACTAACAGTAGCCCTAAACTGACTCCATCAAACTAAGTTCAAACCTAACCTAACCTGAAGCCGAAATCAAATCATAGACCTAACCCTAACCTTAGGCGGACACCTTATGCTTAACCCCCACCCTAACCTGACCCTGACGCTTACTCCAACTGTAACAGTTAACCGAAAACTAACATTAGCCCTAAACTTACTCCCTCAAACTAACTTCAAACCTAACCTAACCTGAAGCCTAAGTCAAAGCATACACCTAACCCTAACCCTAGGCTGACACCTGAAGCTCAACCCCAACCCTAACCTGACCCTGATGCTATCTCCAACCGTAACACTGAACCGAAAACTAACAGTAGCCCTAAACTTACTCCCTCAAACTAAGTTCAAACCTAACCTAACCTGAAGCCTAACTCTAACCACAGACCTAACCCTAACCCTAGGCGGACACCTTAAGCTCAACCCCAACCCTAACCGGACCTTCACGCTAACTCCAAACGTAACATTGAACCGAAAACTAACAGTAGCCCTAAACTTACTCCCTCAAACTAATTTCAATCCTAACCTAACCTGAAGCCTAAATAAAACCATAGACCTAACCCTAACCCTAGGCGGACACCTTATGCTTAACCCCCACCCTAACTTGACCCTGACGCTTACTCCAACCGTAACAGTTAAACGAAAACTAACAGTAGCCCTAAACTGTCTCCCACAAACTAAGTTAAAACCTAACCTAACCTGAAGCCTAAATTAAACCATACACCTAACCCTAACCCAAGGCGGACACCTTAAGCTCAACCCCAACCCTAACCTGACCTCCAGGCTAACTCCAACCATATCACTGAACCGAAAACTAAGAATAGTCCTAAACTTACTCCCTCAAACTAAGTTCAATCCTAACCTAACCTGAAGCCTAAATGAAACCATAGACCTAACCCTAACCCTAGGCGGACACCTTATGCTTAATCCCCATCCTAACCTGACCCTGACGCTTACTCCAACCGTAACAGATAAACGAAAACTAACAGTAGCCCTAAACTTACTACCTCAAACTAAGTTCAAACCTAACCTAACCTGAAGCCTAAATCAAACCATACACCTAACCCTAACCCTAGGCAGACACCTTAAGCTCAACCCCAACCCTAACCTGGCCCTGACGCTAACTCCAACAGTAACAGTTACCCGAAAACTAACAGTAGCCCTAAACTTACTCCCTCAAACTAACTTCAAACCTAACCTAACTTGAAGCCTAACTCAAACCATAGACCTAACCCGAACCCTAGGCGGACACCTGAATCTCAACCACAACCCTAAGGAGACCCTGACGCTATCTCCAACCGTAACACTGAACCGAAAACTAACAGTAGCCCTAAACTTACTCCCTCAAACTAAGTTCAAACCTACCCTAACCTGGACCCTAACTCAAACCATAGACCTAACCCTAACCCTAGGCAGACACCTGAAGCTCAATCACAACCCTAACCTGACCCTGACGCTATCTCCAACCGTAACACTGAACCGAAAACTAACAGTAGCCCTAAACTTACACCCTCAAACTAAGTTCAAACCTAACCTAACCTGAAGCCTCACTCAAACCACAGACCTAACCCTAACCCTAGGAGGACACCTTAAGCTCAACCCCAACCCTAACCTGACCCTCACGCTAACTCCAAACGTAACACTGTACCGAAAACTAACAGTAGCCCTAAACTTACTCCCTCAAACTAAGTTCAAACCTAACCTAACCTGAAGCCTAACTCAAACAATAGACCTAACCCTAACCCTAGGCGGACACCTTAAGCTTTACCCCAACCCGAACCTGACCCTGACGCTTACTCGAACCGTAACAGTTAACCGAAAACTAACAGTAGCCCTAAACTTACTCCCTCAAACTAAGTTCAAACCTAACCTAACCTGAAGCCTAACTCAAACCACAGACCAAACCCTAACCCTAGGGAGACACCTTAAGCTCAACCCCAACCCTAACCGGACCGTCACGCTAACTCCAAACGTAACATTGAACCAAAAACTAACAGTAGCCCTAAACTTACTCCCTCAAACTAAGTTCAATCCTAACCTAACCTGAAGCCTAAATGAAACCATAGAACTAACCCTAACCCTAGGCGGACACCTTATGCTTAACCCCCACCCTAACCTGACCCTGACGCTTACTCCAACCGTAACAGTTAAACGAAAACTAACAGTAGCCCTAAACTTACTCCCTCAAACTAACTTCAAACCTAACCTAACCTGAAGCCTAAATCATACCATACACCTAACCCTAACCCTAGGCGGACACCTTAAGCTCAACCCCAACCCTAACCTGGCCCTGACGCTAACTCCAACAGTAACAGTTACCCGAAAATTAACAGTAGCCCTAAACTTACTCCCTCAAACTAACTTCAAACCTAACCTAACTTGAAACCTAACTCAAGCCATAGACTTAACCCTAACCCTAGGCGGACACCTGAAACTCAACCACAACCCTAACCAGACCCTGACGCTATCTCCAACCGTAACACTGAACCGAAAACTAACAGTAGCCCTAAACTTACTCCCTCAAACTAAGTTCAAACCTAACCTAACCTGGAGCCTAACTCAAACCACAGACCTAACCCTAACCCTAGGAGGACAACTTAAGCTCAACCCCAACCCTAACCTGACCCTCACGCTAACTCCAACCGTAACATTGAACCGAAAACTAACAGTAGCCCTAAACTTACTGCCTCAAACTAAGTTCAAACCTAACCTAACCTGAAGCCTAACTCAAACAATAGACCTAACCCTAACCCTAGGCGGACACCTTAAGCTTGACCCCAACCCTAACCTGACCTCCAGGCTAACTCCAACCATATCAATGAACCGAAAACTAAGAGTAGTCCTAAACTTACTCCCTCAAACTAAGTTCAATCCTAACCTAACCTGAAGCCTAAATGAAACCATAGACCTAACCCTAACCCTAGTCGGACACCTTATGCTTAACCCCCAACCTAACCTGACCCTGACGCTTACTCCAACCGTAACAGTTAAACGAAAACTAACAGTAGCCCTAAACTGACTCCATCAAACTAAGTTCAAACCTAACCTAACCTGAAGCCGAAATCAAATCATAGACCTAACCCTAACCTTAGGCGGACACCTTATGCTTAACCCCCACCCTAACCTGACCCTGACGCTTACTCCAACTGTAACAGTTAACCGAAAACTAACATTAGCCCTAAACTTACTCCCTCAAACTAACTTCAAACCTAACCTAACCTGAAGCCTAAGTCAAAGCATACACCTAACCCTAACCCTAGGCTGACACCTGAAGCTCAACCCCAACCCTAACCTGACCCTGATGCTATCTCCAACCGTAACACTGAACCGAAAACTAACAGTAGCCCTAAACTTACTCCCTCAAACTAAGTTCAAACCTAACCTAACCTGAAGCCTAACTCTAACCACAGACCTAACCCTAACCCTAGGCGGACACCTTAAGCTCAACCCCAACCCTAACCGGACCTTCACGCTAACTCCAAACGTAACATTGAACCGAAAACTAACAGTAGCCCTAAACTTACTCCCTCAAACTAATTTCAATCCTAACCTAACCTGAAGCCTAAATAAAACCATAGACCTAACCCTAACCCTAGGCGGACACCTTATGCTTAACCCCCACCCTAACTTGACCCTGACGCTTACTCCAACCGTAACAGTTAAACGAAAACTAACAGTAGCCCTAAACTGTCTCCCACAAACTAAGTTAAAACCTAACCTAACCTGAAGCCTAAATTAAACCATACACCTAACCCTAACCCAAGGCGGACACCTTAAGCTCAACCCCAACCCTAACCTGACCTCCAGGCTAACTCCAACCATATCACTGAACCGAAAACTAAGAATAGTCCTAAACTTACTCCCTCAAACTAAGTTCAATCCTAACCTAACCTGAAGCCTAAATGAAACCATAGACCTAACCCTAACCCTAGGCGGACACCTTATGCTTAATCCCCATCCTAACCTGACCCTGACGCTTACTCCAACCGTAACAGATAAACGAAAACTAACAGTAGCCCTAAACTTACTACCTCAAACTAAGTTCAAACCTAACCTAACCTGAAGCCTAAATCAAACCATACACCTAACCCTAACCCTAGGCAGACACCTTAAGCTCAACCCCAACCCTAACCTGGCCCTGACGCTAACTCCAACAGTAACAGTTACCCGAAAACTAACAGTAGCCCTAAACTTACTCCCTCAAACTAACTTCAAACCTAACCTAACTTGAAGCCTAACTCAAACCATAGACCTAACCCTAACCCTAGGCGGACACCTGAATCTCAACCACAACCCTAAGGAGACCCTGACGCTATCTCCAACCGTAACACTGAACCGAAAACTAACAGTAGCCCTAAACTTACTCCCTCAAACTAAGTTCAAACCTACCCTAACCTGGACCCTAACTCAAACCATAGACCTAACCCTAACCCTAGGCAGACACCTGAAGCTCAATCACAACCCTAACCTGACCCTGACGCTATCTCCAACCGTAACACTGAACCGAAAACTAACAGTAGCCCTAAACTTACACCCTCAAACTAAGTTCAAACCTAACCTAACCTGAAGCCTCACTCAAACCACAGACCTAACCCTAACCCTAGGAGGACACCTTAAGCTCAACCCCAACCCTAACCTGACCCTCACGCTAACTCCAAACGTAACACTGTACCGAAAACTAACAGTAGCCCTAAACTTACTCCCTCAAACTAAGTTCAAACCTAACCTAACCTGAAGCCTAACTCAAACAATAGACCTAACCCTAACCCTAGGCGGACACCTTAAGCTTTACCCCAACCCGAACCTGACCCTGACGCTTACTCGAACCGTAACAGTTAACCGAAAACTAACAGTAGCCCTAAACTTACTCCCTCAAACTAAGTTCAAACCTAACCTAACCTGAAGCCTAACTCAAACCACAGACCAAACCCTAACCCTAGGGAGACACCTTAAGCTCAACCCCAACCCTAACCGGACCGTCACGCTAACTCCAAACGTAACATTGAACCAAAAACTAACAGTAGCCCTAAACTTACTCCCTCAAACTAAGTTCAATCCTAACCTAACCTGAAGCCTAAATGAAACCATAGAACTAACCCTAACCCTAGGCGGACACCTTATGCTTAACCCCCACCCTAACCTGACCCTGACGCTTACTCCAACCGTAACAGTTAAACGAAAACTAACAGTAGCCCTAAACTTACTCCCTCAAACTAACTTCAAACCTAACCTAACCTGAAGCCTAAATCATACCATACACCTAACCCTAACCCTAGGCGGACACCTTAAGCTCAACCCCAACCCTAACCTGGCCCTGACGCTAACTCCAACAGTAACAGTTACCCGAAAATTAACAGTAGCCCTAAACTTACTCCCTCAAACTAACTTCAAACCTAACCTAACTTGAAACCTAACTCAAGCCATAGACTTAACCCTAACCCTAGGCGGACACCTGAAACTCAACCACAACCCTAACCAGACCCTGACGCTATCTCCAACCGTAACACTGAACCGAAAACTAACAGTAGCCCTAAACTTACTCCCTCAAACTAAGTTCAAACCTAACCTAACCTGGAGCCTAACTCAAACCACAGACCTAACCCTAACCCTAGGAGGACAACTTAAGCTCAACCCCAACCCTAACCTGACCCTCACGCTAACTCCAACCGTAACATTGAACCGAAAACTAACAGTAGCCCTAAACTTACTGCCTCAAACTAAGTTCAAACATAACCTAACCTGAAGCCTAACTCAAACAATAGACCTAACCCTAACCCTAGGCGGACACCTTAAGCTTGACCCCAACCCTAACCTGACCTCCAGGCTAACTCCAACCATATCAATGAACCGAAAACTAAGAGTAGTCCTAAACTTACTCCCTCAAACTAAGTTCAATCCTAACCTAACCTGAAGCCTAAATGAAACCATAGACCTAACCCTAACCCTAGTCGGACACCTTATGCTTAACCCCCAACCTAACCTGACCCTGACGCTTACTCCAACCGTAACAGTTAAACGAAAACTAACAGTAGCCCTAAACTGACTCCATCAAACTAAGTTCAAACCTAACCTAACCTGAAGCCGAAATCAAATCATAGACCTAACCCTAACCTTAGGCGGACACCTTACGCTTAACCCCCACCCTAACCTGACCCTGACGCTTACTCCAACTGTAACAGTTAACCGAAAACTAACATTAGCCCTAAACTTACTCCCTCAAACTAACTTCAAACCTAACCTAACCTGAAGCCTAAGTCAAAGCATACACCTAACCCTAACCCTAGGCGGACACCTTAAGCTCAACCCCAACCCGAACCTGGCCCTGACGCTAACTCCAACAGTAACAGTTACCCGAAAACTAACAGTAGCCCTAAATTGACTCCCTCAAACTAAGTTCAAACCTAACCTAACCTGAAGCCTAACTCGAACCATAGACCTAACCCTAACCCTAGGCTGACACCTGAAGCTCAACCCCAACCCTAACCTGACCCTGACGCTATCTCCAACCGTAACACTGAACCGAAAACTAACAGTAGCCCTAAACTTACTCCCTCAAACTAAGTTCAAACCTAACCTAACCTGAAGCCTAACTCTAACCACAGACCTAACCCTAACCCTAGGCGGACACCTTAAGCTCAACCCCAACCCTAACCGGACCCTCACGCTAACTCCAAACGTAACATTGAACCGAAAACTAACAGTAGCCCTAAACTTACTCCCTCAAACTAATTTCAATCCTAACCTAACCTGAAGCCTAAATAAAACCATAGACCTAACCCTAACCCCAGGCGGACACCTTATGCTTAACCCCCACCCTAACTTGACCCTGACGCTTACTCCAACCGTAACAGTTAAACGAAAACTAACAGTAGCCCTAAACTGTCTCCCACAAACTAAGTTAAAACCTAACCTAACCTGAAGCCTAAATTAAACCATACACCTAACCCTAACCCTAGGCGGACACCTTAAGCTCAACCCCAACCCTAACCTGACCTCCAGGCTAACTCCAACCATATCACTGAACCGAAAACTAAGAATAGTCCTAAACTTACTCCCTCAAACTAAGTTCAATCCTAACCTAACCTGAAGCCTAAATGAAACCATAGACTTAACCCTAACCCTAGGCGGACACCTTATGCTTAATCCCCATCCTAACCTGACCCTGACGCTTACTCCAACCGTAACAGATAAACGAAAACTAACAGTAGCCCTAAACTTACTCCCTCAAACTAAGTTCAAACCTAACCTAACCTGAAGCCTAAATCAAACCATACACCTAACCCTAACCCTAGGCGGACACCTTAAGCTCAACCCCAACCCTAACCTGGCCCTGACGCTAACTCCAACAGTAACAGTTACCCGAAAACTAACAGTAGCCCTAAACTTACTCCCTCAAACTAACTTCAAACCTAACCTAACTTGAAGCCTAACTCAAACCATAGACCTAACCCTAACCCTAGGCGGACACCTGAATCTCAACCACAACCCTAAGCAGACCCTGACGCTATCTCCAACCGTAACACTGAACCGAAAACTAACAGTAGCCCTAAACTTACTCCCTCAAACTAAGTTCAAACCTACCCTAACCTGGACCCTAACTCAAACCATAGACCTAACCCTAACCCTAGGCAGACACCTGAAGCTCAATCACAACCCTAACCTGACCCTGACGCTATCTCCAACCGTAACACTGAACCGAAAACTAACAGTAGCCCTAAACTTACTCCCTCAAACTAAGTTCAAACCTAACCTAACCTGAAGCCTCACTCAAACCACAGACCTAACCCTAACCCTAGGAGGACACCTTAAGCTCAACCCCAACCCTAACCTGACCCTCACGCTAACTCCAAACGTAACACTGTACCGAAAACTAACAGTAGCCCTAAACTTACTCCCTCAAACTAAGTTCAAACCTAACCTAACCTGAAGCCTAACTCAAACAATAGACCTAACCCTAACCCTAGGCGGACACCTTAAGCTTGACCCCAACCCGAACCTGACCCTGACGCTTACTGCAACCGTAACAGTTAACCGAAAACTAACAGTAGCCCTAAACTTACTCCCTCAAACTAAGTTCAAACCTAACCTAACCTGAAGCCTAACTCAAACCACAGACCAAACCCTAACCCTAGGGAGACACCTTAAGCTCAACCCCAACCCTAACCGGACCGTCACGCTAACTCCAAACGTAACATTGAACCAAAAACTAACAGTAGCCCTAAACTTACTCCCTCAAACTAAGTTCAATCCTAACCTAACCTGAAGCCTAAATGAAACCATAGAACTAACCCTAACCCTAGGCGGACACCTTATGCTTAACCCCCACCCTAACCTGACCCTGACGCTTACTCCAACCGTAACAGTTAAACGAAAACTAACAGTAGCCCTAAACTTACTCCCTCAAACTAACTTCAAACCTAACCTAACCTGAAGACTAAATCATACCATACACCTAACCCTAACCCTAGGCGGACACCTTAAGCTCAACCCCAACCCTAACCTGGCCCTGACGCTAACTCCAACAGTAACAGTTACCCGAAAATTAACAGTAGCCCTAAACTTACTCCCTCAAACTAACTTCAAACCTAACCTAACTTGAAACCTAACTCAAACCATAGACTTAACCCTAACCCTCGGCGGACACCTGAAACTCAACCACAACCCTAACCAGACCCTGACGCTATCTCCAACCGTAACACTGAACCGAAAACTAACAGTAGCCCTAAACTTACTCCCTCAAACTAAGTTCAAACCTAACCTAACCTGGAGCCTAACTCAAACCACAGACCTAACCCTAACCCTAGGAGGACAACTTAAGCTCAACCCCAACCCTAACCTGACCCTCACGCTAACTCCAACCGTAACATTGAACCGAAAACTAACAGTAGCCCTAAACTTACTGCCTCAAACTAAGTTCAAACCTAACCTAACCTGAAGCCTAACTCAAACAATAGACCTAACCCTAACCCTAGGCGGACACCTTAAGCTTGACCCCAACCCTAACCTGACCTCCAGGCTAACTCCAACCATATCAATGAACCGAAAACTAAGAGTAGTCCTAAACTTACTCCCTCAAACTAAGTTCAATCCTAACCTAACCTGAAGCCTAAATGAAACCATAGACCTAACCCTAACCCTAGTCGGACACCTTATGCTTAACCCCCAACCTAACCTGACCCTGACGCTTACTCCAACCGTAACAGTTAAACGAAAACTAACAGTAGCCCTAAACTGACTCCATCAAACTAAGTTCAAACCTAACCTAACCTGAAGCCTAAATCAAATCATAGACCTAACCCTAACCTTAGGCGGACACCTTATGCTTAACCCCCACCCTAACCTGACCCTGACGCTTACTCCAACTGTAACAGTTAACCGAAAACTAACATTAGCCCTAAACTTAGTCCCTCAAACTAACTTCAAACCTAACCTAACCTGAAGCCTAAATCAAACCATACACCTAATCCTAACCCTAGGCGGACACCTTAAGCTCAACCCCAACCCGAACCTGGCCCTGACGCTAACTCCAACAGTAACAGTTACCCGAAAACTAACAGTAGCCCTAAACTTACTCCCTCAAACTAACTTCAAACCTAACCTTA
The DNA here is from genome assembly GCA_026018925.1 of Tupaia tana. Classification (NCBI taxonomy): domain Eukaryota; kingdom Metazoa; phylum Chordata; class Mammalia; order Scandentia; family Tupaiidae; genus Tupaia; species Tupaia tana. The sequence goes on from JAKSZU010000070.1 coordinate 109,100, forward strand.
CTTGAAGCGTAACTCAAACCATAGACCTAACTCTAACCCTAGGCGGACACCTGAAACTCAACCACAACCCTAACCAGACCCTGACGCTATCTCCAACCGTAACACTGAACCGAAAACTAACAGTAGCCCTAAACTTACTCCCTCAAACTAAGTTCAAACCTAACCTAACCTGAACCCTATCTCAAACCACAGACCTAACCCTAACCCTAGGTGGACACCTTAAGCTCAACCCCAACCCTACCCAGACAGTCACGCTAACTCCAAATGTAACACTGAACCGAAAACTAACAGTAGCCCTAAACTTACTCCCTCAAACTAAGTTCAAACCTAACCTAACCTGAAGCCTAAATCAAACCATGCACCTAACCCTAACCCTAGGCGGACACCTTAAGCTCAACCCCAAACCTATCCTGACCCTGACGATTACTCCAACCGTGACAGTTAACCGAAAACTAACAGTAGCCCTAAATTGACTCCCTCAAACTAAGTTCAAACCTAACCTAATCTGAAGCCTAACTCAAACCATAGACCTAACCCTAACCCTAGGCTGACACCTGAAGCTCAACCCCAAACCTAACCAGACCCTGACGCTATCTCCAACCGTAACACTGAACCGAAAACTAACAGTAGCCCTAAACTTACTCCCTCAAACTAAGTTCAAACCTAACCTAACCTGAAGCCTAACTCTAACCACAGACCTAACCCTAACCCTAGGCGGACACCTTAAGCTCAACCCCAACCCTAACCTGACCTCCAGGCTAACTCCAAACATATCACTGAACCGAAAACTAAGAGTAGTCCTAAACTTACTCCCTCATACTAAGTTCAATCCTAACCTAACCTGAAGCCTAAATGAAACCATAGACCTAACCCTAACCCTAGGCGGACACCTTATGCTTAATCCCCACCCTAACCTGACCCTGACGCTTACTCCAACCGTAACAGATAAACTAAAACTAACAGTAGCCCTAAACTTACTCCCTCAAACTAAGTTCAAACCTAACCTAACCTGAAGCCTAAATCAAACCATACACCTAACCCTAACCCTAGGCGGACACCTTAAGCTCAACCCCAACCCTTACCTGGCCCTGACGCTAACTCCAACAGTAACAGTTACCCGAAAACTAACAGTAGCCCTAAACTTACTCCCTCAAACTAACTTCAAACCTAACCTAACTTGAAACCTAACTCAAACCATAGACTTAACCCTAACCCTAGGCGGACACCTGAAACTCAACCACAACCCTAACCAGACCCTGACGCTATCTCCAACCGTAACACTGAACCGAAAACTAACAGTAGCCCTAAACTTACTCCCTCAAACTAAGTTCAAACCTAACCTAACCTGGAGCCTAACTCAAACCACAGACCTAACCCTAACCCTAGGAGGACAACTTAAGCTCAACCCCAACCCTAACCTGACCCTCACGCTAACTCCAACCGTAACATTGAACCGAAAACTAACAGTAGCCCTAAACTTACTGCCTCAAACTAAGTTCAAACCTAACCTAACCTGAAGCCTAACTCAAACAATAGACCTAACCCTAACCCTAGGCGGACACCTTAAGCTTGACCCCAACCCTAACCTGACCTCCAGGCTAACTCCAACCATATCAATGAACCGAAAACTAAGAGTAGTCCTAAACTTACTCCCTCAAACTAAGTTCAATCCTAACCTAACCTGAAGCCTAAATGAAACCATAGACCTAACCCTAACCCTAGTCGGACACCTTATGCTTAACCCCCAACCTAACCTGACCCTGACGCTTACTCCAACCGTGACAGTTAAACGAAAACTAACAGTAGCCCTAAACTGACTCCATCAAACTAAGTTCAAACCTAACCTAACCTGAAGCCTAAATCAAATCATAGCCCTAACCCTAACCTTAGGCGGACACCTTATCCTTAACCCCCACCCTAACCTGACCCTGACGCTTACTCCAACTGTAACAGTTAACCGAAAACTAACATTAGCCCTAAACTTACTCCCTCAAACTAACTTCAAACCTAACCTAACCTAAAGCCTAAGTCAAAGCATACACCTAACCCTAACCCTAGGCGGACACCTTAAGCTCAACCCCAACCCGAACCTGGCCCTGACGCTAACTCCAACAGTAACAGTTACCCGAAAACTAACAGTAGCCCTAAATTGACTCCCTCAAACTAAGTTCAAACCTAACCTAACCTGAAGCCTAACTCGAACCATAGACCTAACCCTAACCCTAGGCTGACACCTGAAACTCAACCCCAACCCTAACCTGACCCTGACGCTATCTCCAACCGTAACACTGAACCGAAAACTAACAGTAGCCCTAAACTTACTCCCTCAAACTAAGTTCAAACCTAACCTAACCTGAAGCCTAACTCTAACCACAGACCTAACCCTAACCCTAGGCGGACACCTTAAGCTCAACCCCAACCCTAACCGGACCTTCACGCTAACTCCAAACGTAACATTGAACCGAAAACTAACAGTAGCCCTAAACTTACTCCCTCAAACTAATTTCAATCCTAACCTAACCTGAAGCCTAAATAAAACCATAGACCTAACCCTAACCCTAGGCGGACACCTTATGCTTAACCCCCACCCTAACTTGACCCTGATGCTTACTCCAACCGTAACAGTTAAACGAAAACTAACAGTAGCCCTAAACTGTCTCCCACAAACTAAGTTAAAACCTAACCTAACCTGAAGCCTAAATTAAACCATACACCTAACCCTAACCCTAGGCGGACACCTTAAGCTCAACCCCAACCCTAACCTGACCTCCAGGCTAACTCCAACCATATCACTGAACCGAAAACTAAGAATAGTCCTAAACTTACTCCCTCAAACTAAGTTCAAACCTAACCTAACCTGAAGCCTAAATCAAACCATACACCTAACCCTAACCCTAGGCGGACACCTTAAGCTCAACCCCAACCCTAACCTGGCCCTGACGCTAACTCCAACAGTAACAGTTACCCGAAAACTAACAGTAGCCCTAAACTTACTCCCTCAAACTAACTTCAAACCTAACCTAACTTGAAGCCTAACTCAAACCATAGACCTAACCCTAACCCTAGGCGGACACCTGAATCTCAACCACAACCCTAAGCAGACCCTGACGCTATCTCCAACCGTAACACTGAACCGAAAACTAACAGTAGCCCTAAACTTACTCCCTCAAACTAAGTTCAAACCTACCCTAACCTGGACCCTAACTCAAACCATAGACCTAACCCTAACCCTAGGCAGACACCTGAAGCTCAATCACAACCCTAACCTGACCCTGACGCTATCTCCAACCGTAACACTGAACCGAAAACTAACAGTAGCCCTAAACTTACTCCCTCAAACTAAGTTCAAACCTAACCTAACCTGAAGCCTCACTCAAACCACAGACCTAACCCTAACCCTAGGAGGACACCTTAAGCTCAACCCCAACCCTAACCTGACCCTCACGCTAACTCCAAACGTAACACTGTACCGAAAACTAACAGTAGCCCTAAACTTACTCCCTCAAACTAAGTTCAAACCTAACCTAACCTGAAGCCTAACTCAAACAATAGACCTAACCCTAATCCTAGGCGGACACCTTAAGCTTGACCCCAACCCGAACCTGACCCTGACGCTTACTCCAACCGTAACAGTTAACCGAAAACTAACAGTAGCCCTAAACTTACTCCCTCAAACTAAGTTCAAACCTAACCTAACCTGAAGCCTAACTCAAACCACAGACCAAACCCTAACCCTAGGGAGACACCTTAAGCTCAACCCCAACCCTAACCGGACCGTCACGCTAACTCCAAACGTAACATTGAACCAAAAACTAACAGTAGCCCTAAACTTACTCCCTCAAACTAAGTTCAATCCTAACCTAACCTGAAGCCTAAATGAAACCATAGAACTAACCCTAACCCTAGGCGGACACCTTATGCTTAACCCCCACCCTAACCTGACCCTGACGCTTACTCCAACCGTAACAGTTAAACGAAAACTAACAGTAGCCCTAAACTTACTCCCTCAAACTAACTTCAAACCTAACCTAACCTGAAGCCTAAATCATACCATACACCTAACCCTAACCCTAGGCGGACACCTTAAGCTCAACCCCAACCCTAACCTGGCCCTGACGCTAACTCCAACAGTAACAGTTACCCGAAAATTAACAGTAGCCCTAAACTTACTCCCTCAAACTAACTTCAAACCTAACCTAACTTGAAACCTAACTCAAACCATAGACTTAACCCTAACCCTAGGCGGACACCTGAAACTCAACCACAACCCTAACCAGACCCTGACGCTATCTCCAACCGTAACACTGAACCGAAAACTAACAGTAGCCCTAAACTTACTCCCTCAAACTAAGTTCAAACCTAACCTAACCTGGAGCCTAACTCAAACCACAGACCTAACCCTAACCCTAGGAGGACAACTTAAGCTCAACCCCAACCCTAACCTGACCCTCACGCTAACTCCAACCGTAACATTGAACCGAAAACTAACAGTAGCCCTAAACTTACTGCCTCAAACTAAGTTCAAACCTAACCTAACCTGAAGCCTAACTCAAACAATAGACCTAACCCTAACCCTAGGCGGACACCTTAAGCTTGACCCCAACCCTAACCTGACCTCCAGGCTAACTCCAACCATATCAATGAACCGAAAACTAAGAGTAGTCCTAAACTTACTCCCTCAAACTAAGTTCAATCCTAACCTAACCTGAAGCCTAAATGAAACCATAGACCTAACCCTAACCCTAGTCGGACACCTTATGCTTAACCCCCAACCTAACCTGACCCTGACGCTTACTCCAACCGTAAGAGTTAAACGAAAACTAACAGTAGCCCTAAACTGACTCCATCAAACTAAGTTCAAACCTAACCTAACCTGAAGCCGAAATCAAATCATAGACCTAACCCTAACCTTAGGCGGACACCTTATGCTTAACCCCCACCCTAACCTGACCCTGACGCTTACTCCAACTGTAACAGTTAACCGAAAACTAACATTTGCCCTAAACTTACTCCCTCAAACTAACTTCAAACCTAACCTATCCTGAAGCCTAAGTCAAAGCATACACCTAACCCTAACCCTAGGCGGACACCTTAAGCTCAACCCCAACCCGAACCTGGCCCTGACGCTAACTCCAACAGTAACAGTTACCCGAAAACTAACAGTAGCCCTAAATTGACTCCCTCAAACTAAGTTCAAACCTAACCTAACCTGAAGCCTAACTCGAACCATAGACCTAACCCTAACCCTAGGCTGACACCTGAAGCTCAACCCCAACCCTAACCTGACCCTGACGCTATCTCCAACCGTAACACTGAACCGAAAACTAACAGTAGCCCAAAACTTACTCCCTCAAACTAAGTTCAAACCTAACCTAACCTGAAGCCTAACTCTAACCACAGACCTAACCCTAACCCTAGGCGGACACCTTAAGCTCAACCCCAACCCTAACCGGACCCTCACGCTAACTCCAAACGTAACATTGAACCGAAAACTAACAGTAGCCCTAAACTTACTCCCTCAAACTAATTTCAATCCTAACCTAACCTGAAGCCTAAATAAAACCATAGACCTAACCCTAACCCCAGGCGGACACCTTATGCTTAACCCCCACCCTAACTTGACCCTGACGCTTACTCCAACCGTAACAGTTAAACGAAAACTAACAGTAGCCCTAAACTGTCTCCCACAAACTAAGTTAAAACCTAACCTAACCTGAAGCCTAAATTAAACCATACACCTAACCCTAACCCTAGGCGGACACCTTAAGCTCAACCCCAACCCTAACCTGACCTCCAGGCTAACTCCAACCATATCACTGAACCGAAAACTAAGAATAGTCCTAAACTTACTCCCTCAAACTAAGTTCAATCCTAACCTAACCTGAAGCCTAAATGAAACCATAGACTTAACCCTAACCCTAGGCGGACACCTTATGCTTAATCCCCATCCTAACCTGACCCTGACGCTTACTCCAACCGTAACAGATAAACGAAAACTAACAGTAGCCCTAAACTTACTCCCTCAAACTAAGTTCAAACCTAACCTAACCTGAAGCCTAAATCAAACCATACACCTAACCCTAACCCTAGGCGGACACCTTAAGCTCAACCCCAACCCTAACCTGGCCCTGACGCTAACTCCAACAGTAACAGTTACCCGAAAACTAACAGTAGCCCTAAACTTACTCCCTCAAACTAACTTCAAACCTAACCTAACTTGAAGCCTAACTCAAACCATAGACCTAACCCTAACCCTAGGCGGACACCTGAGTCTCAACCACAACCCTAAGCAGACCCTGACGCTATCTCCAACCGTAACACTGAACCGAAAACTAACAGTAGCCCTAAACTTACTCCCTCAAACTAAGTTCAAACCTACCCTAACCTGGACCCTAACTCAAACCATAGACCTAACCCTAACCCTAGGCAGACACCTGAAGCTCAATCACAACCCTAACCTGACCCTGACGCTATCTCCAACCGTAACACTGAACCGAAAACTAACAGTAGCCCTAAACTTACTCCCTCAAACTAAGTTCAAACCTAACCTAACCTGAAGCCTCACTCAAACCACAGACCTAACCCTAACCCTAGGAGGACACCTTAAGCTCAACCCCAACCCTAACCTGACCCTCACGCTAACTCCAAACGTAACACTGTACCGAAAACTAACAGTAGCCCTAAACTTACTCCCTCAAACTAAGTTCAAACCTAACCTAACCTGAAGCCTAACTCAAACAATAGACCTAACCCTAATCCTAGGCGGACACCTTAAGCTTGACCCCAACCCGAACCTGACCCTGACGCTTACTCCAACCGTAACAGTTAACCGAAAACTAACAGTAGCCCTAAACTTACTCCCTCAAACTAAGTTCAAACCTAACCTAACCTGAAGCCTAACTCAAACCACAGACCAAACCCTAACCCTAGGGAGACACCTTAAGCTCAACCCCCAACCCTAACCGGACCGTCACGCTAACTCCAAACGTAACATTGAACCAAAAACTAACAGTAGCCCTAAACTTACTCCCTCAAACTAAGTTCAATCCTAACCTAACCTGAAGCCTAAATGAAACCATAGAACTAACCCTAACCCTAGGCGGACACCTTATGCTTAACCCCCACCCTAACCTGACCCTGACGCTTACTCCAACCGTAACAGTTAAACGAAAACTAACAGTAGCCCTAAACTTACTCCCTCAAACTAACTTCAAACCTAACCTAACCTGAAGCCTAAATCATACCATACACCTAACCCTAACCCTAGGCGGACACCTTAAGCTCAACCCCAACCCTAACCTGGCCCTGACGCTAACTCCAACAGTAACAGTTACCCGAAAATTAACAGTAGCCCTAAACTTACTCCCTCAAACTAACTTCAAACCTAACCTAACTTGAAACCTAACTCAAACCATAGACTTAACCCTAACCCTCGGCGGACACCTGAAACTCAACCACAACCCTAACCAGACCCTGACGCTATCTCCAACCGTAACACTGAACCGAAAACTAACAGTAGCCCTAAACTTACTCCCTCAAACTAAGTTCAAACCTAACCTAACCTGGAGCCTAACTCAAACCACAGACCTAACCCTAACCCTAGGAGGACAACTTAAGCTCAACCCCAACCCTAACCTGACCCTCACGCTAACTCCAACCGTAACATTGAACCGAAAACTAACAGTAGCCCTAAACTTACTGCCTCAAACTAAGTTCAAACCTAACCTAACCTGAAGCCTAACTCAAACAATAGACCTAACCCTAACCCTAGGCGGACACCTTAAGCTTGACCCCAACCCTAACCTGACCTCCAGGCTAACTCCAACCATATCAATGAACCGAAAACTAAGAGTAGTCCTAAACTTACTCCCTCAAACTAAGTTCAATCCTAACCTAACCTGAAGCCTAAATGAAACCATAGACCTAACCCTAACCCTAGTCGGACACCTTATGCTTAACCCCCAACCTAACCTGACCCTGACGCTTACTCCAACCGTAAGAGTTAAACGAAAACTAACAGTAGCCCTAAACTGACTCCATCAAACTAAGTTCAAACCTAACCTAACCTGAAGCCGAAATCAAATCATAGACCTAACCCTAACCTTAGGCGGACACCTTATGCTTAACCCCCACCCTAACCTGACCCTGACGCTTACTCCAACTGTAACAGTTAACCGAAAACTAACATTTGCCCTAAACTTACTCCCTCAAACTAACTTCAAACCTAACCTATCCTGAAGCCTAAGTCAAAGCATACACCTAACCCTAACCCTAGGCGGACACCTTAAGCTCAACCCCAACCCGAACCTGGCCCTGACGCTAACTCCAACAGTAACAGTTACCCGAAAACTAACAGTAGCCCTAAATTGACTCCCTCAAACTAAGTTCAAACCTAACCTAACCTGAAGCCTAACTCGAACCATAGACCTAACCCTAACCCTAGGCTGACACCTGAAGCTCAACCCCAACCCTAACCTGACCCTGACGCTATCTCCAACCGTAACACTGAACCGAAAACTAACAGTAGCCCAAAACTTACTCCCTCAAACTAAGTTCAAACCTAACCTAACCTGAAGCCTAACTCTAACCACAGACCTAACCCTAACCCTAGGCGGACACCTTAAGCTCAACCCCAACCCTAACCGGACCCTCACGCTAACTCCAAACGTAACATTGAACCGAAAACTAACAGTAGCCCTAAACTTACTCCCTCAAACTAATTTCAATCCTAACCTAACCTGAAGCCTAAATAAAACCATAGACCTAACCCTAACCCCAGGCGGACACCTTATGCTTAACCCCCACCCTAACTTGACCCTGACGCTTACTCCAACCGTAACAGTTAAACGAAAACTAACAGTAGCCCTAAACTGTCTCCCACAAACTAAGTTAAAACCTAACCTAACCTGAAGCCTAAATTAAACCATACACCTAACCCTAACCCTAGGCGGACACCTTAAGCTCAACCCCAACCCTAACCTGACCTCCAGGCTAACTCCAACCATATCACTGAACCGAAAAACTAAGAATAGTCCTAAACTTACTCCCTCAAACTAAGTTCAATCCTAACCTAACCTGAAGCCTAATGAAACCATAGACTTAACCCTAACCCTAGCGGACACCTTATGCTTAATCCCCATCCTACCTGACCCTGACGCTTACTCCAACCGTAACAGATAAACGAAAACTAACAGTAGCCCTAAACTTACTCCCTCAAACTAAGTTCAAACCTAACCTAACCTGAAGCCTAAATCAACCATACACCTAACCCTAACCCTAGGCGGACACCTTAAGCTCAACCCCAACCCTAACCTGGCCCTGACGCTAACTCCAACAGTAACAGTTACCCGAAAACTAACAGTAGCCCTAAACTTACTCCCTCAAACTAACTTCAAACCTAACCTAACTTGAAGCCTAACTCAAACCATAGACCTAACCCTAACCCTAGGCGGACACCTGAGTCTTCAACCACAACCCTAAGCAGACCCTGACGCTATCTCCAACCGTAACACTGAACCGAAAACTAACAGTAGCCCTAAACTTACTCCCTCAAACTAAGTTCAAACCTACCCTAACCTGGACCCTAACTCAACCATAGACCTAACCCTAACCCTAGGCAGACACCTGAAGCTCAATCACAACCCTAACCTGACCCTGACGCTATCTCCAACCGTAACACTGAACCGAAAACTAACAGTAGCCCTAAACTTACTCCCTCAAACTAAGTTTCAAACCTAACCTAACCTGAAGCCTCACTCAAACCACAGACCTAACCCTAACCCTAGGAGGACACCTTAAGCTCAACCCCAACCCTAACCTGACCCTCACGCTAACTCCAAACGTAACACTGTACCGAAAACTAACAGTAGCCCTAAACTTACCTCCCTCAAAACTAAGTTCAAACCTAACCTAACCTGAAGCCTAACTCAAACAATAGACCTAACCCTAATCCTAGGCGGACACCTTAAGCTTGACCCCAACCCGAACCTGACCCTGACGCATACTCCAACCGTAACAGTTAACCGAAAACTAACAGTAGCCCTAAACTTACTCCCTCAAACTAAGTTCAAACCTAACCTAACCTGAAGCCTAACTCAAACCACAGACCAAACCCTAACCCTAGGGAGACACCTTAAGCTCAACCCCAACCCTAACCGGACCGTCACGCTAACTCCAAACGTAACATTGAACCAAAAACTAACAGTAGCCCTAAACTTACTCCCTCAAACTAAGTTCAATCCTAACCTAACCTGAAGCCTAAATGAAACCATAGAACTAACCCTAACCCTAGGCGGACACCCTTATGCTTAACCCCCACCCTAACCTGACCCTGACGCTTACTCCAACCGTAACAGTTAAACGAAAACTAACAGTAGCCCTAAACTTACTCCCTCAAACTAACTTCAAACCTAACCTAACCTGAAGCCTAAATCATACCATACACCTAACCCTAACCCTAGGCGGACACCTTAAGCTCAACCCCAACCCTAACCTGGCCCTGACGCTAACTCCAACAGTAACAGTTACCCGAAAATTAACAGTAGCCCTAAACTTACTCCCTCAAACTAACTTCAAACCTAACCTAACTTGAAACCTAACTCAAACCATAGACTTAACCCTAACCCTCGGCGGACACCTGAAACTCAACCACAACCCTAACCAGACCCTGACGCTATCTCCAACCGTAACACTGAACCGAAAACTAACAGTAGCCCTAAACTTACTCCCTCAAACTAAGTTCAAACCTAACCTAACCTGGAGCCTAACTCAAACCACAGACCTAACCCTAACCCTAGGAGGACAACTTAAGCTCAACCCCAACCCTAACCTGACCCTCACGCTAACTCCAACCGTAACATTGAAACCGAAAACTAACAGTAGCCCTAAACTTACTGCCTCAAACTAAGTTCAAACCTAACCTAACCTGAAGCCTAACTCAAACAATAGACCTAACCCTAACCCTAGGCGGACACCTTAAGCTTGACCCCCAACCCTAACCTGACCTCCAGGCTAACTCCAACCATATCAATGAACCGAAAACTAAGAGTAGTCCTAAACTTACTCCCTCAAACTAAGTTCAATCCTAACCTAACCTGAAGCCTAAATGAAACCATAGACCTAACCCTAACCCTAGTCGGACACCTTATGCTTAACCCCCAACCTAACCTGACCCTGACGCTTACTCCAACCGTAAGAGTTAAACGAAAACTAACAGTAGCCCTAACTGACTCCATCAAACTAAGTTCAAACCTAACCTAACCTGAAGCCGAAATCAAATCATAGACCTAACCCTAACCTTAGGCGGACACCTTATGCTTAACCCCCACCCTAACCTGACCCTGACGCTTACTCCAACTGTAACAGTTAACCGAAAACTAACATTTGCCCTAAACTTACTCCCTCAAACTAACTTCAAACCTAACCTATCCTGAAGCCTAAGTCAAAGCATACACCTAACCCTAACCCTAGGCGGACACCTTAAGCTCAACCCCAACCCGAACCTGGCCCTGACGCTAACTCCAACAGTAACAGTTACCCGAAAACTAACAGTAGCCCTAAATTGACTCCCTCAAACTAAGTTCAAACCTAACCTAACCTGAAGCCTAACTCGAACCATAGACCTAACCCTAACCCTAGGCTGACACCTGAAGCTCAACCCCAACCCTAAACCTGACCCTGACGCTATCTCCAACCGTAACACTGAACCGAAAACTAACAGTAGCCCAAAACTTACTCCCTCAAACTAAGTTCAAACCCTAACCTAACCTGAAGCCTAACTCTAACCACAGACCTAACCCTAACCCTAGGCGGACACCTTAAGCTCAACCCCAACCCTAACCGGACCCTCACGCTAACTCCAAACGTAACATTGAACCGAAAACTAACAGTAGCCCTAAACTTACTCCCTCAAACTAATTTCAATCCTAACCTAACCTGAAGCCTAAATAAAACCATAGACCTAACCCTAACCCCAGGCGGGACACCTTATGCTTAACCCCCACCCTAACTTGACCCTGACGCTTACTCCAACCGTAACAGTTAAACGAAAACTAACAGTAGCCCTAAACTGTCTCCCACAAACTAAGTTAAAACCTAACCTAACCTGAAGCCTAAATTAAACCATACACCTAACCCTAACCCTAGGCGGACACCTTAAGCTCAACCCCAACCCTAACCTGACCTCCAGGGCTAACTCCAACCATATCACTGAACCGAAAACTAAGAATAGTCCTAAACTTACTCCCTCAAACTAAGTTCAATCCTAACCTAACCTGAAGCCTAAATGAAACCATAGACTTAACCCTAACCCTAGGCGGACACCTTATGCTTAATCCCCATCCTAACCTGACCCTGACGCTTACTCCAACCGTAACAGATAAACGAAAACTAACAGTAGCCCTAAACTTACTCCCTCAAACTAAGTTCAAACCTAACCTAACCTGAAGCCTAAATCAAACCATACACCTAACCCTAACCCTAGGCGGACACCTTAAGCTCAACCCCAACCCTAACCTGGCCCTGACGCTAACTCCAACAGTAACAGTTTACCCGAAAACTAAACAGTAGCCCTAAACTTACTCCCTCAAACTAACTTCAAACCTAACCTAACTTGAAGCCTAACTCAAACCATAGACCTAACCCTAACCCTAGGCGGACACCTGAGTCTCAACCACAACCCTAAGCAGACCCTGACGCTATCTCCAACCGTAACACTGAACCGAAAACTAACAGTAGCCCTAAACTTACTCCCTCAAACTAAGTTCAAACCTACCCCTAACCTGGACCCTAACTCAAACCATAGACCTAACCCTAACCCTAGGCAGACACCTGAAGCTCAATCACAACCCTAACCTGACCCTGACGCTATCTCCAACCGTAACACTGAACCGAAAACTAACAGTAGCCCTAAACTTACTCCCTCAAACTAAGTTCAAACCTAACCTAAACCTGAAGCCTCACTCAAACCACAGACCTAACCCTAACCCTAGGAGGACACCTTAAGCTCAACCCCAACCCTAACCTGACCCTCACGCTAACTCCAAACGTAACACTGTACCGAAAACTAACAGTAGCCCTAAACTTACTCCCTCAAACTAAGTTCAAACCTAACCTAACCTGAAGCCTAACTCAAACAATAGACCTACCCCTAATCCTAGGCGGACACCTTAAGCTTGACCCCAACCCGAACCTGACCCTGACGCTTACTCCAACCGTAACAGTTAACCGAAAACTAACAGTAGCCCTAAACTTACTCCCTCAAACTAAGTTCAAACCTAACCTAACCTGAAGCCTAACTCAAACCACAGACCAAACCCTAACCCTAGGGAGACACCTTAAGCTCAACCCCAACCCTAACCGGACCGTCACGCTAACTCCAAACGTAACATTGAACCAAAAACTAACAGTAGCCCTAAACTTACTCCCTCAAACTAAGTTCAATCCTAACCTAACCTGAAGCCTAAATGAAACCATAGAACTAACCCTAACCCTAGGCGGACACCTTATGCTTAACCCCCACCCTAACCTGACCCTGACGCTTACTCCAACCGTAACAGTTAAACGAAAACTAACAGTAGCCCTAAACTTACTCCCTCAAACTAACTTCAAACCTAACCTAACCTGAAGCCTAAATCATACCATACACCTAACCCTAACCCTAGGCGGACACCTTAAGCTCAACCCCAACCCTAACCTGGCCCTGACGCTAACTCCAACAGTAACAGTTACCCGAAAATTAACAGTAGCCCTAAACTTACTCCCTCAAACTAACTTCAAACCTAACCTAACTTGAAACCTAACTCAAACCATAGACTTAACCCTAACCCTCGGCGGACACCTGAAACTCAACCACAACCCTAACCAGACCTGACGCTATCTCCAACCGTAACACTGAACCGAAAACTAACAGTAGCCCTAAACTTACTCCCTCAAACTAAGTTCAAACCTAACCTAACCTGGAGCCTAACTCAAACCACAGACCTAACCCTAACCCTAGGAGGACAACTTAAGCTCAACCCCAACCCTAACCTGACCCTCACGCTAACTCCAACCGTAACATTGAACCGAAAACTAACAGTAGCCCTAAACTTACTGCCTCAAACTAAGTTCAAACCTAACCTAACCTGAAGCCTAACTCAAACAATAGACCTAACCCTAACCCTAGGCGGACACCTTAAGCTTGACCCCAACCCTAACCTGACCTCCAGGCTAACTCCAACCATATCAATGAACCGAAAACTAAGAGTAGTCCTAAACTTACTCCCTCAAACTAAGTTCAATCCTAACCTAACCTGAAGCCTAAATGAAACCATAGACCTAACCCTAACCCTAGTCGGACACCTTATGCTTAACCCCCAACCTAACCTGACCCTGACGCTTACTCCAACCGTAAGAGTTAAACGAAAACTAACAGTAGCCCTAAACTGACTCCATCAAACTAAGTTCAAACCTAACCTAACCTGAAGCCGAAATCAAATCATAGACCTAACCCTAACCTTAGGCGGACACCTTATGCTTAACCCCCACCCTAACCTGACCCTGACGCTTACTCCAACTGTAACAGTTAACCGAAAACTAACATTTGCCCTAAACTTACTCCCTCAAACTAACTTCAAACCTAACCTATCCTGAAGCCTAAGTCAAAGCATACACCTAACCCTAACCCTAGGCGGACACCTTAAGCTCAACCCCAACCCGAACCTGGCCCTGACGCTAACTCCAACAGTAACAGTTACCCGAAAACTAACAGTAGCCCTAAATTGACTCCCTCAAACTAAGTTCAAACCTAACCTAACCTGAAGCCTAACTCGAACCATAGACCTAACCCTAACCCTAGGCTGACACCTGAAGCTCAACCCCAACCCTAACCTGACCCTGACGCTATCTCCAACCGTAACACTGAACCGAAAACTAACAGTAGCCCAAAACTTACTCCCTCAAACTAAGTTCAAACCTAACCTAACCTGAAGCCTAACTCTAACCACAGACCTAACCCTAACCCTAGGCGGACACCTTAAGCTCAACCCCAACCCTAACCGGACCCTCACGCTAACTCCAAACGTAACATTGAACCGAAAACTAACAGTAGCCCTAAACTTACTCCCTCAAACTAATTTCAATCCTAACCTAACCTGAAGCCTAAATAAAACCATAGACCTAACCCTAACCCCAGGCGGACACCTTATGCTTAACCCCCACCCTAACTTGACCCTGACGCTTACTCCAACCGTAACAGTTAAACGAAAACTAACAGTAGCCCTAAACTGTCTCCCACAAACTAAGTTAAAACCTAACCTAACCTGAAGCCTAAATTAAACCATACACCTAACCCTAACCCTAGGCGGACACCTTAAGCTCAACCCCAACCCTAACCTGACCTCCAGGCTAACTCCAACCATATCACTGAACCGAAAACTAAGAATAGTCCTAAACTTACTCCCTCAAACTAAGTTCAATCCTAACCTAACCTGAAGCCTAAATGAAACCATAGACTTAACCCTAACCCTAGGCGGACACCTTATGCTTAATCCCCATCCTAACCTGACCCTGACGCTTACTCCAACCGTAACAGATAAACGAAAACTAACAGTAGCCCTAAACTTACTCCCTCAAACTAAGTTCAAACCTAACCTAACCTGAAGCCTAAATCAAACCATACACCTAACCCTAACCCTAGGCGGACACCTTAAGCTCAACCCCAACCCTAACCTGGCCCTGACGCTAACTCCAACAGTAACAGTTACCCGAAAACTAACAGTAGCCCTAAACTTACTCCCTCAAACTAACTTCAAACCTAACCTAACTTGAAGCCTAACTCAAACCATAGACCTAACCCTAACCCTAGGCGGACACCTGAGTCTCAACCACAACCCTAAGCAGACCCTGACGCTATCTCCAACCGTAACACTGAACCGAAAACTAACAGTAGCCCTAAACTTACTCCCTCAAACTAAGTTCAAACCTACCCTAACCTGGACCCTAACTCAAACCATAGACCTAACCCTAACCCTAGGCAGACACCTGAAGCTCAATCACAACCCTAACCTGACCCTGACGCTATCTCCAACCGTAACACTGAACCGAAAACTAACAGTAGCCCTAAACTTACTCCCTCAAACTAAGTTCAAACCTAACCTAACCTGAAGCCTCACTCAAACCACAGACCTAACCCTAACCCTAGGAGGACACCTTAAGCTCAACCCCAACCCTAACCTGACCCTCACGCTAACTCCAAACGTAACACTGTACCGAAAACTAACAGTAGCCCTAAACTTACTCCCTCAAACTAAGTTCAAACCTAACCTAACCTGAAGCCTAACTCAAACAATAGACCTAACCCTAACCCTAGGCGGACACCTTAAGCTTGACCCCAACCCGAACCTGACCCTGACGCTTACTCCAACCGTAACAGTTAACCGAAAACTAACAGTAGCCCTAAACTTACTCCCTCAAACTAAGTTCAAACCTAACCTAACCTGAAGCCTAACTCAAACCACAGACCAAACCCTAACCCTAGGGAGACACCTTAAGCTCAACCCCAACCCTAACCGGACCGTCACGCTAACTCCAAACGTAACATTGAACCAAAAACTAACAGTAGCCCTAAACTTACTCCCTCAAACTAAGTTCAATCCTAACCTAACCTGAAGCCTAAATGAAACCATAGAACTAACCCTAACCCTAGGCGGACACCTTATGCTTAACCCCCACCCTAACCTGACCCTGACGCTTACTCCAACCGTAACAGTTAACCGAAAACTAACAGTAGCCCTAAACTTACTCCCTCAAACTAACTTCAAACCTAACCTAACCTGAAGCCTAAATCATACCATACACCTAACCCTAACCCTAGGCGGACACCTTAAGCTCAACCCCAACCCTAACCTGGCCCTGACGCTAACTCCAACAGTAACAGTTACCCGAAAATTAACAGTAGCCCTAAACTTACTCCCTCAAACTAACTTCAAACCTAACCTAACTTGAAACCTAACTCAAACCATAGACTTAACCCTAACCCTAGGCGGACACCTGAAACTCAACCACAACCCTAACCAGACCCTGACGATATCTCCAACCGTAACACTGAACCGAAAACTAACAGTAGCCCTAAACTTACTCCCTCAAACTAAGTTCAAACCTAACCTAACCTGGAGCCTAACGCAAACCACAGACCTAACCCTAACCCTAGGAGGACAACTTAAGCTCAACCCCAACCCTAACCTGACCCTCACGCTAACTCCAACCGTAACATTGAACCGAAAACTAACAGTAGCCCTAAACTTACTGCCTCAAACTAAGTTCAAACCTAACCTAACCTGAAGCCTAACTCAAACAATAGACCTAACCCTAACCCTAGGCGGACACCTTAAGCTTGACCCCAACCCTAACCTGACCTCCAGGCTAACTCCAACCATATCAATGAACCGAAAACTAAGAGTAGTCCTAAACTTACTCCCTCAAACTAAGTTCAATCCTAACCTAACCTGAAGCCTAAATGAAACCATAGACCTAACCCTAACCCTAGTCGGACACCTTATGCTTAACCCCCAACCTAACCTGACCCTGACGCTTACTCCAACCGTAACAGTTAAACGAAAACTAACAGTAGCCCTAAACTGACTCCATCAAACTAAGTTCAAACCTAACCTAACCAGAAGCCTAAATCAAATCATAGACCTAACCCTAACCTTAGGCGGACACCTTATGCTTAACCCCCACCCTAACCTGACCCTGACGCTTACTCCAACTGTAACAGTTAACCGAAAACTAACATTAGCCCTAAACTTAGTCCCTCAAACTAACTTCAAACCTAACCTAACCTGAAGCCTAAATCAAACCATACACCTAATCCTAACCCTAGGCGGACACCTTAAGCTCAACCCCAACCCGAACCTGGCCCTGACGCTAACTCCAACAGTAACAGTTACCCGAAAACTAACAGTAGCCCTAAACTTACTCCCTCAAACTAACTTCAAACCTAACCTTACTTGAAGCCTAACTCAAACCATAGACCTAACCCTAACCCTAGGCGGACACCTGAAACTCAACCACAACCCTAACCAGACCCTGACGCTATCTCCAACCGTAACACTGAACCGAAAACTAACAGTAGCCCTAAACTTACTCCCTCAAACTAAGTTCAAACCTAACCTAACCTGAACCCTATCTCAAACCACAGACCTAACCCTAACCCTAGGTGGACACCTTAAGCTCAACCCCAACCCTACCCAGACAGTCACGCTAACTCCAAATGTAACACTGAACCGAAAACTAACAGTAGCCCTAAACTTACTCCCTCAAACTAAGTTCAAACCTAACCTAACCTGAAGCCTAAATCAAACCATGCACCTAACCCTAACCCTAGGCGGACACCTTAAGCTCAACCCCAAACCTATCCTGACCCTGACGATTACTCCAACCGTGACAGTTAACCGAAAACTAACAGTAGCCCTAAATTGACTCCCTCAAACTAAGTTCAAACCTAACCTAACCTGAAGCCTAACTCAAACCATAGACCTAACCCTAACCCTAGGCTGACACCTGAAGCTCAACCCCAACCCTAACCTGACCCTGACGCTATCTCCAACCGTAACACTGAACCGAAAACTAACAGTAGCCCTAAACTTACTCCCTCAAACTAAGTTCAAACCTAACCTAACCTGAAGCCTAACTCTAACCACAGACCTAACCCTAACCCTAGGCGGACACCTTAAGCTCAACCCCAACCCTAACCTGACCTCCAGGCTAACTCCAACCATATCACTGAACCGAAAACTAAGAGTAGTCCTAAACTTACACCCTCATACTAAGTTCAATCCTAACCTAACCTGAAGCCTAAATGAAACCATAGACCTAACCCTAACCCTAGGCGGACACCTTATGCTTAATCCCCACCCTAACCTGACCCTGACGCTTACTCCAACCGTAACAGATAAACTAAAACTAACAGTAGCCCTAAACTTACTCCCTCAAACTAAGTTCAAACCTAACCTAACCTGAAGCCTAAATCAAACCATACACCTAACCCTAACCCTAGGCGGACACCTTAAGCTCAACCCCAACCCTAACCTGGCCCTGACGCTAACTCCAACAGTAACAGTTACCCGAAAACTAACAGTAGCCCTAAACTTACTCCCTCAAAGTAACTTCAAACCTAACCTAACTTGAAGCCTAACTCAAACCATAGACCTCACCCTAACCCTAGGCGGACACCTGAAACTCAACCACAACCCTAACCAGACCCTGACGCTATCTCCAACCGTAACACTGAACCGAAAACTAACAGTAGCCCTAAACTTACTCCCTCAAACTAAGTTCAAACCTACCCTAACTTGGACCCTAACTCAAACCATAGACCTAACCCTAACCCTAGGCGGACACCTGAAGCCCAATCACAACCCTAACCTGACCCTGACGCTATCTCCAACCGTAACACTAAACCGAAAACTAACAGTAGCCCTAAACTTACTCCATCAAACTAAGTTCAAACCTAACCTAACCTGAAGCCTCACTCAAACCACAGACCTAACCCTAACCCTAGGAGGACACCTTAAGCTTGACCCGAACCCTAACCTGACCCTGACGCTTACTCCAACCGTAACAGTTAACCGAAAACTAACACTAGCCCTAAACTTACTCCCTCAAACTAAGTTCAAACCTAACCTAACCTAAAGCCTAACTGAAACCACAGACCTAACCCTAACCCTAGGCAGACACCTTAAGCTCAACCCCAACCCTAACCGGACCGTCACGCTAACTCCAAACGTAACATTGAACCGAAAACTAACAGTAGCCCTAAACTTAATCCCTCAAACTAAGTTCAATCCTAACCTAACCTGAAGCCTAAATGAAACCATAGACCTAACCCTAACCCTAGGTGGACACCTTATGCTTAACCCCCACCCTAACCTGACCCTGACGCTTACTCCATCCGTAACAGTTAAACGAAAACTAACAGTAGCCCTAAACTGTGTCCCTCAAACTAAGTTCAAACCTAACCTAACCTGAAGCCTAAATCAAACCATACACCTAACCCTAACCCTAGGCGGTCACCTTAAGCTCAACCCCAAACCTAACCTGGCCCTGACGCTAACTACAACAGTAACAGTTACCCGAAAACTAACAGTAGCCCTAAACTTATTCCCTCAAACTAACTTCAAACCTAACCTAATTTGAAGCCTAATTCAAACCATAGACCTAACCCTAACCCTAGGCGTACACCTGAAACTCAACCACAACCCTAACCAGACCCTGACGCTATCTCTATCCGTAACACTGAACCGAAAACTAACAGTAGCCCTAAACTTACTCCCTCAAACTAAGTTCAAACCTAACCTAACCTGAAGCCTAACTCAAACCATAGACCTAACCCTAACCCTAGGCGGACACCTTAAGCTCAACCCCAACCCTAACCTGACCCTGACGCTATCTCCAACCGTAACACTGAACCGAAAACTAACAGTAGCCCTAAAATTACTCCCTCAAACTAACTTCAAACCTAACCTAACCTGAAGCCTAAATTAAACCATATACCTAACCCTAACCCTAGGCGGACACCTTAAGCTCAACCCCAACCCTAACCTGACCTCCAGGCTAACTCCAAACATATCACTGAACCGAAAACTAAGAGTAGTCCTAAACTTACTCCCTCAAACTAAGTTCAATCCTAACCTAACCTGAAGCCTAAATGAAACCATAGACCTAACCCTAACCCTAGGCGGACACCTTATGGTTAACCCCCACCATAACCTGACCCTGACGCTTACTCCAACCATAACAGTTAAACGAAAACTAACAGTAGCCCTAAACTTACTCCCTCAAACTAACTTCAAACCTAACCTAACCTGAAGCCTAAATCAAACCATACACCTAACCCTAACCCTAGGCGGACACCTTAAGCTCAACCCCAACCCTAACCTGGCTCTGACGCTAACTCCAAAAGTAACAGTTACCCGAAAACTAACAGTAGCCCTAAACTTACTCCCTCAAACTATCTTCAAACCTAACCTAACTTGAAGCCTAACTCAAACCATAGACCTAACCCTAACCCTAGGCGGACACCTGAAACTCAACCACAACCCTAACCAGACCCTGACGCTATCTCCAACCGTAATACTGAACCGAAAACTAACAGTAGCCCTAAACTTACTCCCTCAAACTAAGTTCAAACCTAACCTAACCTGAAGCCTAACTCAAACCATAGGCCTAACCCTAACCCAAGGCGGACACCTGAAGCTCAACCCCAACCCTAACCTGACCCTGACACTATCTCCAACCGTAACACTGAACCGAAAACTAACAGTAGCCCTAAACTTACTCCCTCAAACTAAGTTCAAACCTAACCTAACCTGAAGCCTAACTCAAACCATAGACCTAACCCTAACCCTAGGCGGACACCTTAAGCTCAACCCCAACCCTAACCTGACCCTGACGCTATCTCCAACCGTAACACTGAACCGAAAACTAACAGTAGCCCTAAACTTACTCCCTCAAATTAACTTCAAACCTAACCTAACCTGAAGCCTAAATTAAACCATATACCTAACCCTAACCCTAGGCGGACACCTTAAGCTCAACCCCAACCCTAACCTGACCTCCAGGCTAACTCCAAACATATCACTGAACCGAAAACTAAGAGTAGTCCTAAACTTACTCCCTCAAACTAAGTTCAATCCTAACCTAACCTGAAGCCTAAATGAAACCATAGACCTAACCCTAACCCTAGGCGGACACCTTATGGTTAACCCACACCATAACCTGACCCTGACGCTTACTCCAACCATAACAGTTAAACGAAAACTAACAGTAGCCCTAAACTTACTCCCTCAAACTAACTTCAAACCTAACCTAACCTGAAGCCTAAATCAAACCATACACCTAACCCTAACCCTAGGCGGACACCTTAAGCTCAACCCCAACCCTAACCTGGCTCTGATGCTAACTCCAAAAGTAACAGTTACCCGAAAACTAACAGTAGCCCTAAACTTACTCCCTCAAACTATCTTCAAACCTAACCTAACTTGAAGCCTAACTCAAACCATAGACCTAACCCTAACCCTAGGCGGACACCTGAAACTCAACCACAACCCTAACCAGACCCTGACGCTATCTCCAACCGTAATACTGAACCGAAAACTAACAGTAGCCCTAAACTTACTCCCTCAAACTAAGTTCAAACCTAACCTAACCTGAAGCCTAACTCAAACCATAGGCCTAACCCTAACCCAAGGCGGACACCTAAAGCTCAACCCCAACCCTAACCTGACCCTGACGCTATTTCCAACCGTAACACTGAACCGAAAACTAACAGTAGCCCTAAACTTACTCCCTCAAACTAAGTTCAAACCTAACCTAACCTGAACCCTAACTCAAACCACAGACCGAACCCTAACCCTAGGCGGACACCTTAAGCTCAACCCCAACCCTAACCTGGCCCTGACGCTAACTCCAACCGTAACAGTTACCCGAAAACTAACAGTAGCCCTAAACTTACTGCCTCAAACTAAGTTCCAACCTAACCTAACCTGAAGCCTAAATCAAACCACACACCTAACCCTAACCCTAGGCGGACACCTTAAGCTCAACCCCAAACCTAACCTGACCCTGACGCTTACTCCAACCGTAACAGTTAACCGAAAACTAACTGTAGCCCTAAACTGACTCCCTCAAACTAAGTTCAAACCTAACCTAACCTGAAGCCTAAATCAAATCATAGACCTAACCCTAACCCTAGGCGGACACCTTATGCTTAACCCCCACCCTAACCTGACCCTGACGCTTACTCCAACTGTAACAGTTAACCGAAAACTAACAATAGCCCTAAACTTACTCCCTCAAACTAACTTCAAACCTAACCTAACCTGAAGCCTAAATCAAACCATACACCTAACCCTAACCCTAGGCGGACTCCTTAAGCTCAACCCCAACCCTAACCTGGCCCTGACGCTAACTCCAACAGTAACAGTTACCCGAAAACTAACAGTAGCCCTAAACTTACTCCCTCAAACTAAGTTCCAACCTAACCTAACCTGAAGCCTAACTCAAACCATAGACCTAACCCTAACCCTAGGCTGACACCTGAAGCTCAACCCCAATCCTAACCTGACCCTGACGCTATCTCCAACCGTAACACTGAACCGAAAACTAACAGTACCCCTAAACTTACTCCCTCAAACTAAGTTCAAACCTAACCTCACCTTAAGCCTAACTCAAACCACAGACCTAACCCTAACCCTAGGCGGACACCTGAAGCTCAACCCCAACCCAAACAGGACCCTCACGCTAACTCCAAACGTAACATTGAACCGAAAACTAACAGTAGCCCTAAACTTACTCCCTCAAACTAAGTTCAATCCTAACCTAACCTGAAGCCTAAATGAAACCATAGACCTAACCCTAACCCTAGGCAGACACCTTATGCTTAACCCCCACCCTAACTTGACCCTGATGCTTACTCGAACCGTAACAGTTAAACGAAAACGAACAGTAGCCCTATACTGTCTCCCATAAACTAAGTTCAAACCTAACCTATCCTGAAGCCTAACTCAGACAATAGACCTAACCCTAACCCTAGGCGGACACCTTAATCTCAACCCCAACCCTAACCTGGCCCTGACGCTAACTCCAACAGTAACAGTTACCCGAAAACTCACAGTAGCCCTAAACTTACTCCCTCAAACTAACTTCAAACCTATCCTAACTTGAAGCCTAACTCAAACCACAGACCTAACCCTAACCCTAGGCGGACACCTGAAGCTCAATCACAACCCTAACCTGACCCTGACGCTATCTCCAACCGTAACACTGAACCGAAAAATAACAGTAGCCCTAAACTTACTCCCTCAAACTAGTTCAAACCTAACCTAACCTGAAGCCTCACTCAAACCACAGACCTAACCCTAACCCTAGGATGACACCTTAAGCTCAACCCCAACCCTAACCTGACCCCCACGCTAACTCCAACCGTAACACTGTACCGAAAACTAACAGTAGCCCTAAACTTACTCCCTCAAACTAAGTTCAAATCTATCCTAACCTGAAGCCTAACTCAAACAATAGACCTAACCCTAACCCTAGGCGGACACCTTAAGCTTGACCCCAACCCTAACCTGACCCTGACGCTTACTCCAACCGTAACAGTTAAACGAAAACTAACAGTAGCCCTAAACTGTCTCCCTCAAACTAAGTTCAAACCTAACCTAACCTGAAGCCTAACTCAAACAATAGACTTAACCCTAACCCTAGGCGGACACCTTAAGCTTAACCCCAAACCTAACCTGACCCTGAGGCTAAATCCAACCGTAACACTGAATCGAAAACTAACAGAGGCCCTAAACTTACTCCCTCAAACTAAGTTCAATCTTAACCTAACCTGAAGTCTAAATGAAACCATAGACCTAACCCTAACCCTAGGCGGACACCTTATGCTTAACCCCCACCCTAACCTGACCCTGACGCTTACTCCAACCGTAACAGTTAAACAAAAACTAACAGTAGCCCTAAACTTACTCCCTCAAACTAAGTTCAAACCTAACCTAACCTGAAGCCTAAATCAAACCATACACCTAACCCTAACCCTAGGCGGACACCTTAAGCTCAACCCCAAACCTAACCTGACCCTGACGCTTACTCCAACCGTAACAGTTAACCGAAAACTAACAGTAGCCCTAAACTGACTCCCTAAAACTAAGTTCAAACCTAACCTAACCTGAAGCCTAAATCAAATCATAGACCTAACCCTAACCCTAGGCGGACACCTTATGCTTAACCCCCACCCTAACCTGACCCTGACGCGTACTCCAACTGTAACAGTTAACCGAAAACTAACAGTAGCCCTAAACTTACTCCCTCAAACTAACTTCAAACCTAACCTAACCTGAAGCCTAAATCAAACCATACACCTAACCCTAACCCTAGGCGGACACCTTAAGCTCAACCCCAACCCTAACCTGGCCCTGACACTAACTCCAACAGTAATAGTTACCCGAAAACTAACAGTAGCCCTAAACTTACTCCCTCAAACTAACTTCAAACCTAACCTAACTTGAAGCCTAACTCAAACCATAGACCTAACCCTAACCCTAGGCGGAGACCTGAAACTCAACCACAACCCTAACCAGACCCTGACGCTATCTCCAACCGTAACACTGAACCGAAAACTAACAGTAGCCCTAAACTTACTCCCTCAAACTAAGTTCAAACATAACCTAACCTGGAGCCTAACTCAAACCACAGACCTAACCCTAACCCTAGGAGGACACCTTAAGCTCAACCCCAACCCTAACCTGACCCTCACGCTAACTCCAACCGTAACACTGTACCGAAAACTAACAGTAGCCCTAAACTTACTCCCTCAAACTAAGTTCAAACCTAACCTAACCTGAAGCCTAACTCAAACAATAGACCTAACCCTAACCCTAGGCGGACACCTTATAGTTAACCCCCACCCTAACCTGACCCTGACGCTTACTCCAACCGTAACAGTTAAACGAAAACTAACAGTAGCCCTAAACTTACTCCCTCAAACTAAGTTCAAACCTAACCTAACCTGAAGCGTAAATCAAACCATACACCTAACCCTAACCCTAGGCGGACACCTTAAGCTCAACCCCAACCCTAACCTGACCTCCAGGCTAACTCCAACCATATCACTGAACCGAAAA
Source organism: Tupaia tana (assembly GCA_026018925.1). Taxonomy (NCBI): domain Eukaryota; kingdom Metazoa; phylum Chordata; class Mammalia; order Scandentia; family Tupaiidae; genus Tupaia; species Tupaia tana. Next base: position 134,761 of record JAKSZU010000070.1, read on the forward strand.
CTAAGAGTAGTCCTAAACTTACTCCCTCAAACTAAGTTCAATCCTAACCTAACCTGAAGCCTAAATGAAACCATAGACCTAACCCTAACCCTAGGCGGACACCTTATGCTTAATCCCCACCCTAACCTGACCCTGACGCTTACTCCAACCGTAACAGATAAACGAAAACTAACAGTAGCCCTAAACTTACTCCCTCAAACTAAGTTCAAACCTAACCTAACCTGAAGCCTATATCAAACCATACACCTAACCCTAACCCTAGGCGGACACCTTAAGCTCAACCCCAACCCTAACCTGGCCCTGACGCTAACTCCAACAGTAACAGTTACCCGAGAACTAACAGTAGCCCTAAACTTACTCCCTCAAACTAACTTCAAACCTAACCTAACTTGAAGCCTAACTCAAACCATAGACCTATCCCTAACCCTAGGCGGACACCTGAAACTCAACCACAACCCTAAGCAGACCCTGACGCTATCTCCAACCGTAACACTGAACCGAAAACTAACAGTAGCCCTAAACATACTCCCTCAAACTAAGTTCAAACCTACCCTAACCTGGACCCTAACTCAAACCATAGACCTAACCCTAACCCTAGGCAGACACCTTAAGCTCAACCCCAAACCTATCCTGACCCTGACGCTTACTCCAACCGTGACAGTTAATCGAAAACTAACAGTAGCCCTAAATTGACTCCCTCAAACTAAGTTCAAACCTAACCTAACCTGAAGCCTAACTCAAACCATAGACCTCACCCAAACCCTAGGCTGACACCTGAAGCTCAACCCCAACCCTAACCTGACCCTTACGCTATCTCCAACCGTAACACTGAACCGAAAACTAACAGTGGCCCTAAACTTACTCCCTCAAACTAAGTTCAAACCTAACCTAACCTGAAGCCTAACTCTAACCACAGACCTAACCCTAACCCTAGGCGGACACCTTAAGCTCAACCCCAACCCTAACCGGACCCTCACGCTAACTCCAAACGTAACATTGAACCGAAAACTAACAGTAGCCCTAAACTTACTCCCTCAAACTAATTTCAATCCTAACCTAACCTGAAGCCTAAATAAAACCATAGACCTAACCCTAACCCTAGGCGGACACCTTATGCTTAACCCCCACCCTAACCTGACCCTGACGCTTACTCCAACCGTAACAGTTAAACGAAAACTAACAGTAGCCCTAAACTTACTCCCTCAAACTAACTTCAAACCTAACCTAACCTGAAGCCTAAATCATACCATACACCTAACCCTAACCCTAGGCGGACACCTTAAGCTCAACCCCAACCCTAACCTGGCCCTGACGCTAACTCCAACAGTAACAGTTACCCGAAAATTAACAGTAGCCCTAAACTTACTCCCTCAAACTAACTTCAAACCTAACCTAACTTGAAACCTAACTCAAACCATAGACTTAACCCTAACCCTAGGCGGACACCTGAAACTCAACCACAACCCTAACCAGACCCTGACGCTATCTCCAACCGTAACACTGAACCGAAAACTAACAGTAGCCCTAAACTTACTCCCTCAAACTAAGTTCAAACCTAACCTAACCTGGAGCCTAACTCAAACCACAGACCTAACCCTAACCCTAGGAGGACAACTTAAGCTCAACCCCAACCCTAACCTGACCCTCACGCTAACTCCAACCGTAACATTGAACCGAAAACTAACAGTAGCCCTAAACTTACTGCCTCAAACTAAGTTCAAACCTAACCTAACCTGAAGCCTAACTCAAACAATAGACCTAACCCTAACCCTAGGCGGACACCTTAAGCTTGACCCCAACCCTAACCTGACCTCCAGGCTAACTCCAACCATATCAATGAACCGAAAACTAAGAGTAGTCCTAAACTTACTCCCTCAAACTAAGTTCAATCCTAACCTAACCTGAAGCCCAAATGAAACCATAGACCTAACCCTAACCCTAGTCGGACACCTTATGCTTAACCCCCAACCTAACCTGACCCTGACGCTTACTCCAACCGTAACAGTTAAACGAAAACTAACAGTAGCCCTAAACTGACTCCCTCAAACTAAGTTCAAACCTAACCTAACCTGAAGCCTAAATCAAATCATAGACCTAACCCTAACCTTAGGCGGACACCTTATGCTTAACCCCCACCCTAACCTGACCCTGACGCTTACTCCAACTGTAACAGTTAACCGAAAACTAACATAGGCCTAAACTTAGTCCCTCAAACTAACTTCAAACCTAACCTAACCTGAAGCCTAAATCAAACCATACACCTAACCCTAACCCTAGGCGGACACCTTAAGCTCAACCCCAACCCGAACCTGGCCCTGACGCTAACTCCAACAGTAACAGTTACCCGAAAACTAACAGTAGCCCTAAACTTACTCCCTCAAACTAACTTCAAACCTAACCTTACTTGAAGCCTAACTCAAACCATAGACCTAACACTAACCCTAGGCGGACACCTGAAACTCAACCACAACCCTAACCAGACCCTGACGCTATCTCCAACCGTAACACTGAAATGAAAACTAACAGTAGCCCTAAACTTACTCCCTCAAACTAAGTTCAAACCTAACCTAACCTGAACCCTATCTCAAACCACAGACCTAACCCTAACCCTAGGTGGACACCTTAAGCTCAACCCCAACCCTAACCAGACACTCACGCTAACTCCAAATGTAACACTGAACCGAAAACTAACAGTAGCCCTAAACTTACTCCCTCAAACTAAGTTCAAACCTAACCTAACCCGAAGACTAAATCAAACCATGCACCTAACCCTAACCCTAGGCGGACACCTTAAGCTCAACCCCAAACCTATCCTGACCCTGACGATTACTCCAACCGTGACAGTTAACCGAAAACTAACAGTAGCCCTAAATTGACTCCCTCAAACTAAGTTCAAACCTAACCTAACCTGAAGCCGAACTCAAACCATAGACCTAACCCTAACCCTAGGCTGACACCTGAAGCTCAACCCCAACCCTAACCTGACCCTGACGCTATCTCCAACCGTAACACTGAACCGAAAAATAACAGTAGCCCTAAACTTACTCCCTCAAACTAAGTTCAAACCTAACCTAACCTGAAGCCTCACTCAAACCACAGACCTAACCCTAACCCTAGGAGGACACCTTAAGCTCAACCCCAACCCTAACCTGACCCTCACGCTAACTCCAAACGTAACACTGTACCGAAAAATAACAGTAGCCCTAAACTTACTCCCTCAAACTAAGTTCAAACCTAACCTAACCTGAAGCCTAACTCAAACAATAGACCTAACCCTAACCCTAGGCGGACACCTTAAGCTTGACCCCAACCCGAACCTGACCCTGACGCTTACTCCAACCGTAACAGTTAACCGAAAACTAACAGTAGCCCTAAACTTACTCCCTCAAACTAAGTTCAAACCTAACCTAACCTGAAGCCTAACTCAAACCACAGACCAAACCCTAACCCTAGGGAGACACCTTAAGCTCAACCCCAACCCTAACCGGACCGTCACGCTAACTCCAAACGTAACATTGAACCAAAAACTAACAGTAGCCCTAAACTTACTCCCTCAAACTAAGTTCAATCCTAACCTAACCTGAAGCCTAAATGAAACCATAGAACTAACCCTAACCCTAGGCGGACACCTTATGCTTAACCCCCACCCTAACCTGACCCTGACGCTTACTCCAACCGTAACAGTTAACCGAAAACTAACAGTAGCCCTAAACTTACTTCCTCAAACTAAGTTCAAACCTAACCTAACCTGAAGCGTAAATCATACCATACACCTAACCCTAAACCTAGGCGGACACCTTAAGCTCAACCCCAACCCTAACCTGGCCCTGACGCTAACTCCAACAGTAACAGTTACCCGAAAATTAACAGTAGCCCTAAACTTACTCCCTCAAACTAAGTTCAAACCTAACCTAACTTGAAACCTAACTCAAACCATAGACTTAACCCTAACCCTAGGCGGACACCTGAAACTCAACCACAACCCTAACCAGACCCTGACGCTCTATCCAACCGTAACACTGAACCGAAAACTAACAGTAGCCCTAAACTTACTCCCTCAAACTAAGTTCAAACCTAACCTAACCTGGAGCCTAACTAAAACCACAGACCTAACCCTAACCCTAGGAGGACAACTTAAGCTCAACCCCAACCCTAACTTGACCCTCACGCTAACTCCAACCGTAACACTGAACCGAAAACTAACAGTAGCCCTAAACTTACTGCCTCAAACTAAGTTCAATCCTAACCTAACCTGAAGCCTAAATGAAACCATAGACCTAACCCTAACCCTAGTCGGACACCTTATGCTTAACCCCCAACCTAACCTGACCCTGACGCTTACTCCAACCGTAACAGTTAAACGAAAACTAACAGTAGCCCTAAACTGACTCCCTCAAACTAAGTTCAAACCTAACCTAACCTGAAGCCGAAATCAAATCATAGACCTAACCCTAACCTTAGGCGGACACCTTATGCTTAACCCCCACCCTAACCTGACCCTGACGCTTACTCCAACTGTAACAGTTAACCGAAAACTAACATTAGCCCTAAACTTACTCCCTCAAACTAACTTCAAACCTAACCTAACCTGAAGCCTAAGTCAAAGCATACACCTAACCCTAACCCTAGGCGGACACCTTAAGCTCAACCCCAACCCGAACCTGGCCCTGACGCTAACTCCAACTGTAACAGTTACCCGAAAACTAACAGTAGCCCTAAATTGACTCCCTCAAACTAAGTTCAAACCTAACCTAACCTGAAGCCTAACTCGAACCATAGACCTAACCCTAACCCTAGGCTGACACCTGAAGCTCAACCCCAACCCTAACCTGACCCTGACGCTATCTCCAACCGTAACACTGAACCGAAAACTAACAGTAGCCCTAAACTTACTCCCTCAAACTAAGTTCAAACCTAACCTAACCTGAAGCCTAACTCTAACCACAGACCTAACCATAACCCTAGGCGGACACCTTAAGCTCAACCCCAACCCTAACAGGACCCTCACGCTAACTCCAAACGTAACATTGAACCGAAAACTAACAGTAGCCCTAAACTTACTCCCTCAAACTAATTTCAATCCTAACCTAACCTGAAGCCTAAATAAAACCATAGACCTAACCCTAACCCTAGGCGGACACCTTATGCTTAACCCCCACCCTAACTTGACCCTGACGCTTACTCCAACCGTAACAGTTAAACGAAAACTAACAGTAGCCCTAAACTGTCTCCCACAAACTAAGTTAAAACCTAACCTAACCTGAAGCCTAAATTAAACCATACACCTAACCCTAACCCTAGGCGGACACCTTAAGCTCAACCCCAACCCTAACCTGACCTCCAGGCTAACTCCAACCATATCACTGAACCGAAAACTAAGAATAGTCCTAAACTTACTCCCTCAAACTAAGTTCAATCCTAACCTAACCTGAAGCCTAAATGAAACCATAGACCTAACCCTAACCCTAGGCGGACACCTTATGCTTAATCCCCATCCTAACCTGACCCTGACGCTTACTCCAACCGTAACAGATAAACGAAAACTAACAGTAGCCCTAAACTTACTCCCTCAAACTAAGTTCAAACCTAACCTAACCTGAAGCCTAAATCAAACCATACACCTAACCCTAACCCAAGGCGGACACCTTAAGCTCAACCCCAACCCTAACCTGGCCCTGACGCTAATTCCAACAGTAACAGTTACCCGAAAACTAACAGTAGCCCTAAACTTACTCCCTCAAACTAACTTCAAACCTAACCTAACTTGAAGCCTAACTCAAACCATAGACCTAACCCTAACCCTAGGCGGACACCTGAATCTCAACCACAACCCTAAGCAGACCCTGACGCTATCTCCAACCGTAACACTGAACCGAAAACTAACAGTAGCCCTAAACTTACTCCCTCAAACTAAATTCAAACCTACCCTAACCTGGACCCTAACTCAAACCATAGACCTAACCCTAACCCTAGGCAGGCACCTGAAGCTCAATCACAACCCTAACCTGACCCTGACGCTATCTCCAACCGTAACACTGAACCGAAAACTAACAGTAGCCCTAAACTTACTCCCTCAAACTAAGTTCAAACCTAACCTAACCTGAAGCCTCACTCAAACCACAGACCTAACCCTAACCCTAGGCGGACACCTTAAGCTCAACCCCAACCCTAACCTGACCCTCACGCTAACTCCAAACGTAACACTGTACCGAAAACTAACAGTAGCCCTAAACTTACTCCCTCAAACTAAGTTCAAACCTAACCTAACCTGAAGCCTAACTCAAACAATAGACCTAACCCTAACCCTAGGCGGACACCTTAAGCTTGACCCCAACCCGAACCTGACCCTGACGCTTACTCCAACCGTAACAGTTAACCAAAAACTAACAGTAGCCCTAAACTTACTCCCTCAAACTAAGTTCAAACCTAACCTAACCTGAAGCCTAACTCAAACCACAGACCAAACCCTAACCCTAGGGAAACACCTTAAGCTCAACCCCAACCCTAACCGGACCGTCACGCTAACTCCAAACGTAACATTGAACCAAAAACTAACAGTAGCCCTAAACTTACTCCCTCAAACTAAGTTCAATCCTAACCTAACCTGAAGCCTAAATGAAACCATAGAACTAACCCTAATCCTAGGCGGACACCTTATGCTTAACCCCCACCCTAACCTGACCCTGACGCTTACTCCAACCGTAACAGTTAAACGAAAACTAACAGTAGCCCTAAACTTACTCCCTCAAACTAACTTCAAACCTAACCTAACCTGAAGCCTAAATCATACCATACACCTAACCCTAACCCTAGGCGTACACCTTAAGCTCAACCCCAACCCTAACCTGGCCCTGACGCTAACTCCAACAGTAACAGTTACCCGAAAATTAACAGTAGCCCTAAACTTACTCCTTCAAACTAACTTCAAACCTAACCTAACTTGAAACCTAACTCAAACCATAGACTTAACCCTAACCCTAGGCGGACACCTGAAACTCAACCACAACCCTAACCAGACCCTGACGCTATCTCCAACCGTAACACTGAACCGAAAACTAACAGTAGCCCTAAACTTACTCCCTCAAACTAAGTTCAAACCTAACCTAACCTGGAGCCTAACTCAAACCACAGACCTAACCCTAACCCTAGGAGGACAACTTAAGCTCCACCCCAACCCTAACCTGACCCTCACGCTAACTCCAACCGTAACATTGAACCGAAAACTAACAGTAGCCCTAAACTTACTGCCTCAAACTAAGTTCAAACCTAACCTAACCTGAAGCCTAACTCAAACAATAGACCTAACCCTAACCCTAGGCGGACACCTTAAGCTTGACCCCAACCCTAACCTGACCTCCAGGCTAACTCCAACCATATCAATGAACCGAAAACTAAGAGTAGTCCTAAACTTACTCCCTCAAACTAAGTTCAATCCTAACCTAACCTGAAGCCTTAATGAAACCATAGACCTAACCCTAACCCTAGTCGGACACCTTATGCTTAACCCCCAACCTAACCTGACCCTGACGCTTACTCCAACCGTAACAGTTAAACGAAAACTAACAGTAGCCCTAAACTGACTCCATCAAACTAAGTTCAAACCTAACCTAACCTGAAGCCGAAATCAAATCATAGACCTAACCCTAACCTTAGGCGGACACCTTATGCTTAACCCCCACCCTAACCTGACCCTGACGCTTACTCCAACTGTAACAGTTAACCGAAAACTAACATTAGCCCTAAACTTACTCCCTCAAACTAACTTCAAACCTAACCTAACCTGAAGCCTAAGTCAAAGCATACACCTAACCCTAACCCTAGGCGGACACCTTAAGCTCAACCCCAACCCGAACCTGGCCCTGACGCTAACTCCAACAGTAACAGTTACCCGAAAACTAACAGTAGCCCTAAATTGACTCCCTCAAACTAAGTTCAAACCTAACCTAACCTGAAGCCTAACTCGAACCATAGACCTAACCCTAACCCTAGGCTGACACCTGAAGCTCAACCCCAACCCTAACCTGACCCTGACGCTATCTCCAACCGTAACACTGAACCGAAAACTAAGAGTAGCCCTAAACTTACTCCCTCAAACTAAGTTCAAACCTAACCTAACCTGAAGCCTAACTCTAACCACAGACCTAACCCTAACCCTAGGCGGACACCTTAAGCTCAACCCCAACCCTAACCGGACCCTCACGCTAACTCCAAACGTAACATTGAACCGAAAACTAACAGTAGCCCTAAACTTACTCCCTAAACTAATTTCAATCCTAACCTAACCTGAAGCCTAAATAAAACCATAGACCTAACCCTAACCCTAGGCGGACACCTTATGCTTAACCCCCACCCTAACTTGACCCTGACGCTTACTCCAACCGTAACAGTTAAACGAAAACTAACAGTAGCCCTAAACTGTCTCCCACAAACTAAGTTAAAACCTAACCTAACCTGAAGCCTAAATTAAACCATACACCTAACCCTAACCCTAGGCGGACACCTTAAGCTCAACCCCAACCCTAACCTGACCTCCAGGCTAACTCCAACCATATCACTGAACCGAAAACTAAGAATAGTCCTAAACTTACTCCCTCAAACTAAGTTCAATCCTAACCTAACCTGAAGCCTAAATGAAACCATAGACCTAACCCTAACCCTAGGCGGACACCTTATGCTTAATCCCCATCCTAACCGGACCCTGACGCTTACTCCAACCGTAACAGATAAACGAAAACTAACAGTAGCCCTAAACTTACTCCCTCAAACTAAGTTCAAACCTAACCTAACCTGAAGCCTAAATCAAACCATACACCTAACCCTAACCCTAGGCGGACACCTTAAGCTCAACCCCAACCCTAACCTGGCCCTGACGCTAACTCCAACTTTAACAGTTACCCGAAAACTAACAGTAGCCCTAAACTTACTCCCTCAAACTAACTTCAAACCTAACCTAACTTGAAGCCTAACTCAAACCATAGACCTAACCCTAACCCTAGGCGGACACCTGAATCTCAACCACAACCCTAAGCAGACCCTGACGCTATCTCCAACCGTAACACTGAACCGAAAACTAACAGTAGCCCTAAACTTACTCCCTCAAACTAAGTTCAAACCTACCCTAACCTGGACCCTAACTCAAACCATAGACCTAACCCTAACCCTAGGCAGACACCTGAAGCTCAATCACAACCCTAACCTGACCCTGACGCTATCTCCAACCGTAACACTGAACCGAAAACTAACAGTAGCCCTAAACTTACTCCCTCAAACTAAGTTCAAACCTAACCTAACCTGAAGCCTCACTCAAACCACAGACCTAACCCTAACCCTAGGAGGACACCTTAAGCTCAACCCCAACCCTAACCTGACCCTCACGCTAACTCCAAACGTAACACTGTACCGAAAACTAACAGTAGCCCTAAACTTACTCCCTCAAACTAAGTTCAAACCTAACCTAACCTGAAGCCTAACTCAAACAATAGACCTAACCCTAACCCTAGGCGGACACCTTAAGCTTGACCCCAACCCGAACCTGACCCTGACGCTTACTCCAACCGTAACAGTTAACCGAAAACTAACAGTAGCCCTAAACTTACTCCCTCAAACTAAGTTCAAACCTAACCTAACCTGAAGCCTAACTCAAACCACAGACCAAACCCTAACCCTAGGGAGACACCTTAAGCTCAACCCCAACCCTAACCGGACCGTCACGCTAACTCCAAACGTAACATTGAACCAAAAACTAACAGTAGCCCTAAACTTACTCCCTCAAACTAAGTTCAATCCTAACCTAACCTGAAGCCTAAATGAAACCATAGAACTAACCCTAACCCTAGGCGGACACCTTATGCTTAACCCCCACCCTAACCTGACCCTGACGCTTACTCCAACCGTAACAGTTAAACGAAAACTAACAGTAGCCCTAAACTTACTCCCTCAAACTAACTTCAAACCTAACCTAACCTGAAGCCTAAATCATACCATACACCTAACCCTAACCCTAGGCGGACACCTTAAGCTCAACCCCAACCCTAACCTGGCCCTGACGCTAACTCCAACAGTAACAGTTACCCGAAAATTAACAGTAGCCCTAAACTTACTCCCTCAAACTAACTTCAAACCTAACCTAACTTGAAACCTAACTCAAACCATAGACTTAACCCTAACCCTAGGCGGACACCTGAAACTCAACCACAACCCTAACCAGACCCTGACGCTATCTCCAACCGTAACACTGAACCGAAAACTAACAGTAGCCCTAAACTTACTCCCTCAAACTAAGTTCAAACCTAACCTAACCTGGAGCCTAACTCAAACCACAGACCTAACCCTAACCCTAGGCGGACACCTTAAGCTCAACCCCAAACCTAACCTGACCCTGACGCTTACTCCAACCGTAACAGTTAACCGAAAACTAACAGTAGCCCTAAACTGACTCCCTCAAACTAAGTTCAAACCTAACCTAACCTGAAGCCTAAATCAAATCATAGACCTAACCCTAACCCTAGGCGGACAACTTATGCTTAACCCCCACCCTAACCTGACCCTGACGCTTACTCCAACTGTAACAGTTAACCGAAAACTAACAGTAGCCCTGAACTTACACCCTCAAACTAACTTCAAACCTAATCTAACCTGAAGCCTAACTCAAACCATAGACCTAACCCTAACCCTAGGCGGACACCTTAAGCTCAACCCCAACCCTAACCTGACCCTGACGCTATCTCCAACCGTAACACTGAACCGAAAACTAACAGTAGCCCTAAACTTACTCCCTCAAACTAACTTCAAACCTAACCTAACCTGAAGCCTAAATTAAACCATACACCTAACCCTAACCCTAGGCGGACACCTTAAGCTCAACCCCAACCCTAACCTGACCTCTAGGCTAACTCCAAACATATCACTGAACCGAAAACTAACAGTAGCCCTAAACTTACTCCCTCAAACTAAGTTCAAACCTAACCTAACCTGACACCTATCTCAAACCACAGACCTAACCCTAACCCTAGGTAGACACCTTAAGCTCAACCCCAACCCTAACCAGACACTCACGCTAACTCCAAATGTAACACTGAACCAAAAACTAACAGTAGCCCTAAACTTACTCCCTCAAACTAAGTTCAAACCTAACCTAACCTGAAGCCTAAATCATACCATGCACCTAACCCTAACCCTAGGCGGACACCTTAAGCTCAACCCCAAACCTATCCTGAACCTGACGCTTACTCCAACCGTGACAGTTAACCGAAAACTAACAGTAGCCCTAAATTGACTCCCTCAAACTAAGTTCAAACCTAACCTAACCTGAAGCCTAACTCAAACCATAGACCTAACCCTAACCCTAGGCTGACACCTGAAGCTCAACCCCAACCCTAACCTGACCCTGACGCTATCTCCAACCGTAACACTGAACCGAAAACTAACAGTAGCCCTAAACTTACTCCCTCAAACTAAGTTCAAACCTAACCTAACCTGAAGCCTAACTCTAACCACAGACCTAACCCTAACCCTAGGCGGACACCTTAAGCTCAACCCCAACCCTAACCCGACCCTCAGGCTAACTCCAAACGTAACATTGAACCGAAAACTAACAGTAGCCCTAAACTTACTCCCTCAAACTAATTTCAATCCTAACCTAACCTGAAGCCTAAATAAAACCATAGACCTAACCCTAACCCTAGGCGGACACCTTATGCTTAACCCCCACCCTAACTTGACCCTGACGCTTACTCCAACCGTAACAGTTAAACGAAAACTAACAGTAGCCCTAAACTGTCTCCCACAAACTAAGTTAAAACCTAACCTAACCTGAAGCCTAAATTAAACCATACACCTAACCCTAACCCTAGGCGGACACCTTAAGCTCAACCCCAACCCTAACCTGACCTCCAGGCTAACTCCAACCATATCACTGAACCGAAAACTAAGAGTAGTCCTAAACTTACTCCCTCAAACTAAGTTCAATCCTAACCTAACCTGAAGCCTAAATGAAACCATAGACCTAACCCTAACCCTAGGCGGACACCTTATGCTTAATCCCCACCCTAACCTGACCCTGACGCTTACTCCAACCGTAACAGATAAACGAAAATTAACAGTAGCCCTAAACTTACTCCCTCAAACTAAGTTCAAACCTAACCTAACCTGAAGCCTAAATGAAACCATACACCTAACCCTAACCCTAGGCGGACACCTTAAGCTCAACCCCAACCCTAACCTGGCCCTGACGCTAACTCCAACAGTAACAGTTACCCGAAAACTAACAGTAGCCCTAAACTTACTCCCTCAAACTAACTTCAAACCTAACCTAACTTGAAGCCTAACTCAAACCATAGACCTAACCCTAACCCTAGGCGGACACCTGAAACTCAACCACAACCCTAACCAGACCCTGACGCTATCTCCAACCGTAACACTGAACCGAAAACTAACAGTAGCCCTAAACTTACTCCCTCAAACTAAGTTCAAACCTACCCTAACCTGGACCCTAACTCAAACCATAGACCTAACCCTAACCCTAGGCGGACACCTGAAGCTCAATCACAACCCTAACCTGACCCTGACGCTATCTCCAACCGTAACACTAAACCGAAAACTAACAGTAGCCCTAAACTTACTCTCTCAAACTAAGTTCAAACCTAACCTAACCTGAAGCCTCACTCAAACCACAGACCTAACCCTAACCCTAGGAGGACACCTTAAGCTTGACCCCAACCCTAACCTGACCCTGACGCTTACTCCAACCGGAACAGTTAACCGAAAACTAACAGTAGCCCTAAACTTACTCCCTCAAACTAAGTTCAAACCTAACCTAACCTGAAGCCTAACTCAAACCACAGGCCTAACCCTAACCCTAGGCAGACACCTTAAGCTCAACCCCAACCCTAACCGGACCGTCACGCTAACTCCAAACGTAACATTGAACCGAAAACTAACAGTAGCCCTAAACTTAATCCCTCAAACTAAGTTCAATCCTAACCTAACCTGAAGCCTAAATGAAACCATAGACCTAACCCTAACCCTAGGTGGACATCTTATGCTTAACCCCCACCCTAACCTGACCCTGACGCTTACTCCATCCGTAACAGTTAAACGAAAACTAACAGTAGCCCTTAAATGTCTCCCTCAAACTAAGTTCAAACCTAACCTAACCTGAAGCCTAACTCAAACAATAGACTTAACCCTAACCCTAGGCGGACACCTTAAGCTTAACCCCAACCCTAACCTGACCCTGAGGCTAAATCCAACCGTAACACTGAACCGAAAACTAACAGTGGCCCTAAACTTACTCCCTCAAACTAAGTTCAATCCTAACCTAACCTGAAGCCTAAATGAAACCATAGACCTAACCCTAACCCTAGGCGGACACCTTATGCTTAACCCCCACCCTAACCTGACCCTGACGCTTACTCCAACCATAACAGATAAACGAAAACTAACAGTAGCCCTAAACTTACTCCCTCAAACTAAGTTCAAACCTAACCTAACCTGAAGCCTAAATCAAACCATACACCTAACCCTAACCCTAGGCGGACACCTTAAGCTCAACCCCAAACCTAACCTGGCCCTGACGCTAACTACAACAGTAACAGTTACCCGAAAACTAACAGTAGCCCTAAACTTACTCCCTCAAACTAACTTCAAACCTAACCTAATTTGAAGCCTAATTCAAACCATAGACCTAACCCTAACCCTAGGCGGACACCTGAAACTCAACCACAACCCTAAACAGACCCTGACGCTATCTCTAACCGTAACACTGAACCAAAAACTAACAGTACCCCTAAACTTACTCCCTCAAACTAAGTTCAAACCTAACCTAACCTGAAGCATAACTCAAACCATAGACCTAACCCTAACCCTAGGCGGACACCTGAAGCTCAACCACAACCCTAACCTGACCCTGACGCTATCTCCAACCGTAACACTGAACCGAAAACTAACAGTAGCCCTAAATTTACTTCCTCAAACTAAGTTCAAACCTAACCTAACCTGAAGCCTAAATCAAACCATACACCTAACCCTAACCCTAGGCGGACACCTTAATCTCAACCCCAACCCTAACCTGGCCCTGACGCTAACTCCAACAGTAACAGTTACCCGAAAACTAACAGTAGCCCTAAACTTACTCCCTCAAACTAACTTCAAACCTATCCTAACTTGAAGCATAACTCAAACCACAGACCTAACCCTAACCCTAGGTGGACACCTTAAGCTCAACCCCAACCCTAACCTGACCCTGACACTAACTCCAACAGTAACAGTTACCCGAAAAATAACAGTAGCCCTAAACTTACTCCCTCAAACTAAGTTCAAACCGAACCTAACCTGAAGCCTAACTCAAACAATAGACCTAACCCTAACCCTAGGCGGACACCTTAAGCTTGACCCCAACCCTAACCTGACCCTGACGCTTACTCCAACCGTAACAGTTAACCGAAAACTAACAGTAGCCCTAAACTTACTCCCTCAAACTAAGTTCAAACCTAACCTAACCTGAAGCCTCACTCAAACCACAGACCTAACCCTAACCCTAGGAGGACACCTTAAGCTCAACCCCAACCCTAACCTGACCCTCACGCTAACTCCAACCGTAACACTGTACCGAAAACTAACAGTAGCCCTAAACTTACTCCCTCAAACTAAGTTCAAATCTATCCTAACCTGAAGCCTAACTCAAACAATAGACCTAACCCTAACCCTAGGCGGACACCTTAAGCTTGACCCCAACCCTAACCTGACCCTGACGCTTACTCCAAACGTAACAGTTAAACGAAAACTAACAGTAGCCCTAAACTGTCTCCCTCAAACTAAGTTCAAACCTAACCTAACCTGAAGCCTAACTCAAACAATAGACTTAACCCTAACCCTAGGCGGACACCTTAAGCTTAACCCCAACCCTAACCTGACCCTGAGGCTAAATCCAACCGTAACACTGAATCGAAAACTAACAGAGGCCCTAAACTTACTCCCTCAAACTAAGTTCAATCCTAACCTAACCTGAAGTCTAAATGAAACCATAGACCTAACCCTAACCCTAGGCGGACACCTTATGCTTAACCCCCACCCTAACCTGACCCTGACGCTTACTCCAACCGTAACAGTTAAACAAAAACTAACAGTAGCCCTAAACTTACTCCCTCAAACTAAGTTCAAACCTAACCTAACCTGAAGCCTAAATCAAACCATACACCTAACCCTAACCCTAGGCGGACACCTTAAGCTCAACCCCAAACCTAACCTGACCCTGACGCTTACTCCAACCGTAACAGTTAACCGAAAACTAACAGTAGCCCTAAACTGACTCCCTCAAACTAAGTTCAAACCTAACCTAACCTGAAGCCTAAATCAAATCATAGACCTAACCCTAACCCTAGGCGGACACCTTATGCTTAACCCCCACCCTAACCTGACCCTGACGCTTACTCCAACCGTAACAGATAAACGAAAACTAACAGTAGCCCTAAACTTACTCCCTCAAACTAACTTCAAACCTAACCTAACCTGAAGCCTAAATGAAACCATACACCTAACCCTAACCCTAGGCGGACACCTTAAGCTCAACCCCAACCCTAACCTGGCCCTGACACTAACTCCAACAGTAACAGTTACCCGAAAACTAACAGTAGCCCTAAACTTACTCCCTCAAACTAACTTCAAACCTAACCTAACTTGAAGCCTAACTCAAACCATAGACCTAACCCTAACCCTAGGCGGAGACCTGAAACTCAACCACAACCCTAACAAGACCCTGACGCTATCTCCAACCGTAACACTGAACCGAAAACTAACAGTAGCCCTAAACTTACTCCCTCAAACTAAGTTCAAACCTAACCTAACCTGGAGCCTAACTCAAACCACAGACCTAACCCTAACCCTAGGCGGACACCTTAAGCTCAACCCCAACCCTAACCTGACCTCCAGGCTAACTCCAAACATAACACTGAACCGAAAACTAAGAGTAGTCCTAAACTTACTCCCTCAAACTAAGTTCAATCCTAACCTAACCTGAAGCCTAAATGAAACCATAGACCTAACCCTAACCCTAGGCGGACACCTTATGGTTAACCCCCACCATAACCTGACCCTGACGCTTACTCCAACCATAACAGTTAAACGAAAACTAACAGTAGCCCTAAACTTACTCCCTCAAACTAACTTCAAACCTAAACTAACCTGAAGCCTAAATCAAACCATACACCTAACCCTAACCCTAGGCGGACACCTTAAGCTCAACCCCAACCCTAACCTGGCTCTGACGCTAACTCCAAAAGTAACAGTTACCCGAAAACTAACAGTAGCCCTAAACTTACTCCCTCAAACTAACTTCAAACTTAACCTAACTTGAAGCCTAACTCAAACCATAGACCTAACCCTAACCCTAGGCGGACACCTGAAACTCAACCACAACCCTAACCAGACCCTGACGCTATCTCCAACCGTAATACTGAACCGAAAACTAACAGTACCCCTAAACTTACTCCCTCAAACTAAGTTCAAACCTAACCTAACCTGAAGCCTAACTCAAACCATAGGCCTAACCCTAACCCAAGGCGGACACCTGAAGCTCAACCCCAACCCTAACCTGACCCTGACGCTATCTCCAACCGTAACACTGAACCGAAAACTAACAGTAGCCCTAAACTTACTCCCTCAAACTAAGTTCAAACCTAACCTAACCTGAACCCTAACTCAAACCACAGACCGAACCCTAACCCTAGGCGGACACCTTAAGCTCAACCCCAACCCTAACCTGGCCCTGACGCTAACTCCAACCGTAACAGTTACCCGAAAACTAACAGTAGCCCTAAACTTACTGCCTCAAACTAAGTTCCAACCTAACCTAACCTGAAGTCTAAATCAAACCACACACCTAACCCTAACCCTAGGCGGACACCTTAAGCTCAACCCCAAACCTAACCTGACCCTGGCGCTTACTCCAACCGTAACAGTTAACCGAAAACTAACTGTAGCCCTAAACTGACTCCCTCAAACTAAGTTCAAACCTAACCTAACCTGAAGCCTAAATCAAATCATAGACCTAACCCTAACCTTAGGCGGACACCTTATGATTAACCCCCACCCTAACCTGACCCTGACGCTTACTCCAACTGTAACAGTTAACCGAAAACTAACAATAGCCCTAAACTTACTCCCTCAAACTAACTTCAAACCTAACCTAACCTGAAGCCTAAATCAAACCATACACCTAACCCTAACCCTAGGCGGACACCTTAAGCTCAACCCCAACCCTAACCTGGCCCTGACGCTAACTCCAACAGTAACAGTTACCCGAAAACTAACAGTAGCCCTAAACATACTCCCTCAAACTAAGTTCCAACCTAACCTAACCTGAAGCCTATATCAAACCACACACCTAACCCTAACCCTAGGCGGACACCTGAAGCTCAACCCCAACCCTAACCGGACCCTCAGGCTAACTCCAAAAGTAACATTGAACCGAAAATTAACAGTAGCCCTAAACTTACTCCCTCAAACTAAGTTCAATCCTAACCTAACCTGAAGCCTAAATGAAACCATAGACCTAACCCTAACCCTAGGCAGACACCTTATGCGTAACCCCCACCCTAACTTGACCCTGATGCTTACTCGAACCGTAACAGTTAAACGAAAACTAACAGTAGCCCTATACTGTCTCCCACAAACTAAGTTCAAACCTAACCTATCCTGATGCCTAACTCAGACAATAGACCTAACCCTAACCCTAGGCGGACACCTTAATCTCAACCCCAACCCTAACCTGGCCCTGACGCTAACTCCAAGAGTAACAGTTACCCGAAAACTAACAGTAGCCCTAAACTTACTCCCTCAAACTAAATTCAAACCTATCCTAACTTGAAGCATAACTCAAACCACAGACCTAACCCTAACCCTAGGCGGACACCTTAAGCTCAACCCCAACCCTAACCTGACCCTGACGCTATCTCCAACCGTAACACTGAACCCATAAACTAGCAGTAGCCCTAAACTTATTCCCTCAAACTAAGTTCAAACCTAACCTAACGTGAAGCCTAACTCAAACCACAGACCGAACCCTAACCCTAGGCGGACACCTTAAGCTTATCCCCAACCCTAACCTGACCCTCACGCTAACTCCAACCATAACACTGAACCGAAAACTAACAGTAGCCCTAAACTTACTCCCTCAAACTAACTTCAAACCTAACCTAACCTGAAGCCTAAATTAAACCATACACCTAACCCTAACCCTAGGCGGACAGCTTAAGCTCAACCCCAACCCTAACCTGACCTCCAGGCTAACTCCAACCATATCACTGAACCGAAAACTAAGAGTAGTCCTAAACTTACTCCCTCAAACAAAGTTCAATCCTAACCTAACCTGAAGCCTAAATAAAACCATACACCTAACCCTAACCCTAGGCGGAAACCTTAAGCTCAACCCCAACCCTAAACTGGCTCTGACGCTAACTCCAACAGTAACAGTTACCCGAAAACTAACAGTAGCCCTAAACTTACTCCCTCAAACTAACTTCAAACCTAACCTAACTTGAAGCCTAACTCAAACCATAGACCTAACCCTAACCCTAGGCGGACACCTGAAACTCAACCACAACCCTAACCAGACCCTGACGCTATCTCCAACCGTAATACTGAACCGAAAACTAACAGTAGCCCTAAACTTACTCCCTCAAACTAAGTTCAAACCTAACCTAACCTGAAGCCTAACTCAAACCATAGAACTAACCCTAACCCAAGGCGGACACCTGAAACTCAACCCCAACCCTAACCTGACCCTGACGCTATCTCCAACCGTAACACTGAACCGAAAACTAACAGTAGCCCTAAACTTACTCCCTCAAACTAAGTTCAAACCTAACCTAACCTGAACCCTAACTCAAACCACAGACCTAACCCTAACCCTAGGCGGACACCTTAAGCTCAACCCCAACCCTAACCTGGCCCTGACGCTAACTCCAACCGTAACAGTTACCCGAAAACTAACAGTAGCCCTAAACTTACTGCCTCAAACTAAGTTCCAACCTAACCTAACCTGAAGCCTAAATCAAACCATACACCTAACCCTAACCCTAGGCAGACACCTGAAGTTCAAACCCAACCCTAACCTGACCCTCACGCTAACTCCAACCGTAACACTGAACCGAAAACTAACAGTAGCCCTAAACTTAATCCCTCAAACTAAGTTCAAACCTAACCTAACCTGAAGCCTAACTCAAACCATAGACCTAACCCTAACCCTAGGCTGACACCTGAAGCTCAACCCCAACCCTAACCTGACCCTGACGCTATCTCCAACCGTAACACTGAACCGAAAACTAACAGTACCCCTAAACTTACTCCCTCAAACTAAGTTCAAACCTAACCTAACCTGAAGCCTAACTGAAACCACAGACCTAACCCTAACCCTAGGCGGACACCTTAAGCTCAACCCCAACCCTAACCGGACCCTCACGCTAACTCCAAACGTAACATTGAACCGAAAACTAACAGTAGCCCTAAACTTACTCCCTCAAACTAAGTTCAATCCTAACCTAACCTGAAGCCTAAATGAAACCATAGACCTAACCCTAACCCTAGGCGGACACCTTATGCTTAAACCCCACCCTAACTTGACCCTGACGCTTACTCCAACCGTAACAGTTAAACGAAAACTAACAGTAGCCCTAAACTGTCTCCCACAAACTACGTTAAAACCTAACCTAACCTGAAGCCTAACTCAAACAATAGACCTAACCCTAACCCTAGGCGGACACCTTAAGCTCAACCCCAACCCTAACCTGGCCCTGACGCTAACTCCAACAGTAACAGTTACCCGAAAACTAACAGTAGCCCTACACTTACTCTCTCAAACTAACTTCAAACCTAACCTAACTTGAAGCCTAACTCAAACCATAGACCTAACCCTAACCCTAGGCGGACACCTGAAACTCAACCACAACCCTAACCAGACGCTGACGCTATCTCCAACCGTAACACTGAACCAAAAACTAACAGTAGCCCTAAACTTACTCCCTCAAACTAAGTTCAAACCTACCCTAACCTGGACCCTAACTGAAACCATACACCTAACCCTAACCCTAGGCGGACACCTTAAGCTCAACCCCAACCCTAACCTGACCTCCAGGCTAACTCCAACTATATCACTGAACCGAAAACTAAGAGTAGTCCTAAACTTACTCCTTCAAACTAAGTTCAATCCTAACCTAACCTGAAGCCTAAAAGAAACCATAGACCTAACCCTAACCCTAGGCGGACACCTTATGGTTAACCCCCACCATAACCTGACCCTGACGCTTACTCCAACCATAACAGTTAAACGAAAACTAACAGTAGCCCTAAACTTACTCCCTCAAACTAACTTCAAACCTAACCTAACCTGAAGCCTAAATCAAATCATACACCTAACCCTAACCCTAGGCGGACACCTTAAGTTCAACCCCAACCCTAACCTGGCTCTGACGATAACTCCAACAGTAACAGTTACCCGAAAACTAACAGTAGCCCTAAACTTACTCCCTCAAACTAACTTCAAACCTAACCTAACTTGAAGCCTAACTCAAACCATAGACCTAACCCTAACCCTAGGCGGACACCTGAAACTCAACCACAACACTAACCAGACCCTGACGCTATCTCCAACCGTAATACTGAACCGAAAACTAACAGTAGCCCTAAACTTACTCCCTCAAACTAAGTTCAAACCTAACCTAACCTGAAGCCTAAATGAAACCATAGGCCTAACCCTAACCCAAGGCGGACACCTGAAGCTCAACCCCAACCCTAACCTGACCCTGACGCTATCTCCAACCGTAACACTGAACCGAAAACTAACAGTAGCCCTAAACTTACTCCCTCAAACTAAGTTCAAACCTAACCTAACCTGAACCCTAACTCAAACCACAGACCTAACCCTAACCCTAGGCGGACACCTTAAGCTCAACCCCAACCCTAACCTGGCCCTGACGCTAACTCCAACCGTAACAGTTACCCGAAAACTAACAGTAGCCCTAAACTTACTGCCTCAAACTAAGTTAAAACCTAACCTAACCTGAAGCCTAAATCAAACCATACACCTAACCCTAACCCTAGGCGGACACCTGAAGTTCAAACCCAACCCTAACCTGACCCTCACGCTAACTCCAACCGTAACACTGAAACGAAAACTAACAGTAGCCCTAAACTTAATCCCTCAAACTAAGTTCAAACCTAACCTAACCTGAAGCCTAACTCAAACCATATACCTAACCCTAACCCTAGGCTGACACCTGAAGCTCAACCCCAACCCTAACCTGACCCTGACGCTATCTCCAACCGTAACACTGAACCGAAAACTAACAGTACACCTAAACTTACTCCCTCAAACTCAGTTCAAACCTAACCTAACCTGAAGCCTAACTCAAACCACAGACCTAACCCTAACCCTAGGCGGACACCTTAAGCTCAACCCCAACCCTAACCGGACCCTCACGCTAACTCCAAACGTAACATTGAACCGAAAACTAACAGTAGCCCTAAACTTACTCCCTCAAACTAAGTTCAATCCTAACCTAACCTGAAGCCTAAATGAAACCATAGACCTAACCCTAACCCTAGGCGGACACCTTATGCTTAACCCCCACCCTAACTTGACACTGACGCTTACTCCAACCGTAACAGTTAAACGAAAACTAACAGTAGCCCTAAACTGTCTCCCACAAACTAAGTTCAAACCTAACCTAACCTAAAGCCTAACTCAAACAATAGACCTAACCCTAACCCTAGGCGGACACCTGAAGCTCAATCACAACCCTAACCTGACCCTGACGCTATCTCCAACCGTAACACTGAACCGAAAACTAACAGTAGCCCTAAACTTACTCCCTCAAACTAAGTTCAAACCTAACCTAACCTGAAGTCTCACTCAAACAACAGACCTAACCCTAACCCTAGGAGGACACCTTAAGCTTGACCCCAAACCTAACCTGACCCTGACGCTTACTCCAACCGTAACAGTTAACCGAAAACTAACAGTAGCCCTAAACTTACTCCCTCAAACTAAGTTCAAACCTAACCTAACCTGAAGCCTAACTCAAACCACAGACCTAACCCTAACCCTAGGCAGACACCTTAAGCTCAACCCCAACCCTATCCGGACCGTCACGCTAACTCCAAACGTAACATTGAACCGATAACTAACAGTAGCCCTAAACTTACTCCCTCAAACTAAGTTCAATCCTAACCTAACCTGAAGCCTAAATGAAACCATAGACCTAACCCTAACCCTAGGCGGACACCTTATGCTTAACCCCCACCCTAACCTGACCCTCACGCTAACTCCAACCGAAACACTGAACCGAAAACTAACAGTAACCCTAAACTTAATCCCTCAAACTAAGTTCAAACCTAACCTAACCTGAAGCCTAACTCAAACCATAGAACTAACCCTAACCCTAGGCGGACACCTTAATCTCAACCCCAACCCTAACCTGGCCCTGACGCTAATTCCAACAGTAACAGTTACACGAAAACTAACAGTAGCCCTAAACTTACTCCCTCAAACTTACTTCAAACCTATCCTAACTTGAAGCATAACTCAAACCACAGACCTACCCCTAACCCTAGGCGGACACCTTAAGCTCAACCCCAACCCTAACCTGGCCCTGACGCTAACTCCAACAGTAACAGTTACCCGAAAAATAACAGTAGCCCTAAACTTACTCCCTCAAACTAACTTCAAACCTAACCTAACCTGAAGCCTAAATCAAACCATACACCTAAGCCTAACCCTAGGCGGACACCTTAAGCTCAACCCCAACCCGAACCTGGCCCTGACGCTAACTCCAACAGTAACAGTTACCCGAAAACTAACAGTAGCCCTAAACTTACTCCCTCAAACTAACTTCAAACCTAACCTTACTTGAAGCCTAACTCAAACCATAGACCTAACCCTAACCCTAGGCGGACACCTGAAACTCAACCACAACCCTAACCTGACCCTGACGCTATCTCCAACCGTAACACTGAACCGAAAACTAACAGTAGCCCTAAACTTACTCCCTCAAACTAAGTTCAAACCTAACCTAACCTGGACCCTAACTCAAACCACTGACCTAACCCTAACCCTAGGCGGACACCTGAAGCTCAATCACAACCCTAACCTGACCCTGACGCTATCTCCAACCGTAACACTGAACCGAAAACTAACAGTAGCCCTAAACTTACTCCCTCAAACTAAGTTCAAACCTTACCTAACCTGAAGCCTAACTCAAACCACAGACCTAACCCTAACCCTAGGAGGACACCTTAAGCTCAACCCCAACCCTAACCTGACCCTCACGCTATCTCCAACCGTAACACTGAACCGAAAACTAACAGTAGCCCTAAACTTACTCCCTCAAACTAAGTTCAAACCTAACCTAACCTGAAGCCTAACTCAAACAATAGACCTAACCCTAAACCTAGGCGGACACCTTAAGCTTGACCCCAACCCTAACCTGACCCTGACGCTAACTCCAACCGTAACAGTTACCCGAAAATTAACAGTAGCCCTAAACTTACTCCTTCAAACTAAGTTCAAACCTAACCTAACCAGAAGCCAAAATCAAACCTACACCTAACCCTAACCCTAGGCGGACACCTTAAGCTCAACCCCAACCCTAACCTGACCCTCACGCTAACTCCAACCGTAACACTGAACCGAAAACTAACAGTAGCCATAAACTTACTCCCTCAAACTAAGGTCAAACCTAACCTAACCTGAAGACTAAATCAAACCATGCACCTAACCCTAACCCTAGGCGGACACCTTAAGCTCAACCCCAAACCTATCCTGACCATGACGCTTACTCCAACCGTAACAGTTAACCGAAAACTAACAGTAGCCCTAAATTGACTCCCTCAAACTAAGTTCAAACCTAACCTAACCTGAAGCCTAACTCAAACCATAGACCTAACCCTAACCCTAGGCTGACACCTGAAGCTCAACCCCAACCCTAACCTGACCCTGACGCTATCTCCAACCGTAACACTGAACCGAAAACTAACAGTAGCCCTAAACTTACTCCCTCAAACTAAGTTCAAACCTAACCTAACCTGAAGGCTAACTCAAACCACAGACCTAACCCTAAACCTAGGCGGAAACCTTAAGCTCAACCCCAACCCTAACCTGACCCTCACGATAACTCCAAAAGTAACATTGAACCGAAAACTAACAGTAGCCCTAAACTTACTCCCTCAAACTAAGTGCAATCCTAACCTAACCTGAAGCCTAAATAAAACCATAGACCTAACCCTAACCCTAGGCGGACACCTTATGCTTAACCCCCACCCTAACTTGACCCTGACGCTTACTCCAACCGTAACAGTTAAACGAAAACTAACAGTAGCCCTAAACTGTCTCCCACAAACTAAGTTAAAACCTAACCTAACCTGAAGCCTAACTCAAACAATAGACCTAACCCTAACCCTAGGCGGACACCTTAAGCTCAACCCCAACCCTAACCTGGCCCTGACGTTAACTCCAACAGTAACAGTTACCAGAAAACTAAGAGTAGCCCTAAACTTACTCCCTCAAACTAACTTGAAACCTAACCTAACCTGAAGCCTAAATGAAACCATAGACCTAACCCTAACCCTACGCAGACACCTTATGCTTAACCCCCACCCTAACTTGACCCTGATGCTTACTCCAACCGTAACAGTTAAACGAAAAATAACAGAAGCCCTATACTGTCTCCCACAAACTAAGTTCAAACCTAACCTATCCTGAAGCCTAACTCATACCACAGACCTAACCCTAACCCTAGGCGGACACCTTATGCTTAACCCCCACCCTAACATGACCCTGATGCTTACTCCAACCGTAACAGTTAAACGAAAACTAACAGTAGCCCTATACTGTCTCCCACAAACTAAGTTCAAACCTAACCTATCCTGAAGCCTAACTCAAACCACAGACCTAACCCTAACCCTAGGCGGACACCTTAAGCTCAACCCCAACCCTATCCTGGCCCTGACGCTAACTCCAACCGTAACAGTTACCCGAAAACTAACAGTAGCCCTAAACTTACTGCCTCAAACTAAGTTCCAACCTAACCTAACCTGAAGCCTAAATCAAACCATACACCTAACCCTAACCCTAGGCGGACACCTGAAGTTCAAACCCAACCCTAACCTGACCCTCACGCTAACTCCAACCGTAACACTGAAACGAAAACTAACCGTAGCCCTAAACTTAATCCCTCAAACTAAGTTCAAACCTAACCTAACCTGAAGCCTAACTCAAACCATAGAACTAACCCTAACCCTAGGCGGACACCTTAATCTCAACCCCAACCCTAACCTGGCCCTGACGCTAATTCCAACAGTAACAGTTACACGAAAACTAACAGTAGCCCTAAACTTACTCCCTCAAACTTACTTCAAACCTATCCTAACTTGAAGCATAACTCAAACCACAGACCTACCCCTAACCCTAGGCGGACACCTTAAGCTCAACCCCAACCCTAACCTGGCCCTGACGCTAACTCCAACAGTAACAGTTACCCGAAAAATAACAGTAGCCCTAAACTTACTCCCTCAAACTAACTTCAAACCTAACCTAACCTGAAGCCTAAATCAAACCATACACCTAAGCCTAACCCTAGGCGGACACCTTAAGCTCAACCCCAACCCGAACCTGGCCCTGACGCTAACTCCAACAGTAACAGTTACCCGAAAACTAACAGTAGCCCTAAACTTACTCCCTCAAACTAACTTCAAACCTAACCTTACTTGAAGCCTAACTCAAACCATAGACCTAACCCTAACCCTAGGCGGACACCTGAAACTCAACCACAACCCTAACCTGACCCTGACGCTATCTCCAACCGTAACACTGAACCGAAAACTAACAGTAGCCCTAAACTTACTCCCTCAAACTAAGTTCAAACCTAACCTAACCTGGACCCTAACTCAAACCACTGACCTAACCCTAACCCTAGGCGGACACCTGAAGCTCAATCACAACCCTAACCTGACCCTGACGCTATCTCCAACCGTAACACTGAACCGAAAACTAACAGTAGCCCTAAACTTACTCCCTCAAACTAAGTTCAAACCTTACCTAACCTGAAGCCTAACTCAAACCACAGACCTAACCCTAACCCTAGGAGGACACCTTAAGCTCAACCCCAACCCTAACCTGACCCTCACGCTATCTCCAACCGTAACACTGAACCGAAAACTAACAGTAGCCCTAAACTTACTCCCTCAAACTAAGTTCAAACCTAACCTAACCTGAAGCCTAACTCAAACAATAGACCTAACCCTAAACCTAGGCGGACACCTTAAGCTTGACCCCAACCCTAACCTGACCCTGACGCTAACTCCAACCGTAACAGTTACCCGAAAATTAACAGTAGCCCTAAACTTACTCCTTCAAACTAAGTTCAAACCTAACCTAACCAGAAGCCAAAATCAAACCTACACCTAACCCTAACCCTAGGCGGACACCTTAAGCTCAACCCCAACCCTAACCTGACCCTCACGCTAACTCCAACCGTAACACTGAACCGAAAACTAACAGTAGCCATAAACTTACTCCCTCAAACTAAGTTCAAACCTAACCTAACCTGAAGACTAAATCAAACCATGCACCTAACCCTAACCCTAGGCGGACACCTTAAGCTCAACCCCAAACCTATCCTGACCATGACGCTTACTCCAACCGTAACAGTTAACCGAAAACTAACAGTAGCCCTAAATTGACTCCCTCAAACTAAGTTCAAACCTAACCTAACCTGAAGCCTAACTCAAACCATAGACCTAACCCTAACCCTAGGCTGACACCTGAAGCTCAACCCCAACCCTAACCTGACCCTGACGCTATCTCCAACCGTAACACTGAACCGAAAACTAACAGTAGCCCTAAACTTACTCCCTCAAACTAAGTTCAAACCTAACCTAACCTGAAGGCTAACTCAAACCACAGACCTAACCCTAAACCTAGGCGGAAACCTTAAGCTCAACCCCAACCCTAACCTGACCCTCACGATAACTCCAAAAGTAACATTGAACCGAAAACTAACAGTAGCCCTAAACTTACTCCCTCAAACTAAGTGCAATCCTAACCTAACCTGAAGCCTAAATAAAACCATAGACCTAACCCTAACCCTAGGCGGACACCTTATGCTTAACCCCCACCCTAACTTGACCCTGACGCTTACTCCAACCGTAACAGTTAAACGAAAACTAACAGTAGCCCTAAACTGTCTCCCACAAACTAAGTTAAAACCTAACCTAACCTGAAGCCTAACTCAAACAATAGACCTAACCCTAACCCTAGGCGGACACCTTAAGCTCAACCCCAACCCTAACCTGGCCCTGACGTTAACTCCAACAGTAACAGTTACCAGAAAACTAAGAGTAGCCCTAAACTTACTCCCTCAAACTAACTTGAAACCTAACCTAACCTGAAGCCTAAATGAAACCATAGACCTAACCCTAACCCTACGCAGACACCTTATGCTTAACCCCCACCCTAACTTGACCCTGATGCTTACTCCAACCGTAACAGTTAAACGAAAAATAACAGTAGCCCTATACTGTCTCCCACAAACTAAGTTCAAACCTAACCTATCCTGAAGCCTAACTCATACCACAGACCTAACCCTAACCCTAGGCGGACACCTTATGCTTAACCCCCACCCTAACATGACCCTGATGCTTACTCCAACCGTAACAGTTAAACGAAAACTAACAGTAGCCCTATACTGTCTCCCACAAACTAAGTTCAAACCTAACCTATCCTGAAGCCTAACTCAAACCACAGACCTAACCCTAACCCTAGGCGGACACCTTAAGCTCAACCCCAACCCTATCCTGGCCCTGACGCTAACTCCAACCGTAACAGTTACCCGAAAACTAACAGTAGCCCTAAACTTACTGCCTCAAACTAAGTTCCAACCTAACCTAACCTGAAGCCTAAATCAAACCATACACCTAACCCTAACCCTAGGCGGACACCTGAAGTTCAAACCCAACCCTAACCTGACCCTCACGCTAACTCCAACCGTAACACTGAAACGAAAACTAACCGTAGCCCTAAACTTAATCCCTCAAACTAAGTTCAAACCTAACCTAACCTGAAGCCTAACTCAAACCATAGACCTAACCCTAACCCTAGGCTGACACCTGAAGCTCAACCCCAACCCTAACCTGACCCTGACGCTATCTCCAACCGTAACACTGAACCGAAAACTAACGGTAGACCTAAACTTACTCCCTCAAACTAAGTTCAAACCTAACCTAACCTGAAGCCTCACTCAAACCACAGACCTAACCCTAACCCTAGGAGGACACCTTAAGCTCAACCCCAACCCTAACCTGACCATCACGCTAACTCCAACCGTAACACTGTACCGAAAACTAACAGTAGCCCTAAACTTACTCCCTCAAACTAAGTTCAAACCTAACCTAACCTGAAGCCTAACTCAAACAATAGACCTAACCCTAACCCTAGGCGGACACCTTAAGCTTGACCCCAACCCTAACCTGACCCTGAAGCTTACTCCAACCGTAACAGTTAACCGAAAACTAACAGTAGCCCTAAACTTACTCCCTCAAACTAAGTTCAAACCTATCCTAACTTGAAGCATAACTCAAACCACAGACCTACCCCTAACCCTAGGCGGACACCTTAAGCTCAACCCCAACCCTAACCTGGCCCTGACGCTAACTCCAACAGTAACAGTTACCCGAAAAATAACAGTAGCCCTAAACTTACTCCCTCAAACTAACTTCAAACCTAACCTAACCTGAAGCCTAACTCAAACCACAGACCTAACCCTAACCCTAGGCGGACACCTGAAGCTCAATCACAACCCTAACCTGACCCTGACGCTATCTCCAACCTTAACACTGAACCGAAAACTAACAGTAGCCCTAAACTTACTCCCTCAAACTAATTTAAACCTAACCTAACCTGAAGCCTCACTCAAACCACAGACCTAACCCTAACCCTAGGAGGACACCTTAAGCTCAACCCCAACCGTAACCTGACCCTCAAACTAACTCCAAACGTAACACTGCACCGAAAACTAACAGTAGCCCTAAATTTACTCCCTCAAACTAAGTTCAAACCTAACCTAACCTGAAGCCTAACTCAAACAATAGACCTAACCCTAACCCTAGGCTGACACCTTAAGCTTGACCCCAACCCAAACCTGACCCTGACACTTACTCCAACCGTAACAGTTAAACGAAAACTAACAGTAGCCCTAAATTGTCTCCCTCAAACTAAGTTCAAACCTAACCTTACCTGAAGCCTAACTCAAACAATAGACTTAACCCTAACCCTAGGCAGACACCTTAAGCTTAACCCCAACCCTAACTTGACCCTGAGGCTAAATCCAACCTTAACACTGAATCGAAAACTAACAGTGGCCCTAAACTTACTCCCTCAAACTAAGTTCAATCCTAACCTAACCTGAAGCCTAAATGAAACCATAGACCTAACCCTAACCCTAGGCGGACACCTTATGCTTAACCCCCACCCTAACCTGACCCTGACGCTTACTCCAACCGTAACAGTTAAACGAAAACTAACAGTAGCCCTAAACTTACTCCCTCAAACTAAGTTCAAACCTAACCTAACCTGAAGCGTAAATCAAACCATACACCTAACCCTAACCCTAGGCGGACACCTTAAGCTCAACCCCAACCCTAACCTGGCCCTGACGCTAACTCCAACAGTAACAGTTACCCGAAAACTAACAATAGCCCTAAACTTACTCCCTCAAACTAACTTCAAACCTAACCCAATTTGAAGCCTGACTCAAACCATAGACCTAACCCTAACCCTAGGCGGACACCTCAAACTCAACCACAACCCTAACCAGATCCTGACGCTATCTCCAACCGTAACACTGAACCGAAAACTAACAGTAGCCCTAAACTGACTCCCTCAAACTAAGTTCAAACCTAACCTAACCTGAAGTCTAAATCAAATCATAGACCTAACCCTAACCCTAGGCGAACAACTTATGCTTAACCCCCACCCTAACCTGACCCTGACGCTTACTCCAAATGTAACAGTTAACCGAAAACTAACAGTAGCCCTGAACTTACACCCTCAAACTAACTTCAAACCTAATCTAACCTGAAGCCTAACTCAAACCATAGACCTAACCCTAACCCTAGGCGGACACCTTAAGCTCAACCCCAACCCTAACCGGACCCTGACGCTATCTCCAACCGTAACACTGAACCGAAAACTAACAGTAGCCCTAAACTTATTCCCTCAAACTAAGTTCAAACCTAACCTAACCTGAAGCCTAACTCAAACCACAGACCTAACCCTAACCCTAGGCGGACACCTTAAGCTTATCCCCAACCCTAACCTGACCCTCACGCTAACTCCAACCATAATACTGAACCGAAAACTAACAGTAGCCCTAAACTTACTCCCTCAAACTAACTTCAAACCTAACCTAACCTGAAGCCTAAATTAAACCATACACCTAACCCTAACGCTAGGCGGACACCTTAGGCTCAACCCCAACCCTAACCTGACCTCCAGGCTAACTCCAACCATATCACTGAACCGAAAACTAAGAGTAGTCCTAAACTTACTCCCTCAAACGAAGTTCAATCCTAACCTAACCTGAAGCCTAAATGAAACCATAGACCTAACCCTAACCCTAGGCGGACACCTTATGGTTAACCCCCACCATAACCTGACCCTGACGCTTACTCCAACCGTAACAGTTAAACGAAAACTAACAGTAGCCCTAAACTTACTCCCTCAAACTAAGTTCAAACCTAACCTAACCTGTAGCCTAAATCAAACAATACACCTAACCCTAACCCTAGGCGGACACCTTAAGCTCAACCCGAACCCTAACCTGGCTCTGACGCTAACTCCAACAGTAACAGTTACCGAAAACTAACAGTAGCCCTAAACTTACTCCCTCAAACTAACTTCAAACCTAACCTAACTTGAAGCCTAACTCAAACCATAGACCTAACCCTAACCCTAGGCGGACACCTGAAACTCAACCACAACCCTAACCAGACCCTGACGCTATCTCCAACCGTCATACTGAACCGAAAACTAACAGTAGCCCTAAACTTACTCCCTCAAACTAAGTTCAAACCTAACCTAACCTGAAGCCTAACTCAAACCATAGACCTAACCCTAACCCAAGGCGGACACCTGAAGCTCAACCCCAACCCTAACATGACCCTGACGCTATCTCCAACCGTAACACTGAACCGAAAACTAACAGTAGCCCTAAACTTACTCCCTCAAACTAAGTTCAAACCTAACCTAACCTGAACCCTAAATCAAACCACAGACCTAACCCTAACCCTAGGCGGACACCTTAAGCTTGACCCCAACCCTAACCTGACCTCCAGGCTAACTCCAACCATATCAATGAACCGAAAACTAAGAGTAGTCCTAAACTTACTCCCTCAAACTACGTTCAATCCTAACCTAACCTGAAGCCTAAATGAAACCATAGACCTAACCCTAACCCTAGTCGGACACCTTATGCTTAACCCCCACCCTAACCTGACCCTGACGCTTACTCCAACCGTAACAGTTAAACGAAAACTAACAGTAGCCCTAAACTGACTCCCTCAAACTAAGTTCAAACCTAACCTAACCTGAAGCCTAAATCAAATCATAGACCTAACCCTAACCTTAGGCGGACACCTTATGCTTAACCCCCACCCTAACCTGACCCTGACGCTTACTCCAACTGTAACAGTTAACCGAAAACTAACATTAGCCCTAAACTTACTCCCTCAAACTAACTTCAAACCTAACCTAACCAGAAGCCTAAATCAAACCATACACCTAAGCCTAACCCTAGGCGGACACCTTAAGCTCAACCCCAACCCGAACCTGGCCCTGACGCTAACTCCAACAGTAACAGTTACCCGAAAACTAACAGTAGCCCTAAACTTACTCCCTCAAACTAACTTCAAACCTAACCCTACTTGAAGCCTAACTCAAACCACAGACCTAACCCTAACCCTAGGCGGACACCTGAAACTCAACCACAACCCTAACCAGACCCTGACGCTATCTCCAACCGTAACACTGAACCGAAAACTAACAGTAGCCCTAAACTTACTCCCTCAAACTAAGTTCAAACCTAACCTAACCTGGACCCTAACTCAAACCACAGACCTAACCCTAACCCTAGGCGGACACCTGAAGCTCAATCACAACCCTAACCTGACCCTGACGCTATCTCCAACCGTAACACTGAACCGAAAACTAACAGTAGCCCTAAACTTTCTCCCTCAAACTAAGTTCAAACCTAACCTAACCTGAAGGCTAACTCAAACCACAGACCTAACCCTAAACCTAGGCGGACACCTTAAGCTCAACCCCAACCCTAACCGGACCCTCACGATAACTCCAAACGTAACATTGAACCGAAAACTAACAGTAGCCCTAAACTTACTCCCTCAAACTAAGTTCAATCCTAACCTAACCTGAAGCCTAAATAAAACCATAGACCTAACCCTAACCCTAGGCGGACACCTTATGCTTAACCCCCACCCTAACTTGACCCTGACGCTTACTCCAACCGTAACAGTTAAACGAAAACTAACAGTAGCCCTAAACTGTCTCCCACAAACTAAGTTAAAACCTAACCTAACCTGAAGCCTAACTCAAACAATAGACCTAACCCTAACCCTAGGCGGACACCTTAAGCTCAACCCCAACCCTAACCTGGCCCTGACGCTAACTCCAACAGTAACAGTTACCCGAAAACTAACAGTAGCGCTTAACTTACTCCCTCAAACTAACTTCAAACCTAATCTAACTTGAAGCCTAACTCAAACCATAGACCTAACCCTAACCCTAGGCGGACAACTGAAACTCAACCACAACCCTAAGCAAACCCTGACGCTATCTCCAACCGTAACACTGAACCAAAAACTAACAGTAGCCCTAAACTTACTCCCTCAAACTAAGTTCAAACCTAACCTAACCTGAAGCTTCACTCAAACCACAGACCTAACC
This sequence comes from Tupaia tana, assembly GCA_026018925.1. Classification (NCBI taxonomy): domain Eukaryota; kingdom Metazoa; phylum Chordata; class Mammalia; order Scandentia; family Tupaiidae; genus Tupaia; species Tupaia tana. The sequence continues at coordinate 167,768 of JAKSZU010000070.1, forward strand.
CTAACCCTAGGAGGACACCTTAAGCTCAACCCCAACCCTAACCTGACCCTCACGCTAACTCCAACCGTAACACTGTACCGAAAACTAACAGTAGCCCTAAACTTACTCCCTCAAACTAAGTTCAAACCTAACCTAACCTGAAGCCTAACTCAAACCACAGACCTAACCCTAACCCTAGGCAGACACCTTAAGCTCAACCCCAACCCTAACCGGACCGTCACGCTAACTCCAAACGTAACATTGAACCGAAAACTAACAGTAGCCCTAAACTTACTCCCTCAAACTAAGTTCAATCCTAACCTAACCTGAAGCCTAAATGAAACCATAGAACTAACCCTAACCCTAGGCGGACACCTTATGCTTAACCCCCACCCTATCCTGACCCTGACGCTTACTCCAACCATAACAGTTAAACGAAAACTAACAGTAGCCCTAAACTTACTCCCTCAAACTAACTTCAAACCTAACCTAACCTGAAGCCTAAATCATACCATACACCTAACCCTAACCCTAGGCGGACACCTTAAGCTCAACCCCAAACCTAACCTGGCCCTGACGCTAACTCCAACAGTAACAGTTACCCGAAAACTAACAGTAGCCCTAAACTTACTCCCTCAAACTAACTTCAAACCTAACCTAACTTGAAACCTAACTCAAACCATAGACTTAACCCTAACCCTAGGTGGACACCTGAAACTCAACCACAACCCTAACCAGACCCTGACGCTATCTCCAACCGTAACACTGAACCGAAAACTAACAGTAGCCCTAAACTTACTCCCTCAAACTAAGTTCAAACCTAACCTAACCTGGAGCCTAACTCAAACCACAGACCTAACCCTAACCCTAGGAGGACAACTTAAGCTTGACCCCAACCCTAACCTGACCTCCAGGCTAACTCCAACCATATCAATGAACCGAAAACTAAGAGTAGTCCTAAACTTACTCCCTCAAACTACGTTCAATCCTAACCTAACCTGAAGCCTAAATGAAACCATAGACCTAACCCTAACCCTAGTCGGACACCTTATGCTTAACCCCCACCCTAACCTGACCCTGACGCTTACTCCAACCGTAACAGTTAAACGAAAACTAACAGTAGCCCTAAACTGACTCCCTCAAACTAAGTTCAAACCTAACCTAACCTGAAGCCTAAATCAAATCATAGACCTAACCCTAACCTTAGGCGGACACCTTATGCTTAACCCCCACCCTAACCTGACCCTGACGCTTACTCCAACTGTAACAGTTAACCGAAAACTAACATTAGCCCTAAACTTACTCCCTCAAACTAACTTCAAACCTAACCTAACCTGAAGCCTAAATCAAACCATACACCTAAGTCTAACCCTAGGCGGACACCTTAAGCTCAACCCCAACCCGAACCTGGCCCTGACGCTAACTCCAACAGTAACAGTTACCCGAAAACTAACAGTAGCCCTAAACTTACTCCCTCAAACTAACTTCAAACCTAACCCTACTTGAAGCCTAACTCAAACCACAGACCTAACCCTAACCCTAGGCGGACACCTGAAACTCAACCACAACCCTAACCAGACCCTGACGCTATCTCCAACCGTAACACTGAACCGAAAACTAACAGTAGCCCTAAACTTACTCCCTCAAACTAAGTTCAAACCTAACCTAACCTGGACCCTAACTCAAACCACAGACCTAACCCTAACCCTAGGCGGACACCTGAAGCTCAATCACAACCCTAACCTGACCCTGACGCTATCTCCAACCGTAACACTGAACCGAAAACTAACAGTAGCCCTAAACTTTCTCCCTCAAACTAAGTTCAAACCTAACCTAACCTGAAGGCTAACTCAAACCACAGACCTAACCCTAAACCTAGGCGGACACCTTAAGCTCAACCCCAACCCTAACCGGACCCTCACGATAACTCCAAACGTAACATTGAACCGAAAACTAACAGTAGCCCTAAACTTACTCCCTCAAACTAAGTTCAATCCTAACCTAACCTGAAGCCTAAATAAAACCATAGACCTAACCCTAACCCTAGGCGGACACCTTATGCTTAACCCCCACCCTAACTTGACCCTGACGCTTACTCCAACCGTAACAGTTAAACGAAAACTAACAGTAGCCCTAAACTGTCTCCCACAAACTAAGTTAAAACCTAACCTAACCTGAAGCCTAACTCAAACAATAGACCTAACCCTAACCCTAGGCGGACACCTTAAGCTCAACCCCAACCCTAACCTGGCCCTGACGCTAACTCCAACAGTAACAGTTACCCGAAAACTAACAGTAGCGCTTAACTTACTCCCTCAAACTAACTTCAAACCTAATCTAACTTGAAGCCTAACTCAAACCATAGACCTAACCCTAACCCTAGGCGGACAACTGAAACTCAACCACAACCCTAAGCAAACCCTGACGCTATCTCCAACCGTAACACTGAACCAAAAACTAACAGTAGCCCTAAACTTACTCCCTCAAACTAAGTTCAAACCTAACCTAACCTGAAGCTTCACTCAAACCACAGACCTAACCCTAACCCTAGGAGGACACCTTAAGCTCAACCCCAACCCTAACCTGACCCTCACGCTAACTCCAACCGTAACACTGTACCGAAAACTAACAGTAGCCCTAAACTTACTCCCTCAAACTAAGTTCAAACCTAACCTAACCTGAAGCCTAACTCAAACCACAGACCTAACCCTAACCCTAGGCAGACACCTTAAGCTCAACCCCAACCCTAACCGGACCGTCACGCTAACTCCAAACGTAACATTGAACCGAAAACTAACAGTAGCCCTAAACTTACTCCCTCAAACTAAGTTCAATCCTAACCTAACCTGAAGCCTAAATGAAACCATAGAACTAACCCTAACCCTAGGCGGACACCTTATGCTTAACCCCCACCCTATCCTGACCCTGACGCTTACTCCAACCATAACAGTTAAACGAAAACTAACAGTAGCCCTAAACTTACTCCCTCAAACTAACTTCAAACCTAACCTAACCTGAAGCCTAAATCATACCATACACCTAACCCTAACCCTAGGCGGACACCTTAAGCTCAACCCCAAACCTAACCTGGCCCTGACGCTAACTCCAACAGTAACAGTTACCCGAAAACTAACAGTAGCCCTAAACTTACTCCCTCAAACTAACTTCAAACCTAACCTAACTTGAAACCTAACTCAAACCATAGACTTAACCCTAACCCTAGGTGGACACCTGAAACTCAACCACAACCCTAACCAGACCCTGACGCTATCTCCAACCGTAACACTGAACCGAAAACTAACAGTAGCCCTAAACTTACTCCCTCAAACTAAGTTCAAACCTAACCTAACCTGGAGCCTAACTCAAACCACAGACCTAACCCTAACCCTAGGAGGACAACTTAAGCTTGACCCCAACCCTAACCTGACCTCCAGGCTAACTCCAACCATATCAATGAACCGAAAACTAAGAGTAGTCCTAAACTTACTCCCTCAAACTACGTTCAATCCTAACCTAACCTGAAGCCTAAATGAAACCATAGACCTAACCCTAACCCTAGTCGGACACCTTATGCTTAACCCCCACCCTAACCTGACCCTGACGCTTACTCCAACCGTAACAGTTAAACGAAAACTAACAGTAGCCCTAAACTGACTCCCTCAAACTAAGTTCAAACCTAACCTAACCTGAAGCCTAAATCAAATCATAGACCTAACCCTAACCTTAGGCGGACACCTTATGCTTAACCCCCACCCTAACCTGACCCTGACGCTTACTCCAACTGTAACAGTTAACCGAAAACTAACATTAGCCCTAAACTTACTCCCTCAAACTAACTTCAAACCTAACCTAACCTGAAGCCTAAATCAAACCATACACCTAAGTCTAACCCTAGGCGGACACCTTAAGCTCAACCCCAACCCGAACCTGGCCCTGACGCTAACTCCAACAGTAACAGTTACCCGAAAACTAACAGTAGCCCTAAACTTACTCCCTCAAACTAACTTCAAACCTAACCTTACTTGAAGCCTAACTCAAACCATAGACCTAACCCTAACCCTAGGCGGACACCTGAAACTCAACCACAACCCTAACCAGACCCTGACGCTATCTCCAACCGTAATACTGAACCGAAAACTAACAGTAGCCCTAAACTTACTCCCTCAAACTAAGTTCAAACCTAACCTAACCTGGACCCTAACTCAAACCACAGACCTAAACCTAACACTAGGCGGACACCTCAAGCTCAATCACAACCCTAACCTGACCCTGACGCTATCTCCAACCGTAACACTGAACCGAAAGCTAACAGTAGCCCTAAACTTACTCCCTCAAACTAAGTTCAAACCTTACCTAACCTGAAGCCTAACTCAAACCACAGACCTAACCCTAACCCTAGGAGGACACCTTAAGCTCAACCCCAACCCTAACCTGGCCCTGACGCTAACTCCAACAGTAACAGTTACCCGAAAACTAACAGTAGCCCTAAACTTACTCCCTCAAACTAACTTCAAACCTAACCTAACTTGAAGCCTAACTCAAACCATAGACCTAACCCTAACCCTAGGCGGACACCTGAAACTCAACCACAACCCTAACCAGACCCTGACGCTATCTCCAACCGTAACACTGAACCGAAAACTAACAGTAGCCCTAAACTTACTCCCTCAAACTAAGTTCAAACCTACCCTAACCTGGACCCTAACTGAAACCATAGACCTAACCCTAACCCTAGGAGGACACCTTAAGCTTGACCCCAACCCTAACCTGACCCTGACGCTTACTCCAACCGTAACAGTTAACTGAAAACTAACAGTAGCCCTAAACTTACTCCCTCAAACTAAGTTCAAACCTAACCTAACCTGAAGCCTCACTCAAACCACAGACCTAACCCTAACCCTAGGCAGACACCTTAAGCTCAACCCCAACCCTAACCAGACCGTCACGCTAACTCCAAACGTAACATGAACCGAAAACTAACAGTAGCCCTAAACTTACTCCCTCAAACTAAGTTCAATCCTAACCTAACCTGAAGCCTAAATGAAACCATAGACCTAACCCTAACCCTAGGTGGACACCTTATGCTTAACCCCCACCCTAACCTGACCCTGACGCTTACTCCAACCGTAACAGTTAAACGAAAACTAACAGTAGCCCTAAACTGTCTCCCTCAAACTAAGTTCAAACCTAACCTAACCTGAAGCCTAACTCAAACAATAGACTTAACCCTAACCCTAGGCGGAAACCTTAAGCTTAACCCCAACCCTACCCTGACCCTGAGGCTAAATCCAACCGTAACACTGAACCGAAAACTAACAGTGGCCCTAAACTTACTCCCTCAAACTAAGTTCAATCCTAACCTAACCTGAATCCTAAATGAAACCATAGACATAACCCTAACCCTAGGCGGACACCTTATGCTTAACCCCCACCCTAACCTGACCCTGACGCTTACTCCAACCGTAACAGATAAACGAAAACTAACAGTAGCCCTAAACTTACTCCCTCAATCTAAGTTCAAACCTAACCTAACCTGAAGCCTAACTCAAACCACAGACCTAACCCTAACCCTAGGCGGACACCTTAAGCTTATCCCCAACCCTAACCTGACCCTCACGCTAACTCCAACCATAACACTGAACCGAAAACTAACAGTAGCCCTAAACTTACTCCCTCAAACTAACTTCAAACCTAACCTAACTTGAAGCCTAACTCAAACCATAGACCTAACCGTAACCCTAGGCGGACACCTGAAACTCAACCACAACCCTAACCAGACCCTGACGCTATCACCAACCGTAACACTGAACCGAAAACTAACAGTAGCCCTAAACTTACTCCCTCAAACTAAGTTCAAACCTAACCTAACCTGAAGCCTAACCCAAACCATAGACCTAACCCTAACCCAAGGCGGACACCTGAAGCTCAACCCCAACCCTAACCTGACCCTGACGCTATCTCCAACCGTAACACTGAACCGAAAACTAACAGTAGCCCTAAACTTACTCTCTCAAACTAAGTTCAAACCTAACCTAACCTGAACCCTAAATCAAATCACAGACCTAACCCTAACCCTAGGCGGACACATTAAGCTCAACCCCAACCCTAACCTGGCCCTGACGCTAACTCCAACCGTAACAGTTACCCGAAAACTAACAGTAGCCCTAAACTTACTGCCTCAAACTAACTTCCAACCTAACCTAACCTAACCTGAAGCCTAAATCAAACCATACACCTAACCCTAACCCTAGGCGGACAGCTGAAGTTCAAACCCAACCCTAACCTGACCCTCACGCTAACTCCAACCGTAACACTGAACCGAAAACTAACAGTAGCCCTAAACTTAATCCCTCAAACTAAGTTCAAACCTAACCTAACCTGAAGCCTAACTCAAACCATAGACCTAACCCTAACCCTAGGCGGACACCTGAAGCTCAAACCCAACCCTAACCTGACCCTGACGCTATCTCCAACCGTAACACTGAACCGAAAACTAACAGTAGCCCTAAACTTACTTCCTCAAACTAAGTTCAAACCTAACCTAACCTGAAGCCTAACTCAAACCACAGACCTAACCCTAACCCTAGGCGGACACCTTAAGATCAACCCCAACCCTAACCGGACCCTCACGCTAACTCCAAACGTAACATTGAACCGAAAACTAACAGTAGCCCTAAACTTACTCCCTCAAACTAAGTTCAATCCTAACCTAACCTGAAGCCTAAATGAAACCATAGAACTAACCCTAAACCTAGGCGGACAACTTATGCTTAACCCCCACCCTAACTTGACCCTGATGCTTACTCCAACCGTAACAGTTAAACGAAAACTAACAGTAGCCCTATACTGTCTCCCACAAACTAAGTTCAAACCTAACCTATCCTGAAGCCTAACTCAAACAATAGACCTAACCCTAACCTTAGGCGGACACCTTAATCTCAACCCCAACCCTAACCTGGCCCTGACGCTAACTCCAACAGTAACAGTTACCCGAAAACTAACAGTAGCCCTAAACTTACTCCCTCAAACTAACTTCAAACCTAACCTAACCTGAAGCCTAACTCAAACCACAGACCTAACCCTAACCCTAGGCGGACACCTGAAGCTCAATCACAACCCTAACCTGACCCTGACGCTATCTCCAACCGTAACACTGAACCGAAAACTAAGAGTAGCCCTAAACTTACTCCCTCAAACTAAGTTCAAACCTAACCTAACCTGAAGCCTCACTCAAACCACAGACCTAACCCTAACCCTAGGAGGACACCTTAAGCTCAACCCCAACCCTAACCTGACCCTCACGCTAACTCCAACCGTAACACTGTACCGAAAACTAACAGTAGCCCTAAACTTACTCCCTCAAACTAAGTTCAAATCTATCCTAACCTGAAGCCTAACTCAAACAATAGACCTAACCCTAACCCTAGGCGGACACCTTAAGCTTGACCCCAACCCTAACCTGACCCTGACGCTTACTCCAACCGTAACAGTTAAACGAAACCTAACAGTAGCCCTAAACTGTCTCCCTCAAACTAAGTTCAAACCTAACCTAACCTGAAGCCTAACTCAAACAATAGACTTAACCCTAACCCTAGGCGGACACCTTAAGCTTAACCCCAACCCTAACCTGACCCTGAGGCTAAATCCAACCGTAACACTGAATCGAAAACTAACAGTGGCCCTAAACTTACTCCCTCAAACTAAGTTCAATCCTAACCTAACCTGAAGTCTAAATGAAACCATAGACCTAACCCTAACCCTAGGCGGACACCTTATGCTTAACCCCCACCCTAACCTGACCCTGACGCTTACTCCAACCGTAACAGTTAAACAAAAACTAACAGTAGCCCTAAACTTACTCCCTCAAACTAAGTTCAAACCTAACCTAACCTGAAGCCTAAATCAAACCATACACCTAACCCTAACCCTAGGCGGACAACTTAAGCTCAACCCCAAACCTAACGTGACCCTGACGCTTACTCCAACCGTAACAGTTAACCGAAAACTAACAGTAGCCCTAAACTGACTCCCTCAAACTAAGTTCAAACCTAACCTAACCTGAAGCCTAAATCAAATCATAGACCTAACCCTAACCCTAGGCGGACACCTTATGCTTAACCCCCACCCTAACCTGACCCTGACGCGTACTCCAACTGTAACAGTTAACCGAAAACTAACAGTAGCCCTAAACTTACTCCCTCAAACTAACTTCAAACCTAACCTAACCTGAAGCCTAAATCAAACCATACACCTAACCCTAACCCTAGGCGGACACCTTAAGCTCAACCCCAACCCTAACCTGGCCCTGACACTAACTCCAACAGTAACAGTTACCCGAAAACTAACAGTAGCCCTAAACTTACCCCCTCAAACTAACTTCAAACCTAACCTAACTTGAAGCCTAACTGAAACCATAGACCTAACCGTAACCCTAGGCGGACACCTGAAACTCAACCACAACCCTAACCAGATCCTGACGCTATATCCAACCGTAACACTGAACCGAAAACTAACAGTAGCCCTAAACTGACTCCCTCAAACTAAGTTCAAACCTAACCTAACCTGAAGCCTAAATGAAATCATAGACCTAACCCTAACCCTAGGCGGACAACTTATGCTTAACCCCCACCCTAACCTGACCCTGACGCTTACTCCAACTGTAACAGTTAACCGAAAACTAACAGTAGCCCTGAACTTACACCCTCAATCTAACTTCAAACCTAATCTAAACTGAAGCCTAACTCAAACCATAGACCTAACCCTAACCCTAGGCGGACACCTTAAGCTCAACCCCAACCCTAACCTGAACCTGACGCTATCTCCAACCGTAACACTGAACCGAAAACTAACAGTAGCCCTAAACTTATTCCCTCAAACTAAGTTCAAACCTAACCTAACCTGAAGCCTAACTCAAACCACAGACCTAACCCTAACCCTAGGCGGACACCTTAAGCTTATCCCCAACCCTAACCTGACCCTCACGCTACCTCCAACCATAACACTGAACCGAAAACTAACAGTAGCCCTAAACTTACTCCCTCAAACTAACTTCAAACCTAACCTAACCTGAAGCCTAAATTAAACCATACACCTAACCCTAAGCCTAGGCGGACACCTTAAGCTCAACCCCAACCCTTACCTGACCTCCAGGCTAACTCCAACCATAACACTGAACCGAAAACTAAGAGTAGTCCTAAACTTACTCCCTCAAACTAAGTTCAATCCTAACCTAACCTGAAGCCTAAATGAAACCATAGACCTAATCCTAACCCTAGGCGGACACCTTATGCTTAACCCCCACCCTAACCTGACCCTGACGCTTACTCCAACCGAAACAGTTAAACGATAACTAACAGTAGCCCTAAACTTACTCCCTCAAACTAAGTTCAAACCTAACCTAACCTGAAGCCAAAATAAAACCATACACCTAACCCTTACCCTAGGCGGACACCTTAAGCTCAACCCCAACCCTAACCTGGCTCTGACGCTAACTCCAACAGTAACAGTTACCCGAAAACTAACAGTAGCCCTAAACTGACTCTCTCAAACTAAGTTCAAACCTAACCTAACTTGAAGCCTAACTCAAAACATAGACCTAACCCTAACCCTAGGCGGACACCTGAAACTCAACCACAACCCTAACCAGACCCTGACGCTATCTCCAACCGTAATACTGAACCGAAAACTAACAGTAGCCCTAAACTTACTCCCTCAAACTAAGTTCAAACCTAACCTAACCTGAAGCCTAACTCAAACAATAGACCTAACCCTAACCCTAGGCGGACACCTTAAGCTTGACCCCAACCCTAACCTGACCCTGACGCTAACTCCAACCGTTAGAGTTACCCGAAAATTAACAGTAGCCCTAAACTTACTCCTTCAAACTAAGTTCAAACCTAACCTAACCAGAAGACAAAATCAAACCATACACCTAACCCTAACCCTAGGCGGACACCTTAAGCTCAACCCCAACCCTAACCTGACCCTCACGCTAACTCGAACCGTAACACTGAACTGAAAACTAACAGTAGCCCTAAACTTACTCCCTCAAACTAAGTTCAAACCTAACCTAACCTGAAGCCTAAATCAAACCATAGACCTAACCCTATCCCTAGGCGGACACCTGAAGCTCAACCACAACCCTAAGCTGACCCTGACGCTATCTCCAACCGTAACACTGAACCGAAAACTAACAGTCGCCCTAAACTTACTCCCTCAAAATACGTTCAAACCTAACCTAACCTGAACCCTATCTCAAACCACAGACCTAACCCTAACCCTAGGTGGACACCTTAAGCTGAACCACAACCCTAACCAGACACTCACGCTAACTCCAAATGTAACACTGAACCAAAAACTAACAGTAGCCCTAAACTTACTCCCTCAAACTAAGTTCAAACCTAACCTAACCTGAAGCCTAAATCAAACCATGCACCTAACCCTAACCCTAGGCGGACACCTTAAGCTCAACCCCAAACCTAACCTGACCCTGACGCTTACTCCAACCGTAACAGTTAACCGAAAACTAACAGTAGCCCTAAATTGACTCCCTCAAACTAAGTTCAAACCTAACCTAACCTGAAGCCTAACTCAAACCATAGACCTAACCCTAACCCAAGGCGGACACCTGAAGCTCAACCCCAACCCTAACTTGACCCTGACGCTATCTCCAACCGTAACACTGAACCGAAAACTAACAGTAGCCCTAAACTTACTCCCTCAAACTAAGTTCAAACCTAACCTAACCTGAACTCTAACTCAAACCACAGACCTAACCCTAACCCTAGGCGGACACCTTAAACTCAACCCCAACCCTAACCTGGCCCTGACGCTAACTCCAACCGTAACAGTTACCCGAAAACTAACAGTAGCCCTAAACTTACTGCCTCAAACTAAGTTCCAACCTAACCTAACCTGAAGCCTAAATCAAACCATACACCTAACCCTAACCCTAGGCGGACACCTGAAGTTCAAACCCAACCCTAAACTGACCCTCACGCTATCTCCAACCGTAACACTGAACCGAAAATTAACAGTAGCCCTAAACTTACTCCCTCAAACTAAGTTCAAACCTAACCTAACCTGAAGCCTAACTGAAACCACATACCTAACCCTAACCCTAGGTGGGCACCTTAAGCTCAACCCCAACCCTAACCAGACACTCACGCTAACTCCAAATGTAACACTGAACCAAAAACTAAGAGTAGCCCTAAACTTACTCCCTCAAACTAAGTTCAAACCTAACCTAACCTGAAGCCTAAATCAAACCATGCACCTAACCCTAACCCTAGGCGGACACCTTAAGCTCAACCCCAAACCTAACCTGACCCTGACGCTTACTCCAACCGTAACAGTTAACCGAAAACTAACAGTAGCCCTAAATTGACTCCCTCAAACTAAGTTCAAACCTAACCTAACCTGAAGCCTAAATCAAATCATAGACCTAACCCTAACCCTAGGCAGACAACTTATGCTTAACCCCCACCCTAACCTGACCCTGACGCTTACTCCAACTGTAACAGTTAACCGAAAACTAACAGTAGCCCTGAACTTAAACCCTAAAACTAACTTAAACCTAATCTAACCTGAAGCCTAACTCAAACCATAGACCTAACCCTAACCCTAGGCGGACACCTTAAGCTCAACCCCAACCCTAACCTGACCCTGACGCTACCTCCAACCGTAACACTGAACCGAAAACTAACAGTAGCCCTAAACTTATTCCCTCAAACTAAGTTCAAACCTAACCTAACCTGAAGCCTAACTCAAACCACAGACCTGACCCTAACCCTAGGCGGACACCTTAAGCTTATCTCCAACCCTAACCTGACCCTCACGCTAACTCCAACCGTAACACTGAACCGAAAACTAACATTAGCCCTAAACTTACTCCCTCAAACTAACTTCAAACCTAACCTAACCTGAAGCCTAAATTAAACCATACACCTAACCCTAACCCTAGGCGGACACCTTTAGCTCAACCCCAACCCTAACCTGACCTCCAGGCTAAATCCAACCATATCACTGAACCGAAAACTAAGAGTAGTCCTAAACTTACTCCCTCAAACCAAGTTCAATCATAACCTAACCTGAAGCCTAAATGAAACCATAGACCTAACCCTAACCCTAGGCGGACACCTTAAGGTTAACCCCCACCATAACCTGACACTGACGCTTACTCCAACCGTAACAGTTAAACGAAAACTAACAGTAGCCCTAAACTTACTCCCTCAAACTAAGTTCAAACCTAACCTAACCTGAAGCCTAAATCAAACCATACATCGAACCCTAACCCTAGGCGGACACCTTAAGCTCAACCCCAACCCTAACCTGGCTCTGACGCTAACTCCAACAGTAACAGTAACCCGAAAACTAACAGTAGCCCTAAACTTACTCCCTCAAACTAACTTCAAACCTAACATAACTTGAAGCCTAACTCAAACCATAGACCTAACCCTAACCCTATGCGGACACCTGAAACTCAACCACAACCCTAACCAGAACCAGGCGCTATCTCCAACCGTAACACTGAACCGAAAACTAACAGTAGCCCTAAACTTACTCCCTCAAACTAAGTTCAAACCTAACCTAACCTGAAGCCTAACTCAAACCATAGACCTAACCCTAAACCAAGGCGGACACCTGAAGCACAACCCCAACCCTAACTTGACCCTGACGCTATCTCCAACCGTAACACTGAACCGAAAACTAACAGTAGCCCTAAACTTACTCCCTCAAACTTAGTTCAAACCTAACCTAACCTGAACCCTAACTCAAACCACAGACCTAACCCTAACCCTAGGCGGACACCTTAAGCTCAACCCCAACCCTAACCTGGCCCTGACGCTAACTCCAACCGTAACAGTTACCCGAAAACTAACAGTAGCCCTAAACTTACTGCCTCAAACTAAGTTCCAACCTAACCTAACCTGAAGCCTAAATCAAACCATACACCTAACCCTAACCCTAGGCGGACACCTGAAGTTCAAACCCAACCCTAACCTGACCCTCACGCTAACTCCAACCGTAACACTGAACCGAAAACTAACAGTACCCCTAAACTGACTCCCTCAAACTAAGTTCAAACCTAACCTAACCTGAAGCCTAAATCAAATCATAGACCTAACCCTAACCCTAGGCGGACAACTTATGCTTAACCCCCACCCTAAGCTGACCCTGACGCTTACTCCAACTGTAACAGTTAACCGAAAACTAACAATAGCCCTAAACTTCCTCCCTCAAACTAACTTCAAACCTAACCTAACCTGAAGCCTAAATCAAACCATACACCTAACCCTAACCCTAGGCGGACACCTTAAGCTCAACCCCAACCCTAACCTGGCACTGACGCTAACTCCAACAGTAACAGTTACCCTAAAACTAACAGTAGCCCTAAACTTACTCCCTCAAACTAACTTCAAACCTAACCTAATTTGAAGCCTAACTCAAACCATAGACCTAACCCTAACCCTAGGCGGACACCTGAAACTCAACCACAACCCTAACCAGACCCTGACGCTATCTCCAACCGTAACACTGAACCAAAAACAAACAGCAGCCCTAAACTTACTCCCTCAAACTAAGTTCAAACCTAACCTAACCTGAAGCCTAACTCAAACCATAGACCTAACCCTAACCCAAGACGGACACCTGAAGCTCAACCCCAACCCTAACCTGACCCTGACGCTATCTCCAACCGTAACACTGAACCGAAAACTAACAGTAGCCCTAAAATTACTCCCTCAAACTAAGTTCAAACCTAACCTAACCTGAAGCGTAAATCAAACCATACACCTAACCCTAACCCTAGGCGGACACCTTAAGCTCAACCCCAACCCTAACCTGTCCCTGACGCTAACTCCAACAGTAACAGTTACCAGAAAACTGACAGTAGCCCTAAAATTACTCCCTCAAACTAACTTCAAACCTAACCCAATTTGAAGCCTAACTCAAACCACAGACCTAACCCTAACCCTAGGCGGACACCTGAAGCTCAATCACAACCCTAACCAGATCCTGACGCTATCTCCAACTGTAACACTGAACCGAAAACTAACAGTAGCCCTAAACTGACTCCCTCAAACTAAGTTCAAACCTAACCTAACCTGAAGCCTAAATCAAATCATAGACCTAACCCTAACCCTAGGCGGACAACTTATGCTTAACCCCCACCCAAACCTGATTCTGACGCTTACTCCAACTGTAACAGTTAACCGAAAACTAACAGTAGCCCTGAACTTACACCCTCAAACTAACTTCAAACCTAATCTAACCTGAAGCCTAACTCAAACCATAGACCTAACCCTAACCCTAGGCGGACACCTTAAGCTCAACCCCAACACTAACCTGACCCTGACGCTATCTCCAACCGTAACACTGAACCGAAAACTAACAGTAGCCCTAAACTTACTGCCTCAAACTAAATTCCAACCTAACCTAACCTGAAGCCTAAATCAAACCATACACCTAACCCTAACCCTAGGCGGACACCTGAAGTTCAAACCCAAACGTAACCTGACCCTCACGCTAACTCCAACCGTAACACTGAAACGAAAACTAACCGTAGCCCTAAACTTAATCCCTCAAACTAAGTTCAAACCTAACCTAACCTGAAGCCTAACTCAAACCATAGACCTAACCCTAACCCTAGGCTGACACCTGAAGCTCAACCCCAACCCTAACCTGACCCTGACGCTATCTCCAACCGTAACACTGAACCGAAAACTAACAGTAGACCTAAACTTACTCCCTCAAACTAAGTTCAAACCTAACCTAACCTGAAGCCTAACTCAAACCAAGACCTAACCCTAACCCTAGGCGGACACCTTAAGCTCAACCCCAACCCTAACCGGACCCTCACGCTAACTCCAAACGTAACATTGAACCGAAAACTAACAGTAGCCCTAAACTTACTCCCTCAAACTAAGTTCAATCCTAACCTAACCTGAAGCCTAAATGAAACCATAGACCTAACCCTAACCCTAGGCGGACACCTTATGCTTAACCCGCACCCTAACTTGACCCTGACGCTTACTCCAACCGTAACAGTTAAACGAAAACTAACATTAGCCCTAAACTGTCTCCCACAAACTAAGTTCAAACCTAACCTAACCTGAAGCCTAACTCAAACAATAGACCTAACCCTAACCCTAGGCGGACACTTGAAGCTCAATCACAACCCTAACATGACCCTGACGCTACCTCCAACCGTAACACTGAACCGAAAACTAACAGTAGCCCTAAACTTACTCCCTCAAACTAAGTTCAAACCTAACCTAACCTGAAGCCTCACTCAAACCACAGACCTAACCCTAACCCTAGGAGGACACCTTAAGCTCAACCCCAACCCTAACCTGACCCTCACGCTAACTCCAACTGTAACACTGTACCGAAAACTAACAGTAGCCCTAAACTTACTCCCTCAAACTAAGTTCAAACCTAACCTAACCTGAAGCCTAACTCAAACAATAGACCTAACCCTAACCCTAGGCGGACACCTTAAGCTTGACCCCAACCCTAACCTGAACCTGACGCTTACTCCAACCGTAACAGTTAACCGAAAACTAACAGTAGCCCTAAACTTACTCCCTCAAACTAAGTTCAAACCTCACCTAACCTGAAGCCTAACTCAAACCACAGACCTAACCCTAACCCTAGGAGGACACCTTAAGCTCAACCCCAACCCTAACCGGACCGTCACGCTAACTCCAAACGTAACATTGAACCGAAAACTAACAGTAGCCCTAAACTTACTCCCTCAAACTAAGTTCAATCCTAACCTAACCTGAAGCCTAAATGAAACCATAGACCTAACCCTAACCCTAGGCGGACACCTTATGCTTAACCCCCACCCTTACCTGACCCTGACGCTTACTCCAACCGTAACAGTTAAACGAAAACTAACAGCAGCCCTAAACTGTCTCCCTCAAACTAAGTTCAAACCTAACCTAACCTGAAGCCTAACTCAAACAATAGACCTAACCATAACCCTAGGCGGACACCTTAAGCTTGACCCCAACCCTAACCTGAACCTGACGCTTACTCCAACCGTAACAGTTAACCGAAAACTAAGAGTAGCCCTAAACTTACTCCCTCAAACTAAGTTCAAACCTAACCTAACCTGAAGCCTAACTCAAACCACAGACCTAACCCTAACCCTAGGCAGACACCTTAAGCTCAACCCCAACCCTAACCGGACCGTCACGCTAACTCCAAACGTAACATTGAACCGAAAACTAACAGTAGCCCTAAACTTACTCCCTCAAACTAAGTTCAATCCTAATCTAACCTGAAGCCTAACTCAAACCATAGACCTAACCCTAACCCTAGGCGGACACCTTAAGCTCAACCCCAACCCTAACCTGACCCTGACGCTACCTCCAACCGTAACACTGAACCGAAAACTAACAGTAGCCCTAAACTTATTCCCTCAAACTAAGTTCAAACCTAACCTAACCTGAAGCCTAACTCAAACCACAGACCTGACCCTAACCCTAGGCGGACACCTTAAGCTTATCTCCAACCCTAACCTGACCCTCACGCTAACTCCAACCGTAACACTGAACCGAAAACTAACATTAGCCCTAAACTTACTCCCTCAAACTAACTTCAAACCTAACCTAACCTGAAGCCTAAATTAAACCATACACCTAACCCTAACCCTAGGCGGACACCTTTAGCTCAACCCCAACCCTAACCTGACCTCCAGGCTAACTCCAACCATATCACTGAACCGAAAACTAAGAGTAGTCCTAAACTTACTCCCTCAAACCAAGTTCAATCATAACCTAACCTGAAGCCTAAATGAAACCATAGACCTAACCCTAACCCTAGGCGGACACCTTAAGGTTAACCCCCACCATAACCTGACACTGACGCTTACTCCAACCGTAACAGTTAAACGAAAACTAACAGTAGCCCTAAACTTACTCCCTCAAACTAAGTTCAAACCTAACCTAACCTGAAGCCTAAATCAAACCATACATCGAACCCTAACCCTAGGCGGACACCTTAAGCTCAACCCCAACCCTAACCTGGCTCTGACGCTAACTCCAACAGTAACAGTAACCCGAAAACTAACAGTAGCCCTAAACTTACTCCCTCAAACTAACTTCAAACCTAACATAACTTGAAGCCTAACTCAAACCATAGACCTAACCCTAACCCTATGCGGACACCTGAAACTCAACCACAACCCTAACCAGAACCTGGCGCTATCTCCCACCGTAACACTGAACCGAAAACTAACAGTAGCCCTAAACTTACTCCCTCAAACTAAGTTCAAACCTAACCTAACCTGAAGCCTAACTCAAACCATAGACCTAACCCTAAACCAAGGCGGACACCTGAAGCACAACCCCAACCCTAACTTGACCCTGACGCTATCTCCAACCGTAACACTGAACCGAAAACTAACAGTAGCCCTAAACTTACTCCCTCAAACTTAGTTCAAACCTAACCTAACCTGAACCCTAACTCAAACCACAGACCTAACCCTAACCCTAGGCGGACACCTTAAGCTCAACCCCAACCCTAACCTGGCCCTGACGCTAACTCCAACCGTAACAGTTACCCGAAATCTAACAGTAGCCCTAAACTTACTGCCTCAAACTAAGTTCCAACCTAACCTAACCTGAAGCCGAAATCAAACCATACACCTAACCCTAACCCTAGGCGGACACCTGAAGTTCAAACCCAACCCTAACCTGACCCTCACGCTAACTCCAACCGTAACACTGAACCGAAAACTAACAGTAGCCCTAAACTGACTCCCTCAAACTAAGTTCAAACCTAACCTAACCTGAAGCCTAAATCAAATCATAGACCTAACCCTAACCCTAGGCGGACAACTTATGCTTAACCCCCACCCTAACCTGACCCTGACGCTTACTCCAACTGTAACAGTTAACCGAAAACTAACAATAGCCCTAAACTTCCTCCCTCAAACTAACTTCAAACCTAACCTAACCTGAAGCCTAAATCAAACCATACACCTAACCCTAACCCTAGGCGGACACCTTAAGCTCAACCCCAACCCTAACCTGGCACTGACGCTAACTCCAACAGTAACAGTTACCCTAAAACTAACAGTAGCCCTAAACTTACTCCCTCAAACTAACTTCAAACCTAACCTAATTTGAAGCCTAACTCAAACCATAGACCTAACCCTAACCCTAGGCGGACACCTGAAACTCAACCACAACCCTAACCAGACCCTGACGCTATCTCCAACCGTAACACTGAACCAAAAACAAACAGCAGCCCTAAACTTACTCCCTCAAACTAAGTTCAAACCTAACCTAACCTGAAGCCTAACTCAAACCATAGACCTAACCCTAACCCAAGACGGACACCTGAAGCTCAACCCCAACCCTAACCTGACCCTGACGCTATCTCCAACCGTAACACTGAACCGAAAACTAACAGTAGCCCTAAAATTACTCCCTCAAACTAAGTTCAAACCTAACCTAACCTGAAGCGTAAATCAAACCATACACCTAACCCTAACCCTAGGCGGACACCTTAAGCTCAACCCCAACCCTAACCTGTCCCTGACGCTAACTCCAACAGTAACAGTTACCAGAAAACTGACAGTAGCCCTAAAATTACTCCCTCAAACTAACTTCAAACCTAACCCAATTTGAAGCCTAACTCAAACCACAGACCTAACCCTAACCCTAGGCGGACACCTGAAGCTCAATCACAACCCTAACCAGATCCTGACGCTATCTCCAACTGTAACACTGAACCGAAAACTAACAGTAGCCCTAAACTGACTCCCTCAAACTAAGTTCAAACCTAACCTAACCTGAAGCCTAAATCAAATCATAGACCTAACCCTAACCCTAGGCGGACAACTTATGCTTAACCCCCACCCAAACCTGATTCTGACGCTTACTCCAACTGTAACAGTTAACGGAAAACTAACAGTAGCCCTGAACTTACACCCTCAAACTAACTTCAAACCTAATCTAACCTGAAGCCTAACTCAAACCATAGACCTAACCCTAACCCTAGGCGGACACCTTAAGCTCAACCCCAACACTAACCTGACCCTGACGCTATCTCCAACCGTAACACTGAACCGAAAACTAACAGTAGCCCTAAACTTACTGCCTCAAACTAAATTCCAACCTAACCTAACCTGAAGCCTAAATCAAACCATACACCTAACCCTAACCCTAGGCGGACACCTGAAGTTCAAACCCAAACGTAACCTGACCCTCACGCTAACTCCAACCGTAACACTGAAACGAAAACTAACCGTAGCCCTAAACTTAATCCCTCAAACTAAGTTCAAACCTAACCTAACCTGAAGCCTAACTCAAACCATAGACCTAACCCTAACCCTAGGCTGACACCTGAAGCTCAACCCCAACCCTAACCTGACCCTGACGCTATCTCCAACCGTAACACTGAACCGAAAACTAACAGTAGACCTAAACTTACTCCCTCAAACTAAGTTCAAACCTAACCTAACCTGAAGCCTAACTCAAACCAAGACCTAACCCTAACCCTAGGCGGACACCTTAAGCTCAACCCCAACCCTAACCGGACCCTCACGCTAACTCCAAACGTAACATTGAACCGAAAACTAACAGTAGCCCTAAACTTACTCCCTCAAACTAAGTTCAATCCTAACCTAACCTGAAGCCTAAATGAAACCATAGACCTAACCCTAACCCTAGGCGGACACCTTATGCTTAACCCGCACCCTAACTTGACCCTGACGCTTACTCCAACCGTAACAGTTAAACGAAAACTAACATTAGCCCTAAACTGTCTCCCACAAACTAAGTTCAAACCTAACCTAACCTGAAGCCTAACTCAAACAATAGACCTAACCCTAACCCTAGGCGGACACTTGAAGCTCAATCACAACCCTAACATGACCCTGACGCTACCTCCAACCGTAACACTGAACCGAAAACTAACAGTAGCCCTAAACTTACTCCCTCAAACTAAGTTCAAACCTAACCTAACCTGAAGCCTCACTCAAACCACAGACCTAACCCTAACCCTAGGAGGACACCTTAAGCTCAACCCCAACCCTAACCTGACCCTCACGCTAACTCCAACTGTAACACTGTACCGAAAACTAACAGTAGCCCTAAACTTACTCCCTCAAACTAAGTTCAAACCTAACCTAACCTGAAGCCTAACTCAAACAATAGACCTAACCCTAACCCTAGGCGGACACCTTAAGCTTGACCCCAACCCTAACCTGAACCTGACGCTTACTCCAACCGTAACAGTTAACCGAAAACTAACAGTAGCCCTAAACTTACTCCCTCAAACTAAGTTCAAACCTCACCTAACCTGAAGCCTAACTCAAACCACAGACCTAACCCTAACCCTAGGAGGACACCTTAAGCTCAACCCCAACCCTAACCGGACCGTCACGCTAACTCCAAACGTAACATTGAACCGAAAACTAACAGTAGCCCTAAACTTACTCCCTCAAACTAAGTTCAATCCTAACCTAACCTGAAGCCTAAATGAAACCATAGACCTAACCCTAACCCTAGGCGGACACCTTATGCTTAACCCCCACCCTTACCTGACCCTGACGCTTACTCCAACCGTAACAGTTAAACGAAAACTAACAGCAGCCCTAAACTGTCTCCCTCAAACTAAGTTCAAACCTAACCTAACCTGAAGCCTAACTCAAACAATAGACCTAACCATAACCCTAGGCGGACACCTTAAGCTTGACCCCAACCCTAACCTGAACCTGACGCTTACTCCAACCGTAACAGTTAACCGAAAACTAAGAGTAGCCCTAAACTTACTCCCTCAAACTAAGTTCAAACCTAACCTAACCTGAAGCCTAACTCAAACCACAGACCTAACCCTAACCCTAGGCAGACACCTTAAGCTCAACCCCAACCCTAACCGGACCGTCACGCTAACTCCAAACCTAACATTGAACCGAAAACTAACAGTAGCCCTAAACTTACTCCCTCAAACTAAGTTCAATCCTAACCTAACCTGAAGCCTAAATGAAACCATAGACCTAACCCTAACCCAAGGCGGACACCTTATGCTTAACCCCCACCCTTACCTGACCCTGACGCTTACTCCAACCGTAACAGTTAAAAGAAAACTAACAGGAGCCCTAAACTGTCTCCCTCAAACTAAGTTCAAACCTAACATAACCTGAAGCCTAACTCAAACAAAACACTTAACCCTAACCCTGGGCGGACACCTTAAGCTTAACCCCAACCCTAACCTGACCCTGAGGCTAAATCCAACCGTAACACTGAACCGAAAACTAACAGTGGCCCTAAACTTACTCCCTCAAACTAAGTTCAATCCTAACCTAACCTGAAGCCTAAATGAAACCATAGACCTAACCCTAACCCTAGGCGGACACCTTATGCTTAACCCCCACCCTAACCTGACCCTGACGCTTACTCCAACCGTAACAGTTAAACGAAAACTAACAGTAGCCCTAAACTTACTCCCTCAAACTAAGTTCAAACCTAACCTAACCTGAAGCCTAAATCAAACCATACAACTAACCCTAACCCTAGGCGGACACCTTAAGCTCAACCCCAAACCTAACCTGACCCTGACGCTTACTCCAACCGTAACAGTTAACCGAAAACTAACAGTAGCCCTAAACTGACTCCCTCAAACTAAGTTCAAACCTAACCTAACCTGAAGCCTAAATCAAATCATAGACCTAACCCTAACCCTAGGCGGACAACTTATGCTTAACCCCCACCCTAACCTGACCCTGACGCTTACTCCAACTGTAACAGTTAACCGAAAACTAACAGTAGCCCTGAACTTACACCCTCAAACTAACTTCAAACCTAATCTAACCTGAAGCCTAACTCAAACCATAGACCTAACCCTAACCCTAGGCGGACACCTTAAGCTCAACCCCAACCCTAACCTGACCCTGACGCTATCTCCAACCGTAACACTGAACCGAAAACTAACAGTAGCCCTAAACTTACTCCCTCAAACTAACTTCAAACCTAACCTAACCTGAAGCCTAAATTAAACCATACACCTAACCCTAACCCTAGGCGGACACCTTAAGCTCAACCCCAACCCTAACCTGACCTCCAGGCTAACTCCAAACATATCACTGAACCGAAAACTAAGAGTAGTCCTAAACTTACTCCCTCAAACTAAGTTCAATCCTAACCTAACCTGAAGCCTAAATGAAACCTTAGACCTAACCGTAACCCTGGGCGGACACCTTATGGTTAACCCCCACCATAACCTGACCCTGACGCTTACTCCAATCATAACAGTTAAACGAAAACTAACAGTAGCCCTAAACTTACTCCCTCAAACTAACTTCAAACCTAACCTAACTTGAAGCCTAACTCAAACCATAGACCTAACCCTAACCCTAGGCGGACACCTGAAACTCAACCACAACCCTAACCAGACCCTGACGCTATCTCCAACCGTAACACTGAACCGAAAACTAACAGTAGCCCTAAACTTACTCCCTCAAACTAAGTTCAAACCTAACCTAACCTGAAGCCTAACTCAAACCATAGACCTAACCCTAACCCTAGGCGGACACCTGAAGCTCAACCCCAACCCTAACCTGACCCTGACGCTATCTCCAACCTTAACAATGAACCGAAAACTAACAGTAGCCCTAAACTTACTCCCTCAAACTAAGTTCAAACCTAACCTAACCTGAAGCCTCACTCAAACCACAGACCTAACCCTAACCCTAGGCGGAAACCTTAAGCTCAACCCCAACCCTACCCTGGCCCTGACGCTAACTCTAACCGTAACAGTTACCCGAAAACTAACAGTAGCCCTAAACTTACTGCCTCAAACTAAGTTCCAACCTAACCTAACCTGAAGCCTAAATCAAACCATACACCTAACCCTAACCCTAGGCGGACAACTGAAGTTCAAACCCAACCCTAACCTGACCCTGACGCTATCTCCAACCGTAACACTGAACCGAAAACTAACAGTAGCCCTAAACTTACTCCCTCAAACTAAGTTCAAACCTAACCTAACCTGAAGCCTAACTCAAACCACAGACCTAACCCTAACCCTAGGCGGACACCTGAAGCTCAACCCCAACCCTAAACAGACCCTCACGCTAACTCCAAACGTAACATTGAACCGAAAACTAACAGTAGCCCTAAACTTACTCCCTCAAACTAAGTTCAATCCTAACCTAACCTGAAGCCTAAATGAAACCATAGACCTAACCCTAACCCTAGGCGGACACCTTATGCTTAACCCCCACCCTAACTTGACCCTGACGCTTACTCCAACCGTAACAGTTAAACGAAAACTAACAGTAGCCCTAAACTGTCTCCCACAAACTAAGTTCAAACCTAACCTAACCTGAAGCCTAACTCAAACAATAGACGTAACCTTAACCCTAGGCGGACACCTTAAGCTCAACCCCAACCCTAACCTGGCCCTGACGCTAACTCCAACAGTAAAAGTTACCCGAAAATTAACAGTAGCCCTAAACTTACTCCCTCAAACTAACTTCAAACCTAACCTAACTTGAAGCCTAACTCAAACCATAGACCTAACCCTAACCCTAGGCGGACCCCTTATGCTTAACCCCCACCCTTACCTGACCCTGACGCTTACTCCAACCGTAACAGTTAAATGAAAACTAACAGTAGCCCTAAACTGTCTCCCTCAAACTAAGTTCAAACCTAACCTAACCTGAAGCTTAACTCAAACAATACACTTAACCCTAACCCTAGGCGGACACCTTAAGCTTAACCCCAACTCTAACCTGACCCTGAGGCTAAATCCAACCGTAACACTGAACTGAAAACTAACAGTGGCCCTAAACTTACTCCCTCAAACTAAGTTCAATCCTAACCTAACCTGAAGCCTAAATGAAACCATAGACCTAACCCTAACCCTAGGCGGACACCTTATGCTTAACCCCCACCCTAACCTGACCCTGACGCTTACTCCAACCGTAACAGTTAAACGAAAACTAACAGTAGCCCTAAACTTACTCCCTCAAACTAAGTTCAAACCTAACCTAACCTGAAGCCTAAATCAAACCATACACCTAACCCTAACCCTAGGCGGACACCTTAAGCTCAACCCCAAACCTAACCTGACCCTGACGCTTACTCCAACCGTAACAGTTAACCGAAAACTAACAGTAGCCCTAAACTGACTCCCTCAAACTAAGTTCAAACCTAACCTAACCTGAAGCCTAAATCAAATCATAGACCTAACCCTAACCCTAGGCGGACACCTTATGCTTAACCCCCACCCTAACCTGACCCTGACGCTTACTCCAACTGTAACAGTTAACCGAAAACT
This sequence comes from Tupaia tana, assembly GCA_026018925.1. Classification (NCBI taxonomy): domain Eukaryota; kingdom Metazoa; phylum Chordata; class Mammalia; order Scandentia; family Tupaiidae; genus Tupaia; species Tupaia tana. The sequence continues at coordinate 192,047 of JAKSZU010000070.1, forward strand.
AACAATAGCCCTAAACTTACTCCCTCAAACTAACTTCAAACCTAACCTAACCTGAAGCCTAAATCAAACCATACACCTAACCCTAACCCTAGGCGGACACCTTAAGCTCAAGCCCAACCCTAACCTGGCCCTGACGCTAACTCCAACAGTAACAGTTACCCGAAAACTAACAGTAGCCCAAAACTTACTCCCTCAAACTAACTTCAAACCTAACCTAACTTGAAGCGTAACTCAAACCATAGACCTAACCCTAACCCTAGGCGGACACCTGAAACTCAACCACAACCCTAACCAGACCCTGACGCTATCTCCAACCGTAACACTGAACCGAAAACTAACAGTAGCCCTAAACTTACTCCCTCAAACTAAGTTCAAACCTAACCTAACCTGAAGCCTCACTCAAACCACAGACCTAACCCTAACCCTAGGCGGACACCTTAAGCTCAACCCCAACTCTACCCTGGCCCTGACGCTAACTCTAAGCGTAACAGTTACCCGAAAACTAACAGTAGCCCTAAACTTACTGCCTCAAACTAAGTTCCAACCTAACCTAACCTGAAGCCTAAATCAAACCATACACCTAACCCTAACCCTAGGCGGACACCTGAAGTTCAAACCCAACCCTAACATGACCCTGACGCTATCTCCAACCGTAACACTGAACCGAAAACTAACAGTAGCCCTAAACTTACTCCCTCAAACTAACTTCAAACCTAACCTAACCTGAAGCCTAAATTAAACCATACACCTAACCCTAACCCTAGGCGGACACCTTAAGCTCAACCCCAACCCTAACCTAACCTCCAGGCTAACTCCAAACATATCACTGAACCGAAAACTAAGAGTAGTCCTAAACTTACTCCCTCAAACTAAGTTCAATCCTAACCTAACCTGAAGCCTAAATGAAACCATAGACCTAACCCTAACCCTAGGCGGACACCTTATGGTTAACCCCCACCAAAACCTGACCCTGACGCTTACTCCAACCATAACAGTTAAACGAAAACTAACAGTAGCCCTAAACTTACTCCCTCAAACTAAGTTCAAACCTAACCTAACCTGAAGCCTAACTCAAACCACAGACCTAACCCTAACCCTAGGCGGACACCTTAAGCTCAACCCCAACCCTAACCGGACCCTCACGCTAACTCCAAACGTAACATTGAACCGAAAACTAACAGTAGCCCTAAACTTACTCCCTCAAACTAAGTTCAATCCTAACCTAACCTGAAGCCTAAATAAAACCATTGACCTAACCCTAACCCTAGGCAGACACCTTATGCTTAACCCCCACCCTAACTTGACCCTGATGCTTACTCCAACCGTAACAGTTAAACGAAAACTAACAGTAGCCCTAAACTGTCTCCCACAAACTAAGTTCAAACCTAACCTAACCTGAAGCCTAACTCAAACAATAGACGTAACCCTAACCCTAGGCGGACACCTTAATCTCAACCCCAACCCTAACCTAGCCCTGACGCTAACTCCAACAGTAACAGTTACCCGAAAACTAACAGTAGCCCTAAACTTACTCCCTCAAACTAACTTCAAACCTAACCTAACTTGAAGCCTAACTCAAACCATAGACCTAACCCTAACCCTAGGCGGACACCTGAAACTCAACCACAACCCTAACCAGACCCTGACGCTATCTCCAACCGTAACACTGAACAGAAAACTAACAGTAGCCCTAAAGTTACTCCCTCAAACTAAGTTCAAACCTACCCTAACCTGGACCCTAACTCAAACCATAGACCTAACCCTAACCCTAGGCGGACACCTGAAGCTCAATCACAACCCTAACCTGACCCTGACGCTATCTCCAACCGTAACACTGAACCGAAAACTAACCGTAGCCCTAAACTTACTCCCTCAAATTAAGTTCAAACCTAACCTAACCTGAAGCCTCACTCAAACCACAGACCTAACCCTAACCCTAGGAGGACACCTTAAGCTTGACCCCAACTCTAACCTGACCCTGACGCTTACTCCAACCGTAACAGTTAACCGAAAACTAACAGTAGCCCTAAACTTACTCCCTCAAACTAAGTTCAAACCTAACCTAACCTGAAGCCTAACTCAAACCACAGACCTAACCCTAACCCTAGGCAGACACATTAAGCTCAACCCCAACCCTAACCGGACCGTCACGCTAACTCCAAACGTAACATTGAACCGAAAACTAACAGTAGCCCTAAACTTACTCCCTCAAACTAAGTTCAATCCTAACCTAACCTGAAGCCTAAAAGAAACCATAGACCTAACCCTAACCCTAGGTGGACACCTTATGCTTAAACCCCACCCTAACCTGACCCTGACGCTTACTCCATCCGTAACAGTTAAACGAAAACTAACAGTAGCCCTAAACTGTCTCCCTCAAACTAAGTTCAAACCTAACCTAACCTGAAGCCTAACTCAAACAATAGACTTAACCCTAACCCTAGGCGGACACCTTAAGCTTAACCCCAACCCTAACCTGACCCTGAGGCTAAATCCAACCGTAACACTGAACCGAAAACTAACAGTGGCCCTAAACTTACTCCCTCAAACTAAGTTCAAACCTACCCTAACCTGGACCCTAACTCAAACCATAGACCTAACCCTAACCCTAGGCGGACACCTGAAACTCAACCACAACCCTAACAAGACCCTGACGCTATCTCTAACCGTAACACTGAACCGAAAACTAACAGTAGCCCTAAACTTACTCCCTCAAACTAACTTCAAACCTAACCTAACCTGAAGCCTAAATTAAACCATACACCTAACCCTAACCCTAGGCGGACACCTTAAGCTCAACCCCAACCCTAACATGACCTCCAGGCTAAATCCAAACATATCACTGAACCGAAAACTAAGAGTAGTCCTAAACTTACTCCCTCAAACTAACTTCAAACCTAACCTAACCTGAAGCCTAAATCAAACCATACACCTAACCCTAACCCTAGGCGGACACCTTAAGCTCAACCCCAACCCTAACCTGGCTCTGACGCTAACTCCAACAGTAACAGTTACCCGAAAACTAACAGTAGCCTTAAACTTACTCCCTCAAACTAACTTCAAACCTAACCTAACTTGAAGCTTAACTCAAACCATAGACATAACCCTAACCCTAGGCGGACACCTGAAACTCAACCACAACCGTAACCAGACCCTGACACTATCTCCAACCGTAATACTGAACCGAAAACTAACAGTAGCCCTAAACTTACTCCCTCAAACTAAGTTCAAACCTAACCTAACCTGAAGCCTAACTCAAACCATAGGCCTAACCCTAACCCAAGGCGGACACCTGAAGCTCAACCCCAACCCTAACCTGACCCTGACGCTATCTCCAACCGTAACACTGAACCGAAAACTAACAGTAGCCCTAAACTTACTCCCTCAAACTAAGTTCAAACCTAACCTAACCTGAACCCTAACTCAAACCACAGACCTAACCTAACCCTAGGCGGACACTTTAAGCTCAACCCCAACCCTAACCTGGCCCTGACGCTAACTCCAACCATAACAGTTACCAGAAAACTAACAGTATCCCTAAACTTACTGCCTCAAACTAAGTTCCAACCTAACCTAACCTGAAGCCTAAATCAAACCATATACCTAACCCTAACCCTAGGCGGACACCTGAAGTTCAAACCCAACCCTAACCTGACCCTCACGCTAACTCCAACCGTAACACTGAAACGAAAACTAACAGTAGCCCTAAACTTAATCCCTCAAACTAAGTTCAAACCTAACCTAACCTGAAGCCTAACTCAAACCATAGACCTAACCCTAACCCTAGGCTGACACCTGAAGCTCAACCCCAACCCTAACCTGACCCTGACGCTATCTCCAACCGTAACACTGAACCGAAAACTAACAGTAGCCCTAAACTTACTCCCTCAAACTAAGTTCAAACCTAACCTAACCTGAAGCCTAACTCAAACCACAGACCTAACCCTAACCCTAGGCGGACACCTTAAGCTCAACCCCAACCCTAACCGGACCGTCACGCTAACTCCAAACGTAACATTGAACCGAAAACTAACAGTAGCCCTAAACTTACTCCCTCAAACTAAGTTCAATCCTAACCTAACCTGAAGCCTAAATGAAACCATAGACCTAACCCTAACCCTAGGCGGACACCTTATGCTTAACCCCCACCCTAACCTCACCCTGACGCTTACTCCAACCGTAACAGTTAAACGAAAACTAACAGTAGTCCTAAACTGTCTCCCTCAAACTAAGTTCAAACCTAACCTAACCTGAAGCCTAACTCAAACAATACACTTAACCCTAACCCTAGGCGGACACCTTAAGCTTAACCCCAACCCTAACCTGACCCTGAGGCTAAATCCAACCGTAACACTGAACCGAAAACTAACAGTGGCCCTAAACTTACTCCCTCAAACTAAGTTCAAACCTAACCTAACCTGAACCCTAACTCAAACCACAGACCTAACCCTAACCCTAGGCGGACACCTTAAGCTCAACCCCAACTCTACCCTGGCCCTGACGCTAACTCTAAGCGTAACAGTTACCCGAAAACTAACAGTAGCCCTAAACTTACTGCCTCAAACTAAGTTCCAACCTAACCTAACCTGAAGCCTAAACCAAACCATACACCTAACCCTAACCCTAGGCGGACACCTGAAGTTCAAACCCAACCCTAACCTGACCCTGACGCTATCTCCAACCGTAACACTGAACCGAAAACTAACTGTAGCCCTAAACTTACTCCCTCAAACTAAGTTCAAACGTAACCTAACCTGAAGCCTAACTCAAACCACAGACCTAACCCTAACCCTAGGCGGACACCTGAAGCTCAACCCCAACCCTAACCGGACCCTCACGCTAACTCCAAACGTAACATTGAACCGAAAACTAACAGTAGCCCTAAACTTACTCCCTCAAACTAAGTTCAATCCTAACCTAACCTGAAGCCTAAATGAAACCATAGACCTAACCCTAACCCTAGGCGGACACCTTATGCTTAACCCCCACCCTAACTTGACCCTGACGCTTACTCCAACCGTAACAGTTAAACGAAAACTAAGAGTAGCCCTAAACTGTCTCCCACAAACTAAGTTAATACCTAACCTAACCTGAAGCCTAACTCAAACAATAGACGTAACCCTAACCCTAGGCGGACACCTAAAACTCAAGCCCAACCCTAACCTGGCCCTGACGCTAACTCCAACAGTAACAGTTACCCGAAAACTAACAGTAGCCCTAAACTTACTCCCTCAAACTAACTTCAAACCTAACCTAACTTGAAGCCTAACTCAAACCATAGACCTAACCATAACCCTAGGCGGACACCTTAAGCTCAACCCCAACCCTAACCTGACCCTGACGCTATCTCCAACCGTAACACTGAACCGAAAACTAACAGTAGCCCTAAACTTACTCCCTCAAACTAACTTCAAACCTAACCTAACCTGAAGCCTAAATTAAACCATACACCTAACCCTAACCCTAGGCGGACACCTTAAGCTCAACCCCAACCCTAACCTAACCTCCAGGCTAACTCCAAACATATCACTGAACCGAAAACTAAGAGTAGTCCTAAACTTACTCCCTCAAACTAAGTTCAATCCTAACCTAACCTGAAGCCTAAATGAAACCATAGACCTAACCCTAACCCTAGGCGGACACCTTATGGTTAACCCCCACCAAAACCTTACCCTGACGCTTACTCCAACCATAACAGTTAAACGAAAACTAACAGTAGCCCTAAACTTACTCCCTCAAACTAAGTTCAAACCTAACCTAACCTGAAGCCTAACTCAAACCACAGACCTAACCCTAACCCTAGGCGGACACCTTAAGCTCAACCCCAACCCTAACCGGACCCTCACGCTAACTCCAAACGTAACATTGAACCGAAAACTAACAGTAGCCCTAAACTTACTCCCTCAAACTAAGTTCAATCCTAACCTAAACTGAAGCCTAAATAAAACCATTGACCTAACCCTAACCCTAGGCAGACACCTTATGCTTAACCCCCACCCTAACTTGACCCTGATGCTTACTCCAACCGTAACAGTTAAACGAAAACTAACAGTAGCCCTAAACTGTCTCCCACAAACTAAGTTCAAACCTAACCTAACCTGAAGCCTAACTCAAACAATAGACGTAACCCTAACCATAGGCGGACACCTTAATCTCAACCCCAAACCTAACCTAGCCCTGACGCTAACTCCAACAGTAACAGTTACCCGAAAACTAACAGTAGCCCTAAACTTACTCCCTCAAACTAACTTCAAACCTAACCTAACTTGAAGCCTAACTCAAACCATAGACCTATCCCTAACCCTAGGCGGACACCTGAAACTCAACCACAACCCTAACCAGACCCTGACGCTATCTCCAACCGTAACACTGAACAGAAAACTAACAGTAGCCCTAAAGTTACTCCCTCAAACTAAGTTCAAACCTACCCTAACCTGGACCCTAACTCAAACCATAGACCTAACCCTAACCCTAGGCGGACACCTGAAGCTCAATCACAACCCTAACCTGACCCTGACGCTATCTCCAACCGTAACACTGAACCGAAAACTAACCGTAGCCCTAAACTTACTCCCTCAAACTAAGTTCAAACCTAACCTAACCTGAACCCTAACTCAAACCACAGACCTAACCCTAACCCTAGGCGGACACTTTAAGCTCAACCCCAACCCTAACCTGGCCCTGACGCTAACTCCAACCATAACAGTTACCAGAAAACTAACAGTAGCCCTAAACTTACTGCCTCAAACTAAGTTCCAACCTAACCTAACCTGAAGCCTAAATCAAACCATACACCTAACCCTAACCCTAGGCGGACACCTGAAGTTCAAACCCAACCCTAACCTGACCCTCACGCTAACTCCAACCGTAACACTGAAACGAAAACTAACAGTAGCCCTAAACTTAATCCCTCAAACTAAGTTCAAACCTAACCTAACCTGAAGCCTAACTCAAACCATAGACCTAACCCTAACCCTAGGCTGACACCTGAAGCTCAACCCCAACCCTAACCTGACCCTGACGCTATCTCCAACCGTAACACTGAACCGAAAACTAACAGTAGCCCTAAACTTACTCCCTCAAACTAAGTTCAAACCTAACCTAACCTGAAGCCTAACTCAAACCACAGACCTAACCCTAACCCTAGGCGGACACCTTAAGCTCAACCCCAACCCTAACCGGACCGTCACGCTAACTCCAAACGTAACATTGAACCGAAAACTAACAGTAGCCCTAAACTTACTCCCTCAAACTAAGTTCAATCCTAACCTAACCTGAAGCCTAAATGAAACCATAGACCTAACCCTAACCCCAGGCGGACACCTTATGCTTAACCCCCACCCTAACCTCACCCTGACGCTTACTCCAACCGTAACAGTTAAACGAAAACTAACAGTAGCCCTAAACTGTCTCCCTCAAACTAAGTTCAAACCTAACCTAACCTGAAGCCTAACTCAAACAATACACTTAACCCTAACCCTAGGCGGACACCTTAAGCTTAACCCCAACCCTAACCTGACCCTGAGGCTAAATCCAACCGTAACACTGAACCGAAAACTAACAGTGGCCCTAAACTTACTCCCTCAAACTAAGTTCAATCCTAACCTAACCTGAAGCCTAAATGAAACCATAGACCTAACCCTAACCCTAGGCGGACACCTTATGCTTAACCCCCACCCTAACATGACCCTGACGCTTACTCCAACCGTAACATTTAAACGAAAACTAACAGTAGCCCTAAACTTACTCCCTCAAACTAAGTTCAAACCTAACCTAACCTGAAGCCTAAATCAAACCATACACCTAAGCCTAACCCTAGGCGGACACCTTAAGCTCAACCCCAAACCTAACCTGACCCTGACGCTTACTCCAACCGTAACAGTTAACCGAAAACTAACAGCATCCCTAAACTTACTCCCTCAAACTAACTTCAAACCTAACCTAACTTGAAGCCTTACTCAAACCATAGATCTAACCCTAACCCTAGGCGGACACCTGAAACTCAACCACAACCCTAACCAGACCCTGACGCTATCTCCAACCGTAACACTGAACCGAAAACTAACAGTAGGCCTAAACTTACTCCCTCAAACTAAGTTCAAACCTAACCTAACCTGAAGCCTAACTCAAACCATAGACCTAACCCTAACCCAAGGCGGACACCTGAAGCTCAACCCCAACCCTAACCTGACCCTGACGCTATCTCCAACCATAACACTGAACCGAAAACTAACAGTAGCCCTAAACTTACTCCCTCAAACTAAGTTCAAACCTAACCTAACCTGAACCCTAACTCAAACCACAGACCTAACCCTAACCCTAGGCGGACACCTTAAGCTCAACCCCAACCCTAAACTGGCCCTGACGCTAACTCCAACCGTAACAGTTACCCGAAAACTAACAGTAGCCCTAAACTTACTGCCTCAAACTAAGTTCCAACCTAACCTAACCTGAAGCCTAAATCAAACCATACACCTAACCCTAACCCTAGGCGGACACCTGAAGTTCAAACCCAACCCCTACCTGACCCTTACGCTAACTCCAACCGAAACACTGAACCGAAAACTAACAGTAACCCTGAACTTAATCCCTCAAACTAAGTTCAAACCTAACCTAACCTGAAGCCTAACTCAAACCATAGACCTAACCCTAACCCTAGGCGGACACCTGAAGCTCAACCCCAACCCTAACCTGACCCTGACGCTATCTCCAACCGTAACACTGAACCGAAAACTAACAGTAGCCCTAAACTTAATCCCTCAAACTAAGTTCAAACCTAACCTAACCTGAAGCCAAACTCAAACCATAGACCTAACCCTAACCCTAGGCGGACACCTTAAGCTCAACCCCAACCCTAACCGGACCCTCACGCTAACTCCAAACGTAACATTGAACCGAAAACTAACAGTAGCCCTAAACTTACTCCCTCAAACTAAGTTCAATCCTAACCTAACCTGAAGCCTAAATAAAACCATTTACCTAACCCTAACCCTAGGCACACACCTTATGCTTAACCCGCACCCTAACTTGACCCTGATGCTTACTCCAACCGTAACAGTTAAACGAAAACTAACAGTAGCCCTAAACTGTCTCCCACAAACTAAGTTCAAACCTAACCTAACCTGAAGCCTAACTCAAACAATAGACGTAACCCTAACCCTAGGCGGACACCTTAATCTCAACCCCAACCCTAACCTGGCCCTGACGCTAACTCCAACAGTAACAGTTACCCGAAAACTAACAGTAGCCCTAAACTTACTCCCTCAAACTAACTTCAAACCTATCCTAACTTGAAGCATAACTCAAACCACAGACCTACCCCTAACCCTAGGCGGACACCTTAAGCTCAACCGCAACCCTAACCTGGCCCTGACGCTAACTCCAACAGTAACAGTTACCCGAAAAATAACAGTAGCCCTAAACTTACTCCCTCAAACTAAGTTCAAACCTAACCTAACCTGAAGCCTAACTCAAACCACAGACCTAACCCTAACCCTAGGAGGACACCTTAAGCTCAACCCCAACCCTAACCTGACCCTCACACTAACTCCAACCGTAACACTGTACCGAAAACTAACAGTAGCCCTAAACTTACTCCCTCAAACTAAGTTCAAACCTAACCTAACCTGAAGCCTAACTCAAACAATAGACCTAACCCTAACCCTAGGCGGACACCTTAAGCTTGACCCCAACCCTAACCTGACCCTGACGCTTACTCCAACCGTAACAGTTAAACGAAAACTAACAGTAGCCCTAAATTGTCTCCCTCAAACTAAGTTCAAACCTAACCTTACCTGAAGCCTAACTCAAACAATAGACTTAACCCTAACCCTAGGCGGACACCTTAAGCTTAACCCCAACCCTAACCTGACCCTGAGGCTAAATCCAACCGTAACACTGAATCGAAAACTAACAGTGGCCCTAAACTGACTCCCTAAAACTAAGTTCAAACCTAACCAACCTGAAGCCTAAATCAAATCATAGACCTAACCCTAACCCTAGGCGGACACCTTATGCTTAACCCCCACCCTAACCTGACCCTGACGCGTACTCCAACTGTAACAGTTAACCGAAAACTAACAGTAGCCCTAAACTTACTCCCTCAAACTAACTTCAAACCTAAGCTAACCTGAAGCCTAAATCAAACCATACACCTAACCCTAACCCTAGGCGGACACCTTAAGCTCAACCCCAACCCTAACCTGGCCCTGACACTAACTCCAACAGTAACAGTTACCCGAAAACTAACAGTAGCCCTAAATTTACTCCCTCAAACTAACTTAAAACCTAACCTAACTTGAAGCCTAACTCAAACCATAGACCTAACCCTAACCCTAGGCGGACACCTGAAACTCAACCACAACCTTAACCACACCCTGACGCTATCTCCAACCGTAACACTAAACCGAAAACTAACAGTAGCCCGAAACTTACTCCCTCACACCCTGACGCTATCTCCAACCGTAACACTAAACCGAAAACTAACAGTAGCCCGAAACTTACTCCCTCAAACTAAGTTCAAACCTAACCTAACCTGGAGCCTAACTCAAACCACAGACCTAACCCTAACCCTAGGAGGACACCTTAAGCTCAACCTAAACCCTAACCTGACCCTCACGCTAACTCCAACCGTAACACAGAACCGAAAACTAACAGTAGCCCTAAACTTACTCCCTCAAACTAAGTTCAAACCTAACCTATCCTGAAGCCTAACTCAAACAATAGACCTAACCCTAACCCTAGGCGGACACCTTATGCTTAACCCCCACCCTAACCTGACCCTGACGCTTACTCCAACCGTAATAGTTAAACGAAAACTAACAGTAGCCCTAAACTTACTCCCTCAAACTAAGTTCAAACCTAACCTAACCTGAAGCGTAAATCAAACCATACACCTAACCCTAACCCTAGGCGGACACCTTAAGCTCAACCCCAACCCTAACCTGGCCCTGACGCTAACTCCAACAGTAACAGTTACCCGAAAACTAACAAGAGCCCTAAACTTACTCCCTCAAACTAACTTCAAACCTAACCCAATTTGAAGCCTAACTCAAACCATAGACCTAACCCTAACCCTAGGCGGACACCTCAAACTCAACCACAACCCTAACCAGATCCTGACGCTATCTCCAACCGTAACACTGAACCGAAAATTAACAGTAGCCCTAAACTGACTCCCTCAAACTAAGTTCAAACCTAACCTAACCTGAAGCCTAAATCAAATCATAGACCTAACCTTAACCCTAGGCGGACAACTTATGCTTAACCCCCACCCTAACCTGACCCTGACGCTATCTCCAACCGTAACACTGAACCGAAAACTAACAGTAGCCCTAAACTTATTCCCTCAAACTAACTTTAAACCTAATCTAACCTGAAGCCTAACTCAAACCATAGACCTAACCCTAACCCTAGGCGGACACCTTAAGCTTATCCCCAACCCTAACCTGACCCTCACGCTAACTCCAACCATAACACTGAACCGAAAACTAACAGTAGCCCTAAACTTACTCCCTCAAACTAACTTCAAACCTAACCTAACCTGAAGCCTAAATTAAACCATACACCTAACCCTAACCCTAGGCCGACACCTTAAGCTCAACCCCAACCCTAACCTGACCTCCAGGCTAACTCCAACCATAACACTGAACCGAAAACTAAGAGTAGTCTTAAACTTACTCCCTCAAACTAAGTTCAATCCTAACCTAACCTGAAGCCTAAATGAAACCATAGACCTAACCCTAACCCTAGGCGGACACCTTATGGTTAACCCCCACCATAACCTGACCCTGACGCTTACTCCAACCGTAACAGTTAAACGAAAACTAACAGTAGCCCTAAACTTACTCCCTCAAACTAAGTTCAAACCTAACCTAACCTGAAGCCTAAATCAAGCCATACACCTAACCCTAACCCAAGGCGGACACCTTAAGCTCAACCCCAACCCTAAGCTGGCTCTGACGCTAACTCCAACAGTAACAGTTACCCGAAAACTAACAGTAGCCCTAAACTTACTCCCTCAAACTAACTTCAAACCTAACCTAAATTGAAGCCTAACTCAAACCATAGACCTAACCCTAACCCTAGGTGGACACCTGAAACTCAACCACAACCCTAACCAGACCCTGACGCTATCTCCAACCGTAATACTGAACCGAAAACTAACAGTAGCCCTAAACTTACTCCCTCAAACTAAGTTCAAACCTAACCTAACCTGAAGCCTAACTCAAACCATAGGCCTAACCCTAACCCAAGGAGGACACCTGAAGCTCAACCCCAACCCTAACCTGACCCTGACGCTATCTCCAACCGTAACACTGAACCGAAAACTAACAGTAGCCCTAAACTTACTCCCTCAAACTAAGTTCAAACCTAACCTAACCTGAACCCTAACTCAAACCACAGACCTAACCCTAACCCTAGGCGGACACCTTAAGCTCAACCCCAACCCTAACCTGGCCCTGACGCTAACTCCAACCGTAACAGTTACCCGAAAACTAACAGTAGCCCTAAACTTACTGCCTCAAACTAAGTTCCAACCTAACCTAACCTGAAGCCTAAATCAAACCATACACCTAACCCTAACCCTAGGCGGACACCTGAAGTTCAAACCCAACCCTAACCTGACCCTCACGCTAACTCCAACCGTAACACTGAAACGAAAACTAACAGTAGCCCTAAACTTAATCCCTCAAACTAAGTTCAAACCTAACCTAACCTGAAGTCTAACTCAAACCATAGACCTAACCCTAACCCTAGGCTGACACCTGAAGCTCAACCCCAAACCTAACCTGACCCTGACGCTATCTCCAACCGTAACACTGAACCGAAAACTAACAGTAGCCCTAAACTTACTCCCTCAAACTAAGTTCAAACCTAACCTAACCTGAAGCCTAACTCAAACCACAGACCTAACCCTAACCCTAGGCGGACACCTTAAGCTCAACCCCAACCCTAACCGGATCCTCACGCTAACTCCAAACGTAACATTGAACCGAAAACTAACAGTAGCCCTAAACTTACTCCCTCAAACTAAGTTCAATCCTAACCTAACCTGAAGCCTAAATGAAACCATCGACCTAACCCTAACCATAGGGGGACACCTTATGCTTAACCCCCACCCTAAGTTGACCCTGACGCTTACTCCAACCGTAACAGTTAAACGAAAACTAACAGTAGCCCTAAACTGTCTCCCACAAACTAAGTTCAAACCTAACCTAACCTGAAGCCTAACTCAAACAATAGACCTAACCCTGACCCTAGGCGGACACCTGAAGCTCAATCACAACCCTAACCTGACCCTGACGCTATCTCCAACCGTAACACTGAACCGAAAACTAACAGTAACCCTAAACTTACTCCCTCAAACTAAGTTCAAACCTAACCTAACCTGAAGCCTCACTCAAACCACAGACCTAACCCTAACCCTAGGAGGACACCTTAAGCTCAACCCCAACCCTAACCTGACCCTCACGCTAACTCCAACCGTAACACTGTACCGAAAACTAACAGTAGCCCTAAAATTACTCCCTCAAACTAAGTTCAAACCTAACCTAACCTGAAGCCTAACTCAAACAATAGACCTAACCCTAACCCTAGGCGGACACCTTAAGCTTGACCCCAACCCTAACCTGACCCTGACGCTTACTCTAACCGTAACACTGAACCGAAAACTAACAGTAGCCCTAAACTTACTCCCTCAAACTAAGTTCAAACCTAACCTAACCTGAAGCCTAACTCAAACCACAGACCTAACCCTAACCCTAGGCAGACACGTTAAGCTCAACCCCAACCCTAACCGGACCGTCACGCTAACTCCAAACGTAACATTGAACCGAAAACTAACCGTAGCCCTAAACTTACTCCCTCAAACTAAGTTCAATCCTAACCTAACCTGAAGCCTAAATGAAACCATAGACCTAACCCTAACCCTAGGCGGACACCTTATGCTTAACCCCCACCCTAACCTCACCCTGACGCTTACTCCAACCGTAACAGTTAAACGAAAACTAACAGTAGCCCTAAACTGTCTCCCTCAAACTAAGTTCAAACCTATCCTAACCTGAAGCCTAACTCAAAAAATACACTTAACCCTAACCCTAGGCGGACACCTTAAGCTTAACCCCAACCCTAACCTGACCCTGAGGCTAAATCCAACCGTAACACTGAAACGAAAACTAACAGTGGCCTTAAACTTACTCCCTCAAACTAAGTTCAATCCTAACCTAACCTGAAGCCTAAATGAAACCATAGACCTAACTCTAACCCTAGGCGGACACCTTATGCTTAACCCCCACCCTAATCTGACCCTGACGCTTACTCCAACCGTAACAGTTAACCGAAAACTAACAGTAGCCCTAAACTTACTCCCTCAAACTAACTTCAAACCTAACCTAACTTGAAGCCTTACTCAAACCATAGATCTAACCCTAACCCTAGGCGGACATCTGAAACACAACCACAACCCTAACCAGACCCTGACGCTATCTCCAACCGTAACACTGAACCGAAAACTAACAGTAGGCCTAAACTTACTCCCTCAAACTAAGTTCAAACCTAACCTAACCTGAAGCCTAACTCAAACCATAGACCTAACCCTAACCCAAGGCGGACACCTGAAGCTCAACCCCAACCCTAACCTGACCCTGACGCTATCTCCAACCATAACACTGAACCGAAAACTAACAGTAGCCCTAAACTTACTCCCTCAAACTAAGTTTAAACCTAACCTAACCTGAACCCTAACTCAAACCACAGACCTAACCCTAACCCTAGGCGGACACCTTAAGCTCAACCCCAACCGTAAACTGGCCCTGACGCTAACTCCAACCGTAACAGTTACCCGAAAACTAACAGTAGCCCTAAACTTACTGCCTCAAACTAAGTTCCAACCTAACCTAACCTGAAGCCTAAATCAAACCATACACCTAACCCTAACCCTAGGCGGACACCTGAAGTTCAAACCCAACCCTAACCTGACCCTTACGCTAACTCCAACTGAAACACTGAACCGAAAACTAACAGTAACCCTAAACTTAATCCCTCAAACTAAGTTCAAACCTAACCTAACCTGAAGCCTAACTCAAACCATAGACCTAACCCTAACCCTAGGAGGACACCTGAAGCTCAACCCCAACCCTAACCTGACCCTGACGCTATCTCCAACCGTAACACTGAACCGAAAACTAACAGTAGCCCTAAACTTAATCCCTCAAACTAAGTTCAAACCTAACCTAACCTGAAGCCTAACTCAAACCATAGACCTAACCCTAACCCTAGGCGGACACCTTAAGCTCAACCACAACCCTAACCGGACCCTCACGCTAACTCCAAACGTAACATTGAACCGAAAACTAACAGTAGCCCTAAACTTACTCCCTCAAACTAAGTTCAATCCTAACCTAACCTGAAGCCTAAATAAAACCATTGACCTAACCCTAACCCTAGGCACACACCTTATGCTTAACCCGCACCCTAACTTGACCCTGATGCTCACTCCAACCGTAACAGTTAAACGAAAACTAACAGCAGCCCTAAACTGTCTCCCACAAACTAAGTTCAAACCTAACCTAACCTGAAGCCGAACTCAAACAATAGACGTAACCCTAACCCTAGGCGGACACCTTAATCTCAACCCCAACACTAACATGGCCCTGACGCTAACTCCAACAGTAACAGTTACCCGAAAACTAACAGTAGCCCTAAACTTACTCCCTCAAACTAACTTCAAACCTATCCTAACTTGAAGCATAACTCAAACCACAGACCTACCCCTAACCCTAGCCGGACACCTTAAGCTCAACCGCAACCCTAACCTGGCCCTGACGCTAAATCCAACAGTAACAGTTACCCGAAAAATAACAGTAGCCCTAAACTGTCTCCCACAAACTAAGTTCAAACCTAACCTAACCTGAAGCCTCACTCAAACCACAGAGCTAACCCTAACCCTAGGAGGACACCTTAAGCTCAACCCCAACCCTAACCTGACCCTCACGCTAACTCCAACCGTAACACTGTACCGAAAACTAACAGTAGCCCTAAAATTACTCCCTCAAACTAAGTTCAAACCTAACCTAACCTGAAGCCTAACTCAAACCACAGACCTAACCCTAACCCTAGGCAGACACCTTAAGCTCAACCCCAACCCTAACCGGACCGTCACGCTAACTCCAAACGTAACATTGAACCGAAAACTAACAGTAGCCCTAAACTTACTCCCTCAAACTAAGTTCAATCCTAACCTAACCTGAAGCCTAAATGAAACCATAGACCTAACCCTAACCCTAGGCGGACACCTTATGCTTAACCCCCACCCTAACCTCACCCTGACGCTTACTCCAACCGTAACAGTTAAACGAAAACTAACAGTAGCCCTAAACTGTCTCCCTCAAACTAAGTTCAAACCTAACCTAACCTGAAGCCTAACTCAAACAATACACTTAACCCTAACCCTAGGCGGACACCTTAAGCTTAACCCCAACCCTAACCTGACCCTGAGGCTAAATCCAACAGTAACACTGAACCGAAAACTAACAGTGGCCTTAAACTTACTCCCTCAAACTAAGTTCAATCCTAACCTAACCTGAAGCCTAAATGAAACCATAGACCTAACCCTAACCCTAGGCGGACACCTTATGCTTAACCCCCACCCTAACCTGACCCTGACGCTAACTCCAACCGTAACAGTTAAACGAAAACTAACAGTAGCCCTAAACTGACTCCCTAAAACTAAGTTCAAACCTAACCTAACCTGAAGCCTAAATCAAACCATACACCTAAGCCTAACCCTAGGCGGACACCTTAAGCTCAACCCCAAACCTAACCTGACCCTGACGCTTACTCCAACCGTAACAGTTAACCGAAAACTAACAGTAGCCCTAAATTTACTCCCTCAAACTAACTTAAAACCTAACCTAACTTGAAGCCTAACTCAAACCATAGACCTAACCCTAACCCTAGGCGGACACCTGAAACTCAACCACAACCCTAACCACACCCTATCGCTATCTCCAACCGTAACACTAAACCGAAAACTAACAGTAGCCCTAAACTTACTCCCTCAAACTAAGTTCAAACCTAACCTAACCTGAAGCCTAACTCAAACCACAGACCTAACCCTAACCCTAGGCGGACACCTTAAGCTTATCCCCAACCCTAACCTGACCCTCACGCTAACTCCAACCATAACACTGAACCGAAAACTAACAGTAGCCCTAAACTTACTCCCTCAAACTAACTTCAAACCTAACCTAACCTGAAGCCTAAATTAAACCATACACCTAACCCTAACCCTAGGCGGACACCTTAAGCTCAACCCCAACCCTAACCTGACCTCCAGGCTAACTCCAACCATATCACTGAACCGAAAACTAAGAGTAGCCCTAAACTTACTCCCTCAAACTAAGTTCAATCCTAACCTAACCTGAAGCCTAAATGAAACCATAGACCTAACCCTAACCCTAGGCGGACACCTTAAGCTCAACCCCAACCCTAACCGGACCCTCACGCTAATTCCAAACGTAACATTGAACCGAAAACTAACAGTAGCCCTAAACTTACTCCCTCAAACTACGTTCAATCCTAACCTAACCTGAAGCCTAAATGAAACCATAGACCTAACCCTAACCCTAGGCGGACAACTTATGCTTAACCCCCACCCTAACCTGACCCTGACGCTTACTCCGACTGTAACAGTTAACCGAAAACTAACAGTAGCCCTGAACTTACACCCTCAAACTAACTTCAAACCTAATCTAACCTGAAGCCTAACTCAAACCATAGACCTAACCCTAACCCTAGGCGGACACCTTAAGCTCAACCCCAACCCTAACCTGACCCTGACGCTATCTCCAACCGTAACACTGAACCGAAAACTAACAGTAGCCCTAAACTTACTCCCTCAAACTAACTTCAAACCTAACCTAACCTGAAGCCTAAATTAAACCATACACCTAACCCTAACCCTAGGCGGACACCTTAAGCTCAACCCCAACCCTAACCTGACCTCCAGGCTAACTCCAAACATATCACTGAACCGAAAACTAAGAGTAGTCCTAAACTTTCTCCCTCAAACTAAGTTCAATCCTAACCTAACCTGAAGCCTAAATGAAACCATAGACCTAACCGTAACCCTGGGCGGACACCTTATGGCTAACCCCCACCATAACCTGGCCCTGACGCTTACTCCAACCATAACAGTTAAACGAAAACTAACAGTAGCCCTAAATTTACTCCCTCAAACTAACTTCAAACCTAACCTAACCTGAAGCCTAAATCAAACCATACACCTAACCATAACCCTAGGCGGACACCTTAAGCTCAACCCCAACCCTAACCTGGCTCTGACGCTAACTCCAACAGTAACAGTTACCCGAAAACTAACAGTAGCCCTAAACTTACTCCCTCAAACTAACTTCAAACCTAACCTAACTTGAAGCCTAACTCAAACCATAGACCTAACCCAAACCTAGGCGGACACCTATAACTCAACCACAACCCTAACCAGACCCTGACGCTATCTCCAACCGTAACACTGAACCGAAAACTAACAGTAGCCCTAAACTTACTCCCTCAAACTAAGTTTAAACCTAACCTAACCTGAACCCTAAGTCAAACCACAGACCTAACCCTAACCCTAGGCGGACACCTTAAGCTCAACCCCAACCGTAAACTGGCCCTGACGCTAACTCCAACCGTAACAGTTACCCGAAAACTAACAGTAGCCCTAAACTTACTGCCTCAAACTAAGTTCCAACCTAACCTAACCTGAAGCCTAAATCAAACCATACACCTAACCCTAACCCTAGGCGGACACCTGAAGTTCAAACCCAACCCTAACCTGACCCTTACGCTAACTCCAACCGAAACACTGAACCGAAAACTAACAATAACCCTAAACTTAATCCCTCAAACTAAGTTCAAACCTAACCTAACCTGAAGCCTAACTCAAACCATAGACCTAACCCTAACCCTAGGAGGACACCTGAAGCTCAACCCCAACCCTAACCTGACCCTGACGCTATCTCCAACCGTAACACTGAACCGAAAACTAACAGTAGCCCTAAACTTAATCCCTCAAACTAAGTTCAAACCTAACCTAACCTGAAGCCTAACTCAAACCATAGACCTAACCCTAACCCTAGGCGGACACCTTAAGCTCAACCCCAACCCTAACCGGACCCTCACGCTAACTCCAAACGTAACATTGAACCGAAAACTAACAGTAGCCCTAAACTTACTCCCTCAAACTAAGTTCAATCCTAACCTAACCTGAAGCCTAAATAAAACCATTGACCTAACCCTAACCCTAGGCACACACCTTATGCTTAACCCGCACCCTATCTTGACCCTGATGCTCACTCCAACCGTAACAGTTAAACGAAAACTAACAGTAGCCCTAAACTGTCTCCCACAAACTAAGTTCAAACCTAACCTAACCTGAAGCCTAACTCAAACAATAGACGTAACCCTAACCCTAGGCGGACACCTTAATCTCAACCGCAACCCTAACCTGGCCCTGACGCTAAATCCAACAGTAACAGTTACCCGAAAAATAACAGTAGCCCTAAACTGTCTCCCACAAACTAAGTTCAAACCTAACCTAACCTGAAGCCTAACTCAAACAATAGACCTAACCCTAACCCTAGGCGGACACCTGAAGCTCAATCACAACCCTAACCTGACCCTGACGCTATCTCCAACCGTAACACTGAACCGAAAACTAACAGTAACCCTAAACTTACTCCCTCAAACTAAGTTCAAACCTAACCTAACCTGAAGCCTCACTCAAACCACAGACCTAACCCTAACCCTAGGAGGACACCTTAAGCTCAACCCCAACCCTAACCTGACCCTCACGCTAACTCCAACCGTAACACTGTACCGAAAACTAACAGTAGCCCTAAAATTACTCCCTCAAACTAAGTTCAAACCTAACCTAACCTGAAGCCTAACTCAAACAATAGACCTAACCCTAACCCTAGGCGGACACCTTAAGCTTGACCCCAACCCTAACCTGACCCTGACGCTTACTCCAACCGTAACACTGAACCGAAAACTAACAGTAGCCCTAAACTTACTCCCTCAAACTAAGTTCAAACCTAACCTAACCTGAAGCCTAACTCAAACCACAGACCTAACCCTAACCCTAGGCAGACACCTTAAGCTCAACCCCAACCCTAACCGGACCGTCACGCTAACTCCAAACGTAACATTGAACCGAAAACTAACAGTAGTCCTAAACTTACTCCCTCAAACTAAGTTCAATCCTAACCTAACCTGAAGCCTAAATGAAACCATAGACCTAAC
Organism: Tupaia tana; assembly: GCA_026018925.1. Lineage (NCBI taxonomy): Eukaryota > Metazoa > Chordata > Mammalia > Scandentia > Tupaiidae > Tupaia > Tupaia tana. Next base: position 212,354 of record JAKSZU010000070.1, read on the forward strand.
CCTAACCCTAGGCGGACACCTTATGCTTAACCCCCACCCTAACCTCACCCTGACGCTTACTCCAACCGTAACAGTTAAACGAAAACTAACAGTAGCCCTAAACTGTCTCCCTCAAACTAAGTTCAAACCTAACCTAACCTGAAGCCTAACTCAAACAATACACTTAACCCTAACCCTAGGCGGACACCTTAAGCTTAACCCCAACCCTAACCTGACCCTGAGGCTAAATCCAACAGTAACACTGAACCGAAAACTAACAGTGGCCTTAAACTTACTCCCTCAAACTAAGTTCAATCCTAACCTAACCTGAAGCCTAAATGAAACCATAGACCTAACCCTAACCCTAGGCGGACACCTTATGCTTAACCCCCACCCTAACCTGACCCTGACGCTTACTCCAACCGTAACAGTTAAACGAAAACTAACAGTAGCCCTAAACTTACTCCCTCAAACTAAGTTCAAACCTAACCTAACCTGAAGCCTAAATCAAACCATACACCTAAGCCTAACCCTAGGCGGACACCTTAAGCTCAACCCCAAACCTAACCTGACCCTGACGCTTACTCCAACCGTAACAGTTAACCGAAAACTAACAGTAGCCCTAAACTTACTCCCTCAAACTAACTTCAAACCTAACCTAACTTGAAGCCTTACTCAAACCATAGATCTAACCCTAACCCTAGGCGGACACCTGAAACTCAACCACAACCCTAACCAGACCCTGACGCTATCTCCAACCGTAACACTGAACCGAAAACTAACAGTAGGCCTAAACTTACTCCCTCAAACTAAGTTCAAACCTAACCTAACCTGAAGCCTAACTCAAACCATAGACCTAACCCTAACCCAAGGCGGACACCTGAAGCTCAACCCCAACCCTAACCTGACCCTGACGCTATCTCCAACCATAACACTGAACCGAAAATTAACAGTAGCCCTAAACTTACTCCCTCAAACTAAGTTCAAACCTAACCTAACCTGAACCCTAACTCAAACCACAGACCTAACCCTAACCCTAGGCGGACACCATAAGCTCAACACCAACCCTAAACTGGCCCTGACGCTAACTCCAACCGTAACAGTTACCCGAAAACTAACAGTAGCCCTAAACTTACTGCCTCAAACTAAGTTCCAACCTAACCTAACCTGAAGCCTAAATCAAACCATACACCTAACCCTAACCCTAGGCGGACACCTGAAGTTCAAACCCAACCCTAACCTGACCCTTACGCTAACTCCAACCGAAACACTGAACCGAAAACTAACAGTAACCCTAAACTTAATCCCTCAAACTAAGTTCAAACCTAACCTAACCTGAAGCCTAACTCAAACCATAGACCTAATCCTAACCCTAGGCGGACACCTGAAGCTCAACCCCAACCCTAACCTGACCCTGACGCTATCTCCAAACGTAACATTGAACCGAAAACTAACAGTAGCCCTAAACTTACTCCCTCAAACTAAGTTCAATCCTAACCTAACCTGAAGCCTAAATGAAACCATAGACCTAACCCTAACCCTAGGGGGACACCTTATGCTTAACCCCCACCCTAAGTTGACCGTGACGCTTACTCCAACCGTAACAGTTAAACGAAAACTAACAGTAGCCCTAAACTGTCTCCCACAAACTAAGTTCAAACCTAACCTAACCTGAAGCCTAACTCAAACAATAGACCTAACCCTAACCCTAGGCGGACACCTGAAGCTCAATCACAACCCTAACCTGACCCTGACGCTATCTCCAACCGTAACACTGAACCGAAAACTAACAGTAACCCTAAACTTACTCCCTCAAACTAAGTTCAAACCTAACCTAACCTGAAGCCTCACTCAAACCACAGACCTAACCCTAACCCTAGGAGGACACCTTAAGCTCAACCCCAACCCTAACCTGACCCTCACGCTAACTCCAACCGTAACACTGTACCGAAAACTAACAGTAGCCCTAAAATTACTCCCTCAAACTAAGTTCAAACCTAACCTAACCTGAAGCCTAACTCAAACAATAGACCTAACCCTAACCCTAGGCGGACACCTTAAGCTTGACCCCAACCCTAACCTGACCCTGACGATTACTCTAACCGTAACACTTAACCGAAAACTAACAGTAGCCCTAAACTTACTCCCTCAAACTAAGTTCAAACCTAACCTAACCTGAAGACTAACTCAAACCACAGACCTAACCCTAACCCTAGGCAGACACGTTAAGCTCAACCCCAACCCTAACCGGACCGTCATGCTAACTCCAAACGTAACATTGAACCGAAAACTAACAGTAGCCCTAAACTTACTCCCTCAAACTAAGTTCAATCCTAACCTAACCTGAAGCCTAAATGAAACCATAGACCTAACCCTAACCCTAGGCGGACACCTTATGCTTAACCCCCACCCTAACCTCTCCCTGACGCTTACTCCAACCGTAACAGTTAAACGAAAACTAACAGTAGCCCTAAACTTACTCCCTCAAACTAAGTTCAAACCTAACCTAACCTGAAGCCTAAATCAAACCATACACCTAAGCCTAACCCTAGGCGGACACCTTAAGTTCAACACCAAACCTAACCTGACCCTGACGCTTACTCCAACCGTAACAGTTAACCGAAAACTAACAGTAGCCCTAAACTTACTCCCTCAAACTAACTTCAAACCTAACCTAACTTGAAGCCTTACTCAAACCATAGATCTAACCCTAACCCTAGGCGGACATCTGAAACTCAACCACAAGCCTAACCAGACCCTGACGCTATCTCCAACCGTAACACTGAACCGAAAACTAACAGTAGGCCTAAACTTACTCCCTCAAACTAAGTTCAAACCTAACCTAACCTGAAGCCTAACTCAAACCATAGACCTAACCCTAACCCAAGGCGGACACCTGAAGCTCAACCCCAACCCTAACCTGACCCTGACGCTATCTCCAACCATAACACTGAACCGAAAACTAACAGTAGCCCTAAAATTACTCCCTCAAACTAAGTTTAAACCTAACCTAACCTGAACCCTAACTCAAACCACAGACCTAACCCTAACCCTAGGCGGACACCTTAAGCTCAACCCCAAACGTAAACTGGCCCTGACGCTAACTCCAACCGTAACAGTTACCCGAAAACTAACAGTAGCCCTAAACTTACTGCCTCAAACTAAGTTCCAACCTAACCTAACCTGAAGCCTAAATCAAACCATACACCTAACCCTAACCCTAGGCGGACACCTGAAGTTCAAACCCAACCCTAACCTGACCCTTACGCTAACTCCAACCGAAACACTGAACCGAAAACTAACAGTAACCCTAAACTTAATCCCTCAAACTAAGTTCAAACCTAACCTAACCTGAAGCCTAACTCAAACCATAGACCTAACCCTAACCCTAGGAGGACACCTGAAGCTCAACCCCAACACTAACCTGACCCTGACGCTATCTCCAACCGTAACACTGAACCGAAAACTAACAGTAGCCCTAAACTTAATCCCTCAAACTAAGTTCAAACCTAACCTAACCTGAAGCCTAACTCAAACCATAGACCTAACCCTAACCCTAGGCGGACACCTTAAGCTCAACCCCAACCCTAACCGGACCCTCACGCTAACTCCAAACGTAACATTGAACCGAAAACTAACAGTAGCCCTAAACTTACTCCCTCAAACTAAGTTCAATCCTAACCTAACCTGAAGCCTAAATAAAACCATTGACCTAACCCTAACCCTAGGCACACACCTTATGCTTAACCCGCACCCTAACTTGACCCTGATGCTCACTCCAACCGTAACAGTTAAACGAAAACTAACAGTAGCCCTAAACTGTCTCCCACAAACTAAGTTCAAACCTAACCTAACCTGAAGCCTAACTCAAACAATAGACGTAACCCTAACCCTAGGCGGACACCTTAATCTCAACCCCAACCCTAACCTGGCCCTGACGCTAACTCCAACAGTAACAGTTACCCGAAAACTAACAGTAGCCCTAAACTTACTCCCTCAAACTAACTTCAAACCTATCCTAACTTGAAGCATAACTCAAACCACAGACCTACCCCTAACCCTAGCCGGACACCTTAAGCTCAACCGCAAACCTAACCTGGCCCTGACGCTAAATCCAACAGTAACAGTTACCCGAAAAATAACAGTAGCCCTAAACTGTCTCCCACAAACTAAGTTCAAACCTAACCTAACCTGAAGTCTAACTCAAACAATAGACCTAACCCTAACCCTAGGCGGACACCTGAAGCTCAATCACAACCCTAACCTGACCCTGACGCTATCTCCAACCGTAACACTGAACCGAAAACTAACAGTAACCCTAAACTTACTCCCTCAAACTAAGTTCAAACCTAACATAACCTGAAGCCTCACTCAAACCACAGACCTAACCCTAACCCTAGGAGGACACCTTAAGCTCAACCCCAACCCTAACCTGACCCTCACGCTAACTCCAACCGTAACACTGTACTGAAAACTAACAGTAGCCCTAAAATTACTCCCTCAAACTAAGTTCAAACCTAACCTAACCTGAAGCCTAACTCAAACCACAGACCTAACCCTAACCCTTGGCAGACACCTTAAGCTCAACCCCAACCCTAACCGGACCGTCACGCTAACTCCAAACGTAACATTGAACCGAAAACTAACAGTAGCCCTAAACTTACTCCCTCAAACTAAGTTCAATCCTAACCTAACCTGAAGCCTAAATGAAACCATAGACCTAACCCTAACCCTAGGCGGACACCTTATGCTTAACCCCCACCCTAACCTCACCCTGACGCTTACTCCAACCGTAATAGTTAAACGAAAACTAACAGTAGCCCTAAACTGTCTCCCTCAAACTAAGTTCAAACCTAACCTAACCTGAAGCCTAACTCAAACAATACACTTAACCCTAACCCTAGGCGGACACCTTAAGCTTAACCCCAACCCTAAACTGACTCTGAGGCTAAATCCAACAGTAACACTGAACCGAAAACTAACAGTGGCCTTAAACTTACTCCCTCAAACTAAGTTCAATCCTAACCTAACCTGAAGCCTAAATGAAACCATAGACCTAACCCTAACCCTAGGCGGACACCTTATGCTTAACCCCCACCCTAACCTGACCCTGACGCTAACTCCAACCGTAACAGTTAAACGAAAACTAACAGTAGCCCTAAACTTACTCCCTCAAACTAAGTTCAAACCTAACCTAACCTGAAGCCTAAATCAAACCATACACCTAAGCCTAACCCTAGGCGGACACCTTAAGCTCAACCCCAATCCTAACCTGACCCTGACGCTTACTCCAACCGTAACAGTTAACCGAAAACTAACAGTAGCCCTAAACTTACTCCCTCAAACTAACTTCAAACCTAACCTAACCTGAAGCCTAAATCAAACCATACACCTAACCCTAACCCTAGGCGGACACCTTAAGCTCAACCCCAACACTAACCGGACCCTCACGCTAACTGCAAACGTAACATTGAACCGAAAACTAACAGTAGCCCTAAACTTACTCCCTCAAACTAAGTTCAATCCTAACCTAACCTGAAGCCTAAATAAAACCATTGACCTAACCCTAACCCTAGGCACACACCTTATGCTTAACCCGCACCCTAACTTGACCCTGATGCTTACTCCAACCGTAACAGTTAAACGAAAACTAACAGTAGCCCTAAACTGTCTCCCACAAACTAAGTTCAAACCTAACGTAACCTGAAGCCTAACTCAAACAATAGACGTAACCCTAACCCTAGGCGGACACCTTAATCTCAACCCCAACCCTAACCTGGCCCTGACGCTAACTCCAACAGTAACAGTTACCCGAAAACTAACAGTAGCCCTAAACTTACTCCCTCAAACTAACTTCAAACCTAACCTAACCTGAAGCCTAACTCAAACCACAGACCTAACCCTAACCCTAGGCGGACACCTGAAGCTCAATCACAACCCTAACCTGACCCTGACGCTATCTCCAACCGTAACACTGAACCGAAAAAAAAGAGTAGCCCTAAACTTACTCCCTCAAACTAAGTTCAAACCTAACCTAACCTGAAGCCTCACTCAAACCACAGACCTAACCCTAACCCTAGGAGGACACCTTAAGCTCAACCCCAACCCTAACCTGACCCTCACACTAACTCCAACCGTAACACTGTACCGAAAACTAACAGTAGCCCTAAACTGACTCCCTAAAACTAAGTTCAAACCTAACCTAACCTGAAGCCTAAATCAAATCATAGACCTAACCCTAACCCTAGGCGGACACCTTATGCTTAACCCCCACCCTAACCTGACCCTGACGCGTACTCCAACTGTAACAGTTAACCGAAAACTAACAGTAGCCCTAAACTTACTCCCTCAAACTAACTTCAAACCTAACCTAACCTGAAGCCTAAATCAAACCATACACCTAACCCTAACCCTAGGCGGACACCTTAAGCTCAACCCAAACCCTAACCCGGCCCTGACACTAACTCCAACAGTAACAGTTACCCGAAAACTAACAGTAGTCCTAAATTTACTCCCTCAAACTAACTTAAAACTTAACCTAACTTGAAGCCTAACTCAAACCATAGACCTAACCCTAACCCTAGGCGGACACCTGAAACTCAACCACAACCCTAACCACACCCTGACGCTATCTCCAACCGTAACACTAAACCGAAAACTAACAGTAGCCCTAAACTTACTCCCTCAAACTAAGTTCAAACCTAACCTAACCTGGAGCCTAACTCAAACCACAGACCTAACCCTAACCCTAGGAGGACACCTTAAGCTCAACCCCAACCCTAACCTGACCCTCACGCTAACTCCAACCGTAACACTGTACTGAAAACTAACAGTAGCCCTAAAATTACTCCCTCAAACTAAGTTCAAACCTAACCTAACCTGAAGCCTAACTCAAACCACAGACCTAACCCTAACCCTTGGCAGACACCTTAAGCTCAACCCCAACCCTAACCGGACCGTCACGCTAACTCCAAACGTAACATTGAACCGAAAACTAACAGTAGCCCTAAACTTACTCCCTCAAACTAAGTTCAATCCTAACCTAACCTGAAGCCTAAATGAAACCATAGACCTAACCCTAACCCTAGGCGGACACCTTATGCTTAACCCCCACCCTAACCTCACCCTGACGCTTACTCCAACCGTAATAGTTAAACGAAAACTAACAGTAGCCCTAAACTGTCTCCCTCAAACTAAGTTCAAACCTAACCTAACCTGAAGCCTAACTCAAACAATACACTTAACCCTAACCCTAGGCGGACACCTTAAGCTTAACCCCAACCCTAAACTGACTCTGAGGCTAAATCCAACAGTAACACTGAACCGAAAACTAACAGTGGCCTTAAACTTACTCCCTCAAACTAAGTTCAATCCTAACCTAACCTGAAGCCTAAATGAAACCATAGACCTAACCCTAACCCTAGGCGGACACCTTATGCTTAACCCCCACCCTAACCTGACCCTGACGCTAACTCCAACCGTAACAGTTAAACGAAAACTAACAGTAGCCCTAAACTTACTCCCTCAAACTAAGTTCAAACCTAACCTAACCTGAAGCCTAAATCAAACCATACACCTAAGCCTAACCCTAGGCGGACACCTTAAGCTCAACCCCAATCCTAACCTGACCCTGACGCTTACTCCAACCGTAACAGTTAACCGAAAACTAACAGTAGCCCTAAACTTACTCCCTCAAACTAACTTCAAACCTAACCTAACCTGAAGCCTAAATCAAACCATACACCTAACCCTAACCCTAGGCGGACACCTTAAGCTCAACCCCAACACTAACCGGACCCTCACGCTAACTGCAAACGTAACATTGAACCGAAAACTAACAGTAGCCCTAAACTTACTCCCTCAAACTAAGTTCAATCCTAACCTAACCTGAAGCCTAAATAAAACCATTGACCTAACCCTAACCCTAGGCACACACCTTATGCTTAACCCGCACCCTAACTTGACCCTGATGCTTACTCCAACCGTAACAGTTAAACGAAAACTAACAGTAGCCCTAAACTGTCTCCCACAAACTAAGTTCAAACCTAACGTAACCTGAAGCCTAACTCAAACAATAGACGTAACCCTAACCCTAGGCGGACACCTTAATCTCAACCCCAACCCTAACCTGGCCCTGACGCTAACTCCAACAGTAACAGTTACCCGAAAACTAACAGTAGCCCCAAACTTACTCCCTCAAACTAACTTCAAACCTAACCTAACCTGAAGCCTAACTCAAACCACAGACCTAACCCTAACCCTAGGCGGACACCTGAAGCTCAATCACAACCCTAACCTGACCCTGACGCTATCTCCAACCGTAACACTGAACCGAAAACTAAGAGTAGCCCAAAACTTACTCCCTCAAACTAAGTTCAAACCTAACCTAACCTGAAGCCTCACTCAAACCACAGACCTAACCCTAACCCTAGGAGGACACCTTAAGCTCAACCCCAACCCTAACCTGACCCTCACACTAACTCCAACCGTAACACTGTACCGAAAACTAACAGTAGCCCTAAACTGACTCCCTAAAACTAAGTTCAAACCTAACCTAACCTGAAGCCTAAATCAAATCATAGACCTAACCCTAACCCTAGGCGGACACCTTATGCTTAACCCCCACCCTAACCTGACCCTGACGCGTACTCCAACTGTAACAGTTAACCGAAAACTAACAGTAGCCCTAAACTTACTCCCTCAAACTAACTTCAAACCTAACCTAACCTGAAGCCTAAATCAAACCATACACCTAACCCTAACCCTAGGCGGACACCTTAAGCTCAACCCAAACCCTAACCCGGCCCTGACACTAACTCCAACAGTAACAGTTACCCGAAAACTAACAGTAGTCCTAAATTTACTCCCTCAAACTAACTTAAAACTTAACCTAACTTGAAGCCTAACTCAAACCATAGACCTAACCCTAACCCTAGGCGGACACCTGAAACTCAACCACAACCCTAACCACACCCTGACGCTATCTCCAACCGTAACACTAAACCGAAAACTAACAGTAGCCCTAAACTTACTCCCTCAAACTAAGTTCAAACCTAACCTAACCTGGAGCCTAACTCAAACCACAGACCTAACCCTAACCCTAGGAGGACACCTTAAGCTCAACCCCAACCCTAACCTGACCCTCACGCTAACTCCAACCGTAACACAGAACCGAAAACTAACAGTAGCCCTAAACTTACTCCCTCAAACTAAGTTCAAACCTAACCTATCCTGAAGCCTAACTCAAACAATAGACCTAACCCTAACCCTAGGCGGACACCTTATGCTTAACCCCCACCCTAACCTGACCCTGACGCTTACTCCAACCGTAACAGTTAAACGAAAACTAACAGTAGCCCTAAACTTACTCCCTCAAACTAACTTCAAACCTAACCTAACCTGAAGCCTAAATCAAACCATACACCTAACCCTAACCATAGGCGGACACCTTAAGCTCAACCACAACCCTAACCTGGCCCTGACGCTAACTCCAATAGTAACAGTTACCCGAAAACTAACAATAGCCCTAAACTTACTCCCTCAAACTAACTTCAAACCTAACCCAATTTGAAGCCTATCTCAAACCATAGACCTAACCCTAACCCTAGGCGGACACCTCAAACTCAACCACAAACCTAACCAGATCCTGACGCTATCCCCAACCGTAACACTGAACCGAAAACTATCAGTAGCCCTAAACTAACTCCCCCAAACTAAGTTCAAACCTAACCTAACCTGAAACCTAAATCAAATCATAGACCTAACCCTAACCCTAGGCGGACAACTTATGCTTAACCCCCACCCTAACCTGACCCTGACGCTTACTCCAAATGTAACAGTTAACCGAAAACTAACAGTAGCCCTGAATTTACACCCTCAAACTAACTTCAAACCTAATCTAACCTGAAGCCTAACTCAAACCATAGACCTAACCCTAACCCTATGCTGACACCTTAAGCTCAACCCCAACCCTAACCGGACCCTGACGCTATCTCCAACCGTAACACTGAACCGAAAACTAACAGTAGCCCTAAACTTTTTCCCTCAAACTAAGTTCAAACCTAACCTAACCTGAAGCCTAACTCAAACCACAGACCTAACCCTAACCCTAGGCGGACACCTTAAGCTTATCCCCAACCCTAACCTGACCCTCACGCTAACTCCAACCATAACACTGAACCGAAAACTAACAGTAGCCCTAAACTTACTCCCTCAAACTAACTTCAAACCTAACCTAACCTGAAGCCTAAATTAAACCATACACCTAACCCTAACCCTAGGCGGACACCTTAAGCTCAACCCCAACCCTACCCTGACCTCCAAGCTAACTCCAACCATATCACTGAACCGAAAACTAAGAGTAGTCCTAAACTTACTCCCTCAAACTAAGTTCAATCCTAACCTAACCTGAAGCCTAAATGAAACCATAGACCTAACCCTAACCCTAGGCAGACACCTTAAGCTCAACCCCAAACCTAACCAGGCCCTGACACTAACTCCAACAGTAACAGTTACCCGAAAACTAACAGTAGCGCTTAACTTACTCCCTCAAACTAACTTCAAACCTAACCTAACTTGAAGCCTAACTCAAACCATAGACCTAACCCTAACCCTAGGCGGACACCTGAAACTCAACCACAACCCTAAGCAAACCCTGACGCTATCTCCAACCGTAACACTGAACCGAAAACTAACAGTAGCCCTAAACTTACTCCCTCAAACTAAGTTCAAACCTACCCTAACCTGGACCGTAACTCAAACCATAGACCTAACCCTAACCCTAGGCGGACACCTGAAGCTCAATCACAACCCTAACCTGACCCTGACGCTATCTCCAACCGTAACACTGAACCGAAAACTAACAGTAGCCCTAAACTTACTCCCTCAAACTAAGTTCAAACCTAACCTAACCTTAAGCCTAACTCAAACCACAGACCTAACCCTAACCCTAGGCGGACACCTGAAGCTCAACCCCAACCCTAACTGGACACTCACGCTAACTCCAAACGTAACATTGAACCGAAAACTAACAGTAGCCCTAAACTTACTCCCTCAAACTAAGTTCAATCCTAACCTAACCTGAAGCCTAAATGAAACCATAGACCTAACCCTAACCCTAGGCAGACACCTTATGCTTAACCCCCACCCTAACTTGACCCTGATGCTTACTCCAACCGTAACAGTTAAACGAAAACTAACAGTAGCCCTATAGTGTCTCCCACAAACTAAGTTCAAACCTAACCTATCCTGAAGCCTAACTCAGACAATAGACCTAACCCTAACCCTAGGCGGACACCTTAATCTCAACCCCAACCCTAACCTGGCCCTGACGCTAACTCCAACAGTAACAGTTACCCGAAAACTAACAGTAGCCCTAAACTTACTCCCTCAAACTAACTTCAAACCTATCCTAACTTGAAGCATAACTCAAACCACAGACCTAACCCTAACCCTAGGCGGACACCTTAAGCTCAACCCCAACCCTAACCTGACCCTGACGCTAACTCCAACAGTAACAGTTACCCGAAAAATAACAGTAGCCCTAAACTTACTCCCTCAAACTAAGTTCAAACCTAACCTAACCTGAAGCCTAACTCAAACCACAGACCTAACCCTAACCCTAGGCGGACACCTGAAGCTCAATCACAACCCTAACCTGACCCTGACGCTATCACCAACCGTAACACTGAACCGAAAACTAACAGTAGCCCTAAACTTACTCCCTCAAACTAAGTTCAAACCTAACCTAACCTGAAGCCTCACTCAAACCACAGACCTAACCCTAACCCTAGGAGGACACCTTAAGCTCAACCCCAACCCTAACCTGACCCTCACGCTAACTCCAACCGTAACACTGTACCGAAAAATAACAGTAGCCCTAAACTTACTCCCTCAAACTAAGTTCAAATCTATCCTAACCTGAAGCCTAACTCAAACAATAGACCTAACCCTAACCCTAGGCGGACACCTTAAGCTTGACCCCAACCCTAACCTGACCCTGACGTTTACTCCAACCGTAACAGTTAAACGAAAACTAACAGTAGCCCTAAACTGTCTCCCTCAAACTAAGTTCAAACCTAACCTAACCTGAAGCCTAACTCAAACAATAGACTTAACCCTAACCCTAGGCGGACACCTTAAGCTTAACCCCAACCCTAACCTGACCCTGAGGCTAAATCCAACCGTAACACTGAATCGAAAACTAACAGTGGCCCTAAACTTACTCCCTCAAACTAAGTTCAATCCTAACCTAACCTGAAGTCTAAATGAAACCATAGACCTAACCCTAACCCTAGGCGGACACCTTATGCTTAACCCCCACCCTAACCTGACCCTGACGCTTACTCCAACCGTAACAGTTAAACAAAAACTAACAGTAGCCCTAAACTTACTCCCTCAAACTAAGTTCAAACCTAACCTAACCTGAAGCCTAAATCAAACCATACACCTAACCCTAACCCTAGGCGGACACCTTAAGCTCAACCCCAAACCTAACCTGACCCTGACGCTTACTCCAACCGTAACAGTTAACCGAAAACAAACAGTACCCCTAAACTGACTCCCTAAAACTAAGTTCAAACCTAACCTAACCTGAAGCCTAAATCAAATCATAGACCTAACCCTAACCCTAGGCGGACACCTTATGCTTAACCCCCACCCTAACCTGACCCTGACGCGTACTCCAACTGTAACAGTTAACCGAAAACTAACAGTAGCCCTAAACTTACTCCCTCAAACTAACTTCAAACCTAACCTAACCTGAAGCCTAAATCAAACCATACACCTAACCCTAACCCTAGGCGGACACCTTAAGCTCAACCCCAACCCTAACCTGGCCCTGACACTAACTCCAACAGTAACAGTTACCCGAAAACTAACAGTAGCCCTAAACTTACTCCCTCAAACTAACTTCAAACCTAACCTAACTTGAAGCCTAACTCAAACCATAGACCTAACCCTAACCCTAGGCGGACACCTGAAACTCAACCACAACCCTAACCAGATCCTGACGCTATCTCCAACCGTAACACTGAACCGAAAACTAACAGTAGCCCTAAACTTACTCCCTCAAACTAAGTTCAAACCTAACCTAACCTGGAGCCTAACTCAAACCACAGACCTAACCCTAACCCTAGGAGGACACCTTAAGCTCAACCCCAACCCTAACCTGACCCTCACGCTAACTCCAACCGTAACACTGTACCGAAAACTAACAGTAGCCCTAAACTTACTCCCTCAAACTAAGTTCAAACCTAACCTAACCTGAAGCCTAACTCAAACAATAGACCTAACCCCAACCCTAGGCGGACACCTTATGCTTAACCCCCACCCTAACCTGACCCTGACGCTTACTCCAACCGTAACAGTTAAACGAAAACTAACAGTAGCCCTAAACTTACTCCCTCAAACTAAGTTCAAACCTAACCTAACCTGAAGCCTAACTCAAACAATAGACTTAACCCTAACCCTAGGCGGACACCTTAAGCTTAACCCCAACCCTAACCTGACCCTGAGGCTAAATCCAACCGTAACACTGAACCGAAAACTAACAGTGGCCCTATACTTACTCAATCAAACTAAGTTCAATCCTAACCTAACCTGAAGCCTAAATGAAACCATAGACCTAACGCTAACCCTAGACGGACACCTTATGCTTAACCCCCACCCTAACCTGACCCTGACGCTTACTCCAACCGTAACAGATAAACGAAAACTAACAGTAGCCCTAAACTTACTCCCTCAAACTAAGTTCAAACCTAACCTAACCTGAAGACTAAATCAAACCATACACCTAACCCTAACCCTAGGCGGACACCTTAAGCTCAACCCCAAACCTAACCTGGCCCTGACGCTAACTACAACAGTAACAGTTACCCGAAAACTAACAGTAGCCCTAAACTTACTCCCTCAAACTAACTTCAAACCTAACCTAATTTGAAGCCTAACTCAAACCATAGACCTAACCCTAACCCTAGGCGGACACCTGAAACTCAACCACAACCCTAACCAGACCCTGACGCTATCTCTAACCGTAACACTGAACCGAAAACTAACAGTAGCCCTAAACTTACTCCCTCAAACTAAGTTCAAACCTAACCTAACCTGAAGCATAAATTAAACCATACACCTAACCCTAAGCCTAGGCGGACACCTTAAGCTCAACCCCAACCCTTACCTGACCTCCAGGCTAACTCCAACCATATCACTGAACCGAAAACTAAGAGTAGTCCTAAACTTACTCCCTCAAACTAAGTTCAATCCTAACCTAACCTGAAGCCTAAATGAAACCATAGACCTAACCCTAACCCTAGGCGGACACCTTATGCTTAACCCCCACCCTAACCTGACCCTGACGCTTACTCCAACCGAAACAGTTAAACGAAAACTAACAGTAGCCCTAAACTTACACCCTCAAACTAATTTCAAACCTAACCTAACCTGAAGTCTAAATCAAACCATACACCTAACCCTAACCCTAGGCGGACACCTTAAGCTCAACCCCAAACCTAACCTGGCCCTGACACTTACTCCAAACGTAACAGTTAACCGAAAAATAACAGTAGCCCTAAACTGACTCCCTCAAACTAAGTTCAAACCTAACCTAACCTGAAGCCTAAATCAAATCATAGACCTAACCCTAACCCTAGGCGGACACCTTATGCTTAACCCCCACCCTAACCTGACCCTGACGCTTACTTCAACTGTAACAGTTAACCGAAAACTAACAATAGCCCTAAACTTACTCACTCAAACTAACTTCAAACCTAACCTAACCTGAAGCCTAAATTAAACCATACACCTAACCCTAAGCCTAGGCGGACACCTTAAGCTCAACCCCAACCATAACCTGACCTCCAGGCTAACTCCAACCATATCACTGAACCGAAAACTAAGAGTAGTCCTAAACTTACTCCCTCAAACTAAGTTCAATCCTAACCTAACCTGAAGCCTAAATGAAACCATAGACCTAACCCTAAACCTAGGCGGACACCTTATGGTTAACGCCCACCATAACCTGACCCTGACGCTTACTCCAACCGTAACAGTTAAACGAAAACTAACAGTAGCCCTAAACTTACTCCCTCAAACTAAGTTCAAACCTAACCTAACCTGAAGCCTTAATCAAACCATACACCTAACCCTAACCCTAGGCGGACACCTTAAGCTCAACCCCAACCCTAACCTGGCTCTGACGCTAACTCCAACAGTAACAGTTACCCGAAAACTAACAGTAGCCCTAAACTTACTCCCTCAAACTAAGTTCAAACCTAATCTAACCTGAAGCCTAACTCAAACCATAGACCTAACCCTAACCCAAGGCGGACACCTGAAGCTCAACCCCAACCCTAACATGACCCTGACGCTATCTCCAACCGTAACACTGAACCGAAAACTAATAGTAGCCCTAAACTTACTCCCTCAAACTAAGTTCAAACCTAACCTAACCTGAACCCTAACTCAAACCACAGACCTAACCCTAACCCTAGGCGGACACCTTAAGCTCAACCCCAACCCTAACCTGGCCCTGACGCTAACTCCAACCGTAACAGTTACCCGAAAACTAACAGTAGCCCTAAACTTACTGCCTCAAACTAAGTTCCAACCTAACCTAACCTGAAGCCTAAATCAAACCATACACCTAACCCTAACCCAAGGCGGACACCTGAAGTTCAAACCCAACCCTAACCTGACCCTCACGCTAACACCAACCATAACACTGAACCGAAAACTAGCAGTAGCCCTAAACTTACTCCCTCAAACTAAGTTCAAACCTAACCTAACCTGAAGCCTAACTCAAACCACAGACCTAACCCTAACCCTAGGCGGACACCTTAAGCTCAACCCCAACCCTAACCGGACCCTCACGCTAACTCCAAACCTAACACTGAACCAAAAACTAACAGTAGCCCTAAACTTACTCCCTCAAACTAAGTTCAATCCTAACCTAACCTGAAGCCTAAATGAAACCATAGACCTAACCCTAACCCTAGGCGGACACCTTATGCTTAACCCCCACCCTAACTTGACCCTGACGCTTACTCCAACCGTAACAGTTAAACGAAAACTAACAGTAGCCCTAAACTGTCTCCCACAAACTAAGTTAAAACCTAACCTAACCTGAAGCCTAACTCAAACAATAGACCTAACCCTAACCCTAGGCGGACACCTTATGCTCAACCCCAACCCTAACCTGGCCCTGACGCTAACTCCAACAGTAACAGTTACCCGAAAACTAACAGTAGCCCTAAACTTACTCCCTCAAACTAACTTCAAACCTAACCTAATTTGAAGCCTAACTCAAACCATAGACCTAACCCTAACCCTAGGCGGACACCTGAAACTCAACCACAACCCTAACCAGACCCTGACGCTATCTCTAACCGTAACACTGAACCGAAAACTAACAGTAGCCCTAAACTTACTCCCTCAAACTAAGTTCAAACCTAACCTAACCTGAAGCATAAATTAAACCATACACCTAACCCTAAGCCTAGGCGGACACCTTAAGCTCAACCCCAACCCGTACCTGACCTCCAGGCTAACTCCAACCATATCACTGAACCGAAAACTAAGAGTAGTCCTAAACTTACTCCCTCAAACTAAGTTCAATCCTAACCTAACCTGAAGCCTAAATGAAACCATAGACCTAACGCTAACCCTAGGCGGACACCTTATGCTTAACCCCCACCCTAACCTGACCCTGACGCTTACTCCAACCGAAACAGTTAAACGAAAACTAACAGTAGCCCTAAACTTACACCCTCAAACTAATTTCAAACCTAACCTAACCTGAAGTCTAAATCAAACCATACACCTAACCCTAACCCTTGGCGGACACCTGAAGTTCAAACCCAACCCTAACCTGACCCTCACGCTAACTCCAACCGTAACACTGAACTGAAAACTAACAGTAGCCCAAAACTTAATCCCTCAAACTAAGTTCAAACCTATCCTAACCTGAAGCCTAACTCAAACCATAGACCTAACCCTAACCTTAGGCTGACACCTGAAGCTCAACCCCAACCCTAACCTGACCCTGACGCTATCTCCAAACCTAACATTGAACCGAAAACTAACAGTAGCCCTAAACTTACTCCCTCAAACTAAGTTCAATCCTAACCTAACCTGAAGCCTAAATGAAACCATAGACCTAACCCTAACCCTAGGCGGACACCTTATGCTTAACCCCACCCTAACTTGACCCTGACGCTTACTCCAACCGTAACAGTTAAACGATAACTAACAGTAGCCCTAAACTGTCTCCCACAAACTAAGTTAAAACCTAACCTAACCTGAAGCCTAACTCAAACAATAGACCTAACCCTAACCCTAGGCGGACACCTTAAGCTCAACCCCAACCCTAACCTAGCTCTGACGCTAACTCCAACAGTAACAGTTACCCGAAAACTAACAGTAGCCCTTCACTTACTCCCTCAAACTAACTTCAAACCTAACCTAACTTGAAGCCTAACTCAAACCATAGACCTAACCCTAACCCTAGGCTGACACCTGAAACTCAACCACAACCCTAAGCAAACCCTGACGCTATCTCCAACCGTAACACTGAACCGAAAACTAACAGTAGCCCTAAACTTACTCCCTCAAACTAAGTTCAAACCTACCCTAACCTGGACCCTAACTCAAACCATAGACCTAACCCTAACCCTAGGCGGACACCTGAAGCTCAATCACAACCCTAACCTGACCCTGACGCTATCTCCAACCGTAACACTGAACCGAAAACTAACAGTAGCCCTAAACTTACTCCCTCAAACTAAGTTCAAACCTAACCTAACCTGAAGCCTCACTCAAACCACAGACCTAACCCTAACCCTAGGAGGACACCTTAAGCTCAACCCCAACCCTAACCTGACCCTCACACTAACTCTAACCGTAACACTGTACCGAAAACTAACAGTAGCCCTAAACTTACTCCCTCAAACTAAGTTCAAACCTAACCTAACCTGAAGCCTAACTCAAACAATAGACCTAACCCTAACCCTAGGCGGACACCTTAAGCTTGACCCCAACCCTAACCTGACCCTGACGCTTACTCCAACCGTAACAGTTAAACGAAAACTAACAGTAGCCCTAAATTGTCTCCCTCAAACTAAGTTCAAACCTAACCTTACCTGAAGCCTAACTCAAACAATAGACTTAACCCTAACCCTAGGCGGACACCTTAAGCTTAACCCCAACCCTAACCTGACCCTGAGGCTAAATCCAACCGTAACACTGAATCGAAAACTAACAGTGGCCCTAAACTGACTCCCTAAAACTAAGTTCAAACCTAACCTAACCTGAAGCCTAAATCAAATCATAAACCTAACCCTAACCCTAGGCGGACACCTTATGCTTAACCCCCAACCTAACCTGACCCTGACGCGTACTCCAACTGTAACAGTTAACCGAAAACTAACAGTAGCCCTAAACTTACTCCCTCAAACTAACTTCAAACCTAACCTAACCTGAAGCCTAAATCAAACCATACACCTAACCCTAACCCTAGGCGGACACCTTAAGCTCAACCCCAACCCTAACCTGGCCCTGACACTAACTCCAACAGTAACAGTTCCCCGAAAACTAACAGTAGCCCTAAATTTACTCCCTCAAACTAAATTAAAACCTAACCTAACTTGAAGCCTAACTCAAACCATAGACCTAACCCTAACCCTAGGCGGACACCTGAAACTCAACCACAACCCTAACCACACCCTGACGCTATCTCCAACCGTAACACTAAACCGAAATCTAACAGTAGCCCTAAACTTACTCCCTCAAACTAAGTTCAAACCTAACCTAACCTGAAGCCTAACTCAAACCACAGACCTAACCCTAACCCTAGGCGGACACCTTAAGCTTATCCCCAACCCTAACCTGACCCTCACGCTAACTGCAACCATAACACTGAACCGAAAACTAACAGTAGCCCTAAACTTACTCCCTCAAACTAACTTCAAACCTAACCTAACCTGAAGCCTAAATTAAACCATACACCTAACCCTAACCCTAGGCGGACACCTTAAGCTCAACCCCAACCCTAACCTGACCTCCAGGCTAACTCCAACCATATCACTGAACCGAAAACTAAGAGTAGTCCTAAACTTACTCCCTCAAACTAAGTTCAATCCTAACCTAACCTGAAGCCTAAATGAAACCATAGACCTAACCCTAACCCTAGGCGGACACCTTATGCTTAACCCCCACCCTAACCTGACACTGACGCTTACTCCAACCGTAACAGATAAACGAAAACTAACAGTAGCCCTAAACTTACTCCCTCAAACTAAGTTCAAACCTAACCTAACCTGAAGCCTAAATCAAACCATACACCTAACCCTAACCCTATGCGGACACCTTAAGCTCAACCCCAAACCTAACCTGGCCCTGACGCTAACTACAACAGTAACAGTTACCCGAAAACTAACAGTAGCCCTAAACTTACTCCCTCAAACTAACTTCAAACCTAACCTAATTTGAAGCCTAACTCAAACCATAGACCTAACCCTAACCCTAGGCGGACACCTAAAACTCAACCACAACCCTAAACAGACCCTGACGCTATCCCTAACCGTAACACTGAACCGAAACTAACAGTAGCTCTAAACTTACTCCCTCAAACTAAGTTCAAACCTAACCTAACCTGAAGCCTAACTCAAACCATAGACCTAACCCTAACCCTAGGCGGACACCTGAAGCTCAACCCCAACCCTAACCTGACCCTGACGCTATCTCCAACCGTAACACTGAACCAAAAACTAACAGTAGCCCTAAACTTACTCCCTCAAACTAAGTTCAAACCTAACCTAACCTGAAGCCTAACTCAAACCACAGACCTAACCCTAACCCTAGGTGGACACCTTAAGCTCAGCCCCAACCCTAACCTGGCCCTGACGCTAACTCCAACAGTAACAGTTACCCGAAAACTAACAGTAGCCCTAAACTTACTCCTTCAAACTAAGTTCAAACCTAACCTAACCTGAAGCCTAACTCAAACCACAGACCTAACCCTAACCCTAGGTGGACACCTTAAGCTCAACCCCAAACCTAACCTGGCCCTGACGCTAACTCCAACAGTAACAGTTACCCGAAAACTAACAGTAGCCCTAAACTTACTCCCTCAAACTAAGTTCAAACCTAACCTAACCTGAAGCCTAACTCAAACCACAGACCTAACCCTAACCCTAGGCGGACACCTTAAGCTCAACCCCAACCCTAACCGGACCCTCACGCTAACTCCAAACGTAACAATGAACCGAAAACTAACAGTAGCCCTAAACTTACTCCCTCAAACTACGTTCAATCCTAACCTAACCTGAAGCCTAAATGAAACCATAGACCTAACCCTAACCCTAGGCGGACACCTTATGCTTAACCCCCACCCTAACCTGACCCTGACGCTTACTCCAACCGTAACAGTTAAATGAAAACTAACAGTAGCCCTAAACTGTCTCCCTCAAACTAAGTTCAAACCTAACCTAACCTGAAGCCTAACTCAAACAATAGACCTAACCCTAACCCTAGGCGGACACCTGAAGCTCAACCACAACCCTAACCTGACCATGACGCTATCTCCGACCGTAACACTGAACCGAAAACTAACAGTAGCCCTAAACTTACTTCCTCAAACTAAGTTCAAACCGACCCTAACCTGGACCCTAACTCAAACCATAGTCCTAACCCTAACCCTAGGCGGACACCTGAAGCTCAATCACAACCCTAACCTGACCCTGACGCTATCTCCAACCGTAACACTGAACTGAAAAATAACAGTAGCCCTAAACTTACTCCCTCAAACTAAGTTCAAACCTAACCTAACCTTAAGCCTAACTCAAACCACAGACCTAACCCTAACCCTAGGCGGACACCTGAAGCTCAACCCCAACCCTAACCGGACCCTCACGCTAACTCCAAACGTAACATTGAACCGAAAACTAACAGTAGCCCTAAACTTACTCCCTCAAACTAAGTTCAATCCTAACCTAACCTGAAGCCTAAATGAAACCATAGACCTAACCCTAACCCTAGGCAGACACCTTATGCTTAACCCCCACCCTAACTTGACCCTGATGCTTACTCCAACCGTAACAGTTAAACGAAAACTAACAGTAGCCCTATAGTGTCTCCCACAAACTAAGTTCAAACCTAACCTATCCTGAAGCCTAACTCAGACAATAGACCTAACCCTAACCCTAGGCGGACACCTTAATCTCAACCCCAACCCTAACCTGGCCCTGACGCTAACTCCAACAGTAACAGTTACCCGAAAACTAACAGTAGCCCTAAACTTACTCCCTCAAACTAACTTCAAACCTATCCTAACTTGAAGCATAACTCAAACCACAGACCTAACCCTAACCCTAGGCGGACACCTTAAGCTCAACCCCAACCCTAACCTGACCCTGACGCTAACTCCAACAGTAACAGTTACCCGAAAAATAACAGTAGCCCTAAACTTACTCCCTCAAACTAAGTTCAAACCTAACCTAACCTGAAGCCTAACTCAAACCACAGACCTAACCCTAACCCTAGGCGGACACCTGAAGCTCAATCACAACCCTAACCTGACCCTGACGCTATCTCCAACCGTAACACTGAACCGAAAACTAATAGTAGCCCTAAACTTACTCCCTCAAACTAAGTTCAAACCTAACCTAACCTGAAGCCTCACTCAAACCACAGACCTAACCCTAACCCTAGGAGGACACCTTAAGCTCAACCCCAACCCTAACCTGACCCTCACGCTAACTCCAACCGTAACACTGTACCGAAAAATAACAGTAGCCCTAAACTTACTCCCTCAAACTAAGTTCAAATCTATCCTAACCTGAAGCCTAACTCAAACAATAGACCTAACCCTAACCCTAGGCGGACACCTTAAGCTTGACCCCAACCCTAACCTGACCCTGAGGCTAAATCCAACCGTAACACTGAATCGAAAACTAACAGTGGCCCTAAACTTACTCCCTCAAACTAAGTTCAATCCTAACCTAACCTGAAGTCTAAATGAAACCATAGACCTAACCCTAACCCTAGGCGGACACCTTATGCTTAACCCCCACCCTAACCTGACCCTGACGCTTACTCCAACCGTAACAGTTAAACAAAAACTAACAGTAGCCCTAAACTTACTCCTTCAAAGTAAGTTCAAACCTAACCTAACATGAAGCCTAAATCAAACCATACACCTAACCCTAACCCTAGGCGGACACCATAAGCTCAACCCCAAACCTAACCTGACCCTGACGCTTACTCCAACCGTAACAGTTAACCGAAAACTAACAGTAGCCCTAAACTGACTCCCTAAAACTAAGTTCAAACCTAACCTAACCTGAAGCCTAAATCAAATCATAGACCTAACCCTAACCCTAGGCGGACACCTTATGCTTAACCCCCACCCTAACCTGACCCTGACGCGTACTCCAACTGTAACAGTTAACCGAAAACTAACAGTAGCCCTAAACTTACTCCCTCAAACTAACTTCAAACCTAACCTAACCTGAAGCCTAAATCAAACCATACACCTAACCCTAACCCTAGGTGGACACCTTAAGCTCAACCCCAACCCTAACCTGGCCCTGACACTAACTCCAACAGTAACAGTTACCCGAAAACCAACAGTAGCCCTAAACTTACTCCCTCAAACTAACTTCAAACCTAACCTAACTTGAAGCCTAACTCAAACCATAGACCTAACCCTAACCCTAGGCGGAGATCTGAAACTCAACCACAACCCTAACCAGATCCTGACGCTATCTCCAACCGTAACACTGAACCGAAAACTAACAGTAGCCCTAAACTTACTCCCTCAAACTAAGTTCAAACCTAACCTAACCTGGAGCCTAACTCAAACCACAGACCTAACCCTAACCCTAGGAGGACACCTTAAGCTCAACCCCAACCCTAACCTGACCCTCACGCTAACTCCAACCGTAACACTGTACCTAAAACTAACAGTAGCCCTAAACTTACTCCCTCAAACTAAGTTCAAACCTAACCTAACCTGAAGCCTAACTCAAACAATAGACCTAACCCCAACCCTAGGCAGACACCTTATGCTTAACCCCCACCCTAACCTGACCCTGACGCTTACTCCAACCGTAACAGTTAAACGAAAACTATCAGTAGCCCTAAACTTACTCCCTCAAACTAAGTTCAAACCTAACCTAACCTGAAGCGTAAATCAAACCATACACCTAACCCTAACCCTAGGCAGACACCTTAAGCTCAACCCCAACCCTAACCTGGCCCTGACGCTAACTCCAACTGTAACAGTTACCCGAAAACTAACAGTAGCCCTAAACTTACTCCCTCAAACTAACTTCAAACCTAACCCAATTTGAAGCCTAACTCAAACCATAGACCTAACCCTAACCCTAGGCGGACACCGGAAACTCAACCACAACCCTAACCAGATCCTGACGCTTTCTCCAACCGTAACACTGAACCGAAAACTAACAGTAGCCCTAAACTGACTCCCTCAAACTAAGTTCAAACCTAACCTAACCTGAAGCCTAAATCAAATCATAGACCTAACCCTAACCCTAGGCGGACAACTTATGCTTAACCCCCACCCTAACCTGACCCTGACGCTTACTCCAACTGTAACAGTTAACCGAAAACTAACAGTAGCCCTGAACTTACACCCTCAAACTACCTTCAAACCTAATCTAACCTGAAGCCTAACTCAAACCATAGACCTAACCCTAACCCTAGGCGGACACCTTAAGCTCAACCCCAACCCTAACCTGACCCTGACGCTATCTCCAACCGTAACAGTGAACCGAAAAGTAACATTAGCCCTAAACTTATTCCCTCAAACTAAGTTCAAACCTAACCTAACCTGAAGCCTAACTCAAACCACAGACCTAACCCTAACCCTAGGCGGACACCTTAAGCTTATCCCCAACCCTAACCTGACCCTCACGCTAACTCCAACCATAACACTGAACCGAAAACTAACAGTAGCCCTAAATTTACTCCCTCAAACTAACTTCAAACCTAACCTAACCTGAAGCCCAAATTAAACCATACACCTAACCCTAACCCTAGGTGGAAACCTTAAGCTCAACCCCAACCCTAACCTGACCTCCAGGCTAACTCCAACCATATCACTGAACCGAAAACTAAGAGTAGTCCTAAACTTACTCCCTCAAACTAAGTTCAATCCTAACCTAACCTGAAGCCTAAATGAAACGATAGACCTAACCCTAACCCTAGGCGGACACCTTATGCTTAATCCCCACCCTAACCTGACCCTGACGCTTACTCCAACCGTAACAGATAAACGAAAACTAACAGTAGCCCTAAACTTACTCCCTCAAACTAAGTTCAAACCTAACCTAACCTGAAGCCTAAATCAAACCATACACCTAACCCTAACCCTAGGCGGACACCTTAAGCTCAACCCCAACCCTAACCTGGCCCTGACGCTAACTCCAACAGTAACAGTTACCCGAAAACTAACAGTAGCCCTAAACTTACTCCCTCAAACTAACTTCAAACCTAACCTAACTTGAAGCCTAACTCAAACCATAGACCTAACCCTAACCCTAGGCGGACACCTGAAACTCAACCACAACCCTAACCAGACCCTGACGCTATCTCCAACCGTAACACTGAACCGAAAACTAACAGTAGCCCTAAACTTACTCCCTCAAACTAAGTTCAAACCTACCCTAACCTGGACCCTAACTCAAACCATAGACCTAACCCTAACCCTAGGCGGACACCTGAAGCTCAATCACAACCCTAACCTGACCCTGACGCTATCTCCAACCGTAGCACTGAACCGAAAACTAACAGTAGCCCTAAACTTACTCCCTCAAACTAAGTTCAAACCTAACCTAACCTGAAGCCTCACTCAAACCACAGACCTAACCCTAACCCTAGGAGGACACCTTAAGCTTGACCCCAACCCTAACCTGACCCTGACGCTTACTCCAACCGTAACAGTTAACCGAAAACTAACAGTAGCCCTAAACTTACTCCCTCAAACTAAGTTCAAACCTAACCTAACCTGAAGCCTAACTCAAACCACAGACCTAACCCTAACCCTAGGCAGACAACTTAAGCTCAACCCCAACCCTAACCGGACCGTCACGCTAACTCCAAACGTAACATTGAACCGAAACCTAACAGTAGCCCTAAACTTACTCCCTCAAACTAAGTTCAATCCTAACCTAACCTGAAGCCTAAATGAAACCATAGACCTAACCCTAACCCTAGGTGGACACCTTATGCTTAACCCCCACCCTAACCTGACCCTGACGCTTACTCCATCCGTAACAGTTAAACGAAAACTAACAGTAGCCCTAAACTGTCTCCATCAAACTAAGTTCAAACCTAACCTAACCTGAAGCCTAACTCAAACAATAGACTTAACCCTAACCCTAGGCGGACACCTTAAGCTTAACCCCAACCCTAACCTGACCCTGAGGCTAAATCCAACCGTAACACTGAACCGAAAACTAACAGTGGCCCTATACTTACTCCCTCAAACTAAGTTCAATCCTAACCTAACCTGAAGCCTAAATGAAACCATAGACCTAACGCTAACCCTAGACGGACACCTTATGCTTAACCCCCACCCTAACCTGACCCTGACGCTTACTCCAACATGTAACAGATAAACGAAAACTAACAGTAGCCCTAAACTTACTCCCTCAAACTAAGTTCAAACCTAACCTAACCTGAAGACTAAATCAAACCATACACCTAACTCTAACCCTAGGCGGCCACCTTAAGCTCAACCCCAAACCTAACCTGGCCCTGACGCTAACTACAACAGTAAGAGTTACCCGAAAACTAACAGTAGCCCTAAACTTACTCCCTCAAACTAACTTCAAACCTAACCTAATTTGAAGCCTAACTCAAACCATAGACCTAACCCTAACCCTAGGCGGACACCTGAAACTCAACCACAACCCTAACCAGACCCTGACGCTATCTCTAACCGTAACACTGAACCGAAAACTAACAGTAGCCCTAAACTTACTCCCTCAAACTAAGTTCAAACCTAACCTAACCTGAAGCATAAATTAAACCATACGCCTAACCCTAAGTCTAGGCGGACACCTTAAGCTCAACCCCAACCCTTACCTGACCTCCAGGCTAACTCCAACCATATCACTGAACCGAAAACTAAGAGTAGTCCTAAACTTACTCCCTCAAACTAAGTTCAATCCTAACCTAACCTGAAGCCTAAATGAAACCATAGACCTAACCCTAACCCTAGGCGGACACCTTATGCTTAACCCCCACCCTAACCTGACCCTGACGCTTACTCCAACCGAAACAGTTAAACGAAAACTAACAGTAGCCCTAAACTTACACCCTCAAACTAATTTCAAACCTAACCTAACCTGAAGTCTAAATCAAACCATACACCTAACCCTAACCCTAGGCGGACACCTTAAGCTCAACCCCAAACCTAACCTGGCCCTGACGCTTACTCCAAACGTAACAGTTAACAGAAAACTAACAGTAGCCCTAAACTGACTCCCTCAAACTAAGTTCAAACCTAACCTAACCTGAAGCCTAAATCAAATCATAGACCTAACCCTAACCCTAGGCGGACACCTTATGCTTAACCCCCACCCTAACCTGACCCTGACGCTTACTCCAACTGTAACAGTTAACCGAAAACTAACAATAGCCCTAAACTTACTCCCTCAAACTAACTTCAAACCTAACCTAACCTGAAGCCTAAATTAAACCATACACCTAACCCTAACCCTAGGCGGACACCTTAAGCTCAACCCCAACCCTAACCTGACCTCAAGGCTAACTCCAACCATATCACTGAACCGAAAACTAAGAGTAGTCCTAAACTTACTCCCTCAAACTAAGTTCAATCCTAACCTAACCTGAAGCCTAAATGAAACCATAGACCTAACCCTAACCCTAGGCGGACACCTTATGGTTAACCCCCACCATAACCTGACCCTGACGCTTACTCCAACCGTAACAGTTAAACGAAAACTAACAGTAGCCCTAAACTTACTCCCTCAAACTAAGTTCAAACCTAACCTAACCTGAAGCCTAAATCAAACCATACACCTAACCCTAACCCTAGGCGGACACCTTAAGCTCAACCCCAACCCTAACCTGGCTCTGACGCTAACTCCAACAGTAACAGTTACCCGAAAACTAACAGAAGCCCTAAACTTACTCCCTCAAACTAACTTCAAACCTAACCTAACTTGAAGCCTAACTCAAACCATAGACCTAACCCTAACCCTAGGCGGACACCTGAAACTCAACCACAACCCTATCCAGACCCTGACGCTATCTCCAACCGTAATACTGAACCGAAAACTAACAGTAGCCCTAAACTTACTCCCTCAAACTAAGTTCAAACCTAACCTAACCTGAAGCCTAACTCAAACCATAGACCTAACCCTAACCCAAGGCGGACACCTGAAGCTCAACCCCAACCCTAACATGACCCTGACGCTATCTCCAACCGTAACACTGAACCGAAAACTAACAGTAGCCCTAAACTTACTCCCTCAAACTAAGTTCAAACCTAACCTAACCTGAACCCTAACTCAAACCACAGACCTAACCCTAACCCTAGGCGGACACCTTAAGCTCAACCCCAACCCTAACCTGGCCCTGACGCTAACTCCAACCGTATCAGTTACCCGAAAACTAACAGTAGCCCTAAACTTACTGCCTCAAACTAAGTTCCAACCTAACCTAACCTGAAGCCTAAATCAAACCATACACCTAACCCTAACCCAAGGCGGACACCTGAAGTTCAAACCCAACCCTAACCTGACCCTCACGCTAACACCAACCGTAACACTGAACCGAAAACTAACAGTAGCCCAAAACTTATCCCTCAAACTAAGTTCAAACCTAACCTAACCTGAAGCCTAACTCAAACCATAGACCTAACCCAAACCCTAGGCGGACACCTGAAGCTCAACCCCAACCCTAACCTGACCCTGACGCTATCTCCAACCGTAACACTGAACCGAAAACTAACAGTAGCCCTAAACTTACTCCCTCAAACTAAGTTCAAACCTAACCTAACCTGAAGCCTAACTCAAACCACAGACCTAACCCTAACCCTAGGCGGACACCTTAAGCTCAACCCCAACCCTAACCGGACCCTCACGCTAACTCCAAAACTAACACTGAACCAAAAACTAACAGTAGCCCTAAACTTACTCCCTCAAACTAAGTTCAATCCTAACCTAACCTGAAGCCTAAATGAATCCATAGACCTAACCCTAACCCTAGGCGGACACCTTATGCTTAACCCCCACCCTAACTTGACCCTGACGCTTACTCCAACCGTAACAGTTAAACGAAAACTAACAGTAGCCCTAAACTGTCTCCCACAAACTAAGTTAAAACCTAACCTAACCTGAAGCCTAACTCAAACAATAGACCTAACCCTAACCCTAGGCGGACACCTTATGCTCAACCCCAACCCTATCCTGGCCCTGACGCTAACTCCAACAGTAACAGTTACCCGAAAACTAACAGTAGCCCTAAACTTACTCCCTCAAACTAACTTCAAACCTAACCTAATTTGAAGCCTAACTCAAACCATAGACCTAACCCTAACCCTAGGCGGACACCTGAAACTCAACCACAACCCTAACCAGACCCTGACGCTATCTCTAACCGTAACACTGAACCAAAAACTAACAGTAGCCCTAAACTTACTCCCTCAAACTAAGTTCAAACCTAACCTAACCTGAAGCATAAATTAAACCATACACCTAACCCTAAGCCTAGGCGGACACCTTAAGCTCAACCCCAACCCTTACCTGACCTCCAGGCTAACTCCAACCATATCACTGAACCGAAAACTAAGAGTAGTCCTAAACTTACTCCCTCAAACTAAGTTCAATCCTAACCTAACCTGAAGCCTAAATGAAAGCATAGACCTAACCCTAACCCTAGGCGGACACCTTATGCTTAACCCCCACCCTAACCTGACCCTGACGCTTACTCCAACCGAAACAGTTAAACGAAAACTAACAGTAGCCCTAAACTTACACCCTCAAACTAATTTCAAAACTAACCTAACCTGAAGTCTAAATCAAACCATACACCTAACCCTAACCCTAGGCGGACACCTTAAGCTCAACCCCAAACCTAACCTGGCCCTGACGCTTACTCCAAACGTAACAGTTAACCGAAAACTAACAGTAGCCCTAAACTGACTCCCTCAAACTAAGTTCAAACCTAACCTAACCTGAAGCCTAAATCAAATCATAGACCTAACCCTAACCCTAGGCGGACACCTTATGCTTAACCCCCACCCTAACCTGACCCTGACGCTTACTCCAACTGTAACAGTTAACCGAAAACTAACAATAGCCCTAAACTTACTCCCTCAAACTAACTTCAAACCTAACCTAACCTGAAGCCTAAATTAAACCATACACCTAACCCTAACCCTAGGCGGACACCTTAAGCTCAACCCCAACCCTAACCTGACCTCCAGGCTAACTCCAACCATATCACTGAACCGAAAACTAAGAGTAGTCCTAAACTTACTCCCTCAAACTAAGTTCAATCCTAACCTAACCTGAAGCCTAAATGAAACCATAGACCTAACCCTAACCCTAGGCGGACACCTTATGGTTAACCCCCACCATAACCTCACCCTGACGCTTACTCCAACCGTAACAGTTAAACGAAAACTAACAGTAGCCCTAAACTTACTCCCTCAAACTAAGTTCAAACCTAACCTAACCTGAAGCCTAAATCAAACCATACACCTAACCCTAACCCTAGGCGGACACCTTAAGCTCAACCCCAACCCTAACCTGGCTCTGACGCTAACTCCAACAGTAACAGTTACCCGAAAACTAACAGTAGCCCTAAACTTACTCCCTCAAACTAACTTCAAACCTAACCTAACTTGAAGCCTAACTCAAACCATAGACCTAACCCTAACCCTAGGCGGAAACCTGAAACTCAACCACAACCCTAACCAGACCCTGACGCTATCTCCAACCGTAATACTGAACCGAAAACTAACAGTAGCCCTAAACTTACTCCCTCAAACTAAGTTCAAACCTAACCTAACCTGAAGCCTAACTCAAACCATAGACCTAACCCTAACCCAAGGCGGACACCTGAAGCTCAACCCCAACCCTAACATGACCCTGACGCTATCTCCAACCGTAACACTGAACCGAAAACTAACAGTAGCCCTAAACTTACTCCCTCAAACTAAGTTCAAACCTAACCTAACCTGAACCCTAAGTCAAACCACAGACCTAACCCTAACCCTAGGCAGACACCTTAAGCTCAACCCCAACCCTAACCTGGCCCTGACGCTAACTCCAACCATAACAGTTACCCGAAAACTAACAGTAGCCCTAAACTTACTGCCTCAAACTAAGTTCCAACCTAACCTAACCTGAAGCCTAAATCAAACCATACACCTAACCCTAACCCAAGGCGGACACCTGAAGTTCAAACCCAACCCTAACCTGACCCTCACGCTAACTCCAACCGTAACACTGAACCGAAAACTAACAGTAGCCCAAAACTTAATCCCTCAAACTAAGTTCAAACCTAACCTAACCTGAAGCCTAACTCAAACCATAGACCTAACCCTAACCCTAGGCTGACACCTGAAGCTCAACCCCAACCCTAACCTGACCCTGACGCTATCTCCAACCGTAACACTGAACCGAAAACTAACTGTAGCCCTAAACTTACTCCCTCAAACTAAGTTCAAACCTAACCTAACCTGAAGCCTAACTCAAACCACAGACCTAACCCTAACCCTAGGCGGACACCTTAAGCTCAACCCCAAACCTAACCGGACCCTCACGCTAACTCCAAACCTAACACTGAACCAAAAACTAACAGTAGCCCTAAACTTACTCCCTCAAACTAAGTTCAATCCTAACCTAACCTGAAGCCGAAATGAAACCATAGACCTAACCCTAACCCTAGGCGGACACCTTATGCTTAACCCCCACCCTAACTTGACCCTGACGCTTACTCCAACCGTAACAGTTAAACGAAAACTAACAGTAGCCCTAAACTGTCTCCCACAAACTAAGTTAAAACCTAACCTAACCTGAAGCCTAACTCAAACCACAGACCTAACCCTAACCCTAGGCGGACACCTTAAGCTCAACCCCAACCCTAACCAGACACTCACGCTAACTCCAAATGTAACACTGAACCAAAAACTAACAGTAGCCCTAAACTTACTCCCTCAAACTAAGTTCAAACCTAACCTAACCTGAAGCCTAAATCAAACCATGCACCTAACCCTAACCCTAGGCGGACACCTTAAGCTCAACCCCAAACCTATCCTGACCGTGACGCTTACTCCAACCGTCACAGTTAACCGAAAACTAACAGTAGCCCTAAATTGACTCCCTCAAACTAAGTTCAAACCTAACCTAACCTGAAGCCTAACTCAAACCATAGACCTAACCCTAACCCTAGGCAGACACCTTAAGCTCAACCCCAACCCTAACCGGACCGTCACGCTAACTCCAAACGTAACATTGAACCGAAAACTAACAGTAGCCCTAAACTTACTCCCTCAAACTAAGTTCAATCCTAACCTAACCTGAAGCCTAAATGAAACCATAGACCTAACCCTAACCCTAGGCGGACACCTTAAGCTCAAACCCAACCCTAACCTGGCCCTGACGCTAACTCCACCAGTAACAGTTACCCGAAAACTAACAGTAGCCCTAAACTTACTCCCTCAAACTAAGTTCCAACCTAACCTAACCTGAAGCCTAAATCAAACCACACACCTAACCCTAACCCTAGGCGGACACCTGAAGTTCAAACCCAACCCTAACCTGACCCTCACGCTAACTCCAACCGTAACACAGAACCGAAAACTAACAGTAGCCCTAAACTTCATCCCTCAAACTAAGTTCAAACCTAACCTAACCTGAAGCCTAACTCAAACCATAGACCTAACCCTAACCCTAGGCTGACACCTGAAGCTCAACCCCAACCCTAACCTGACCCTGACGCTATCTCCAACCGTAACACTGAACCGAAAACTAACAGTAGCCCTAAACTTACTCCCTCAAACTAAGTTCAAACCTAACCTAACCTGAAGCCTAACTCAAACCACAGACCTAACCCTAACCCTAGGCGGACACCTGAAGCTCAACCCCAACACTAACCGGACCCTCACGCTAACTCCAAACGTAACATTGAACCGAAAACTAACAGTAGCCCTAAACTTACTCCCTCAAACTAAGTTCAAACCTAACCTAACCTGAAGCCTAACTCAAACAATAGACCTAACCCTAACCCTAGGCGGACACCTTATGCTTAACCCCCACCCTAACCTGACCCTGACGCTTACTCCAACCGTAACAGTTAAACGAAAACTAACAGTAGCCCTAAACTTACACCCTCAAACTAAGTTCAAACCTAACCTAACCTGAAGCGTAAATCAAACCATACACCTAACCCTAACCCTAGGCGGACACCTTAAGCTCAACCCCAACCCTAACCTGGCCCTGACGCTAACTCCAACAGTAACAGTTTCCCGAAAACTAACAGTAGCCCTAAACTTACTCCCTCAAACTAACTTCAAACCTAACCCAATTTGAAGCCTAACTCAAACCATAGACCTAACCCTAACCCTAGGCGGACACCTGAAACTCAACCACAACCCTAACCAGATCCTGACGCTATCTCCAACCGTAACACTGAACCGAAAACTAACAGTAGCCCTAAACTGACTCCCTCAAACTAAGTTCAAACCTAACCTAACCTGAAGCCTAAATCAAATCATAGACCTAACCCTAACCCTAGGCGGACAACTTATGCTTAACCCCCACCCTAACCTGACCCTGACGCTTACTCCAACTGGAACAGTTAACCGAAAACTAACAGTAGCCCTGAACTTACACCCTCAAACTAACTTCAAACCTAATCTAACCTGAAGCCTAACTCAAACCATAGACCTAACCCTAACCCTAGGCGGACACCTTAAGCTCAACCCCAACCCTAACCTGACCCTGACGCTATCTCCAACCGTAACAGTGAACCGAAAACTAACAGTAGCCCTAAACTTATTCCCTCAAACTAAGTTCAAACCTAACCTAACCTGAAGCCTAACTTAAACCACAGACCTAACCCTAACCCTAGGCGGACACCTTAAGCTTATCCCCAACCCTAACCTGACCCTCACGCTAACTCCAAACATAACACTGAACCGAAAACTAACAGTAGCCCTAAACTTACTCCCTCAAACTAACTTCAAACCTAACCTAACCTGAAGCCTAAATTAAACCATACACCTAACCCTAACCCTAGGCGGACACCTTAAGCTCAACCCCAACCCTAACCTGACCTCCAGGCTAACTCCAACCATATCACTGAACCGAAAACTAAGAATAGTCCTAAACTTACTCCCTCAAACTAAGTTCAATCCTAACCTAACCTGAAGCCTAAATGAAACCATAGACCTAACCCTAACCCTAGGCGGACACCTTATGCTTAACCCACACCCTAACCTCACCCTGACGCTTACTCCAACCGTAACAGATAAACGAAAACTAACAGTAGCCCTAAACTTACTCCCTCAAACTAAGTTCAAACCTAACCTAACCTGAAGCCTAAATCAAACCATACACCTAACCCTAACCCTAGGCGGACACCTTAAGCTCAACCCCAACCCTAACCTGGCCCTGACGCTAACTACAACAGTAACAGTTACCCGAAAACTAACAGTAGCCCTAAACTTACTCCCTCAAACTAACTTCAAACCTAACCTAACTTGAAGCCTAACTCAAACCATAGACCTAACCCTAACCCTAGGCGGACACCTGAAACTCAACCACAACCCTAACCAGACCCTGACGCTATCTCCAACCGTAACACTGAACCGAAAACTAACAGTAGCCCTAAACTTACTCCCTCAAACTAAGTTCAAACCTACCCTAACCTGGACCCTAACTCAAACCATAGACCTAACCCTAACCCTTGGCGGACACCTGAAGCTCAATCACAACCCTAACCTGACCCTGACGCTATCTCCAACCGTAACACTGAACCGAAAACTAACAGTAGCCCTAAACTTACTCCCTCAAACTAAGTTCAAACCTACCCTAACCTGGACCCTAACTCAAACCATAGACCTAACCCTAACCCTTGGCGGACACCTGAAGCTCAATCACAACCCTAACCTGACCCTGACGCTATCTCCAACCGTAACACTGAACCGAAAACTAACAGTAGCCCTAAACTTACTCCCTCAAACTAAGTTCAAACCTAACCTAACCTGAAGCCTAACTCAAACCACAGACCTAACCCTAACCCTAGGCAGACACCTTAAGCTCAACCCCAACCCTAACCAGACCGTCACGCTAACTCCAAACGTAACATTGAACCGAAAACTAACAGTAGCCCTAAACTTACTCCCTCAAACTAAGTTCAATCCTAACCTAACCTGAAGCCTAAATGAAACCATAGACCTAACCCTAACCCTAGGTGGACACCTTATGCTTAACCCCCACCCTAACCAGAACCTGACGCTTACTCCAACCGTAACAGTTAAACGAAAACTAACAGTAGCCCTAAACTGTCTCCCTCAAACTAAGTTCAAACCTAACCTAACCTGAAGCCTAACTCAAACAATAGACTTAACCCTAACCCTAGGCGGAAACCTTAAGCTTAACCCCAACCCTACCCTGACCCTGAGGCTAAATCCAACCGTAACACTGAACCGAAAACTAACAGTGGCCCTAAACTTACTCCCTCAAACTAAGTTCAATCCTAACCTAACCTGAATCCTAAATGAAACCATAGACCTAACCCTAACCCTAGGCGGACACCTTATGCTTAACCCCCACCCTAACCTGACCCTGACGCTTACTCCAACCGTAACAGATAAACGAAAACTAAAAGTAGCCCTAAACTTACTCCCTCAAACTAAGTTCAAACCTAACCTAACCTGAAGCCTAAATCAAACCATACACCTAACCCTAACGCTAGGCGGACACCTTAAGCTCAACACCAAACCTAACCTGGCCCTGACGCTAACTACAACAGTAACAGTTACCCGAAAACTAACAGTAGCCCTAAACTTACTCCCTCAAACTAACTTCAAACCTAACCTAATTTGAAGCCTAACTCAAACCATAGACCTAACCCTAATCCTAGGCGGACACCTGAAACTCAACCACAACCCTAACCAGACCCTGACGCTATCTCTAACCGTAACACTGAACCGAAAACTAACAGTAGCCCTAAACTTACTCCCTCAAACTAAGTTCAAACCTAACCTAACCTGAAGCCTAACTCAAACCATAGACCTAACCCTAACCCTAGGCGGACACCTGAAGCTCAACCCCAACCCTAACCAGACCCTGACGCTATCTCCAACCGTAACACTGAACCGAAAACTAACAGTAGCCCTAAACTTACTCCCTCAAACTAAGTTAAAACCTAACCTAACCTGAAGCCTAACTCAAACAACAGACCTAACCCTAACCCTAGGCGGACACCTTAAGCTCAACCCCAACCCTAACCTGGCCCTGACGCTAACTCCAACAGTAACAGTTACCCGAAAACTAACAGTAGCCCTAAACTTACTCCCTCAAACTAAGTTCAAACCTAACCTAACCTGAAGCCTAACTCAAACCACAGACCTAACCCTAACCCTAGGCGGACACCTTAAGCTCAACCCAACCCTAACCGGACCCTCACGCTAACTCCAAACGTAACATTGAACCGAAAACTAACAGTAGCCCTAAACTTACTCCCTCAAACTAAGTTCAATCCTAACCTAACCTGAAACCTAAATAAAACCATAGACCTAACCCTAACCCTAGGCGGACACCTTATGCTTAA
The DNA here is from genome assembly GCA_026018925.1 of Tupaia tana. Lineage (NCBI taxonomy): Eukaryota > Metazoa > Chordata > Mammalia > Scandentia > Tupaiidae > Tupaia > Tupaia tana. Next base: position 248,165 of record JAKSZU010000070.1, read on the forward strand.
CCCCCACCCTAACTTGACCCTGACGCTTACTCCAACCGTAACAGTTAAACGAAAACTAACAGTAGCCCTAAACTGTCTCCCACAAACTAAGTTAAAACCTAACCTAACCTGAAGCCTAACTCAAACAATAGACCTAACCCTAACCCTAGGCAGACACCTTAAGCTCAACCCCAACCCTAACCGGACCGTCACGCTAACTCCAAACGTAACATTGAACCGAAAACTGACAGTAGCCCTAAACTTACTCCCTCAAACTAACTTCAAACCTAACCCAATTTGAAGCCTAACTCAAACCACAGACCTAACCCTAAACCTAGGCGGACACCTGAAGCTCAATCACAACCCTAACCAGATCCTGACGCTATCTCCAACTGTAACACTGAACCGAAAACTAACAGTAGCCCTAAACTGACTCCCTCAAACTAATTTCAAACCTAACCTAACCTGAAGCCTAAATCAAATCATAGACCTAACCCTTATCCTAGGCGGACAACTTATGCTTAACCCCCACCCTAACCTGATTCTGACGCTTACTCCAACTGTAACAGTTAACCGAAAACTAACAGTAGCCCTGAACTTACACCCTCAAACTAACTTCAAACCTAATCTAACCTGAAGCCTAACTCAAACCATAGACCTAACCCTAACCCTAGGCGGACACCTTAAGCTCAACCCCAACACTAACCTGACCCTGACGCTATCTCCAACCGTAACACTGAACCGAAAACTAACAGTAGCCCTAAACTTACTCCCTCAAACTAACTTCAAACCTAACCTAACCTGAAGACTAAATTAAACCATACACCTAACCCTAACCCTAGGCGGACACCTTAAGCTCAACCCCAACCCTAACCTGACCTCCAGGCTAACTCCAACCATATCACTGAACCGAAAACTAAGATTAGTCCTAAACTTACTCCCTCAAACTAACTTCAAACCTAAGCTAACTTGAAGCCTAACTCAAACCATAGACCTAACCCTAACCCTAGGCGGACACCTGAAACTCAACCACAACCCTAACCAGACCCTGACGCTATCTCCAACCGTAATACTGAACCGAAAACTAACAGTAGCCCTAAACATACTCCCTCAAACTAAGTTCAAACCTAACCTAACCTGAAGCCTAAATCAAACCATACACCTAACCCTAACCCTAGGCGGACACCTGAAGTTCAAACCCAACCCTAACCTGACCCTCACGCTAACTCCAACCGTAACACTGAAACGAAAACTAACCATAGCCCTAAACTTAATCCCTCAAACTAAGTTCAAACCTAACCTAACCTGAAGCCTAACTCAAACCATAGACCTAACCCTAACCGTAGGCTGACACCTGAAGCTCAACCCCAACCCTAACCTGACCCTGACGCTATCTTCAACCGTAACACTGAACCGAAAACTAACAGTAGACCTAAACTTACTCCCTCAAACTAAGTTCAAACCTAACCTAACCTGAAGCCTAACTCAAACCAAGACCTAACCCTAACCCTAGGCGGACACCTTAAGCTCAACCCCAACCCTAACCGGACCCTCACGCTAACTCCAAACGTAACATTGAACCGAAAACTAACAGTAGCCCTAAACTTACTCCCTCAAACTAAGTTCAATCCTAACCTAACCTGAAGCCTAAATGAAACCATAGACCTAACCCTAACCCTAGGCGGACACCTTATGCTTAACCCCCACCCTAACTTGACCATGACGCTTACTCCAACCATAACAGTTAAACGAAAACTAACAGTAGCCCTAAACTGTCTCCCACAAACTAAGTTCAAACCTAACCTAACCTGAAGCCTAACTCAAACCATAGACCTAACCCTAACCCTAGGCGGACACCTGAAACTCAACCACAACCCTAACCAGACCCTGACGCTATCTCCAACCGTAACACTGAACCGAAAACTAACAGTAGCCCTAAACTTACTCCCTCAAACTAAGTTCAAACCTACCCTAACCTGGATCCTAACTCAAACCATAGACCTAACCCTAACCCTAGGCGGACACCTGAAGCTCAATCACAACCCTAACCTGACCCTGACGCTATCTCCAACCGTAACACTGAACCGAAAACTAACAGTAGCCCTAAACTTACTCCCTCAAACTAAGTTCAAACCTAACCTAACCTGAAGCCTCACTCCAACCACAGACCTAACCCTAACCCTAGGAGGACACCTTAAGCTCAACCCCAACCCTAACCTGACCCTCACGCTAACTCCAACCGTAACACTGTACCGAAAACTAACAGTAGCCCTAAACTTACTCCCTCAAACTAAGTTCAAACCTAACATAACCTGAAGCCTAACTCAAACAATAGACCTAACCCTAACCCTAGGCGGACACCTTAAGCTTGACCCCAACCCTAACCTGACCCTGACGCTTACTCCAACCGTAACAGTTAACCGAAAACTAACAGTAGCTCTAAACTTACTCCCTCAAACTAAGTTCAAACCTAACCTAACCTGAAGCCTAACTCAAACCACAGACCTAACCCTAACCCTAGGCAGACACCTTAAGCTCTACCCCAACCCTAACCGGACCGTCACGCTAACTCCAAACGTAACATTGAACCGAAAACTAACAGTAGCCCTAAACTTACTCCCTCAAACTAAGTTCAATCCTAACCTAACCTGAAGCCTAAATGAAACCATAGACCTAACCCTAACCCTAGGCGGACACCTTATGCTTAACCCCCACCCTAACCTGACCCTGACGCTTACTCCAACCGTAACAGTTAAACGAAAACTAACAGTAGCCCTAAACTGTCTCCCTCAAACTAAGTTCAAACCTAACCTAACCTGAACCCTAACTCAAACAATAGACTTAACCCTAACCCTAGCCGGACACCTTAAGCTTAACCCCAAACCTAACCTGACCCTGAGGCTAAATCCAACCGTAACACTGAACCGAAAACTAACAGTGGCCCTAAACTTACTCCCTCAAACTAAGTTCAAACCTAACATAACCTGAACCCTAACTCAAACCACAGACCGAACCCTAACCCTAGGCGGACACCTTAAGCTCAACCCCAACCCTAAACTGGCACTGACGCTAACTCCAACCGTAACAGTTACCCGAAAACTAACAGTAGCCCTAAACTTACTGCCTCAAACTAAGTTCCAACCTAACCTAACCTGAAGCCTAAATCAAACCATACACCTAACCCTAACCCTAGGCGGACACCTGATGTTCAAACCCAACCCTAACCTGACCCTCACTCTAACTCCAACCGAAACACTGAACCGAAAAGTAACAGTAACCCTAAACTTAATCCCTCAAACTAAGTTCAAACCTAACATAACCTGAAGCCTAACTCAAACCATAGACCTAACCCTAACCCTAGGCGGACACCTGAAGCTCAACCCCAACCCTAACCTGACCCTGACGCTATCTCCAACCGTAACACTGAACCGAAAACTAACAGTAGCCCTAAACTTACTCCCTCAAACTAAGTTCAAACCTAACCTAACCTGAAGCCTAACTCAAACCATAGACCTAACCCTAAACCAAGGCGGACACCTGAAGCTCAACCCCAACCCTAACTTGACCCTGACGCTATCTCCAACCGTAACACTGAACCGAAAACTAACAGTAGCCCTGAACTTACTCCCTTAAACTAAGTTCAAACCTAACCTAACCTGAACCCTAACTCAAACCACAGACTTAACCCTAACCCTAGGCGGACACCTTAAGCTCAACCCCAACCCTAACCTGGCCCTGACGCTAACTCCAACACTAACAGTTACCCGAAAACTAACAGTAGCCCTAAACTTACTCCCTCAAACTAACTTCAAACCTAACCTAACTTGAAGCCTAGCTCAAACCATAGACCTAATCCTAACCCTAGGCGGACACCTGAAACTCAACCACAACCCTAACCAGACCCTGATGCTATCTCCATCCGTAACACTGAACCGAAAACTAACAGTAGCCCTAAACTTACTCCCTCAAACTAAGTTCAAACCTACCCTAACCTGGACCCTAACTCAAACCATAGACCTAACCCTAACCCTAGGCGGACACCTGAAGCTCAATCACAACCCTAACCTGACCCTGACGCTATCTCCAACCGTAACACTGAACCGAAAACTAACAGTAGCCCTAAACTTACTCCCTCAAACTAAGTTCAAACCTAACCTAACCTGAAGCCTAACTCAAACAATAGACCTAACCCTAACCCTAGGCGGACACCTTAAGCTTGACCCCAACCCTAACCTGACCCTGACGCTTACTCCAACCGTAACAGTTAACCGAACACTAACAGTAGCCCTAAACTTACTCCCTCAAACTAAGTTCAAACCTAACCTAACCTGAAGCCTAACTCAAACCACAGACCTAACCCTAACCCTAGGTGGACACCTTAAGCTCAACCCCAACCCTAACCAGACACTCACGCTAACTCCAAATGTAACACTGAACCAAAAACTAAGAGTAGCCCTAAACTTACTCCCTCAAACTAAGTTCAAACCTAACCTAACCTGAAGCCTAAATCAAACCATGCACCTAACCCTAACCCTAGGCGGACACCTTAAGCTCAACCCCAAACCTAACCTGACCCTGACGCTTACTCCAACCGTAACAGTTAACCGAAAACTAACAGTAGCCCTAAATTGACTCCCTCAAACTAAGTTCAAACCTAACCTAACCTGAAGCCTAAATCAAATCATAGACCTAACCCTAACCCTAGGCGTACAACTTATGCTTAACCCCCACCCTAACCTGACCCTGACGTTTACTCCAACTGTAACAGTTAACCGAAAACTAACAGTAGCCCTGAACTTAAACCCTAAAACTAACTTAAACCTAATCTAACCTGAAGCCTAACTCAAACCATGCACCTAACCCTAACCCTAGGCGGACACCTGAAGTTCAAACCCAACCTTAACCTGACCCTCACGCTAACTCCAACCGTAACACTGAACCGAAAACTAACAGTAGCCCTAAACTTAATCCCTCAAACTAACTTCAAACCGAACCTAACTTGAAGCCTAACTCAAACCATAGACCTAACCCTAACCCTAGGCGGACACCTGAAACTCAACCACAACCCTAACCAGACCCTGACGCTATCTCCAACCGTAACACTGAACCGAAAACTAACAGTAGCCCAAAACTTACTCCCTCAAACTAAGTTCAAACCTAACCTAACCTGAAGCCTAACTCAAACCATAGACCTAACCCTAACCCTAGGCGGACACCTGAAGCTCAACCCCAACCCTAACCTGACCCTGACGCTATCTCCAACCGTAACACTGAACCGAAAACTAACAGTAGCCCTAAACTTACTCCCTCAAACTAAGTTCAAACCTAACCTAACCTGAAGCCTAACTCAAACCACAGACCTAACCCTAACCCTAGGCTGACACCTGAAGCTCAACCCCAACCCTAACCGGACCCTCACGCTAACTCCAAACGTAACATTGAACCGAAAACTAACAGTAGCCCTAAACTTACTCCCTCAAACTAAGTTCAATCCTAACCTAACCTGAAGCCTAAATGAAACCATAGACCTAACCCTAACCCTAGGCGGACACCTTATGCTTAACCCCCACCCTAACTTGACCCTGACGCTTACTCCAACCGTAACAGTTAAACAAAAACTAACAGTAGCCCTAAACTGTCTGCCACAAACTAAGTTAAAACCTAACCTAACCTGAAGCCTAACTCAAACAATAGACGTAACCCTAACCCTAGGCGGACACCTTAAGCTCAACCCCAACCCTAACCTGGCCCTGACGCTAACTCCAACAGTAACAGTTACCCGAAAACTAACAGTAGCTCTAAACTTACTAACTCAAACTAACTTCAAACCTAACCTTACTTGAAGCCTAACTCAAACCATAGAACTAACCCTAACCCTAGGCGGACACCTGAAACTCAACCACAACCCTAACCAGACCCTGACGCTATCTCCAACCGTAACACTGAACCGAAAACTAACAGTAGCCCTAAACTTACTCCCTCAAACTAAGTTCAAACCTACCCTAACCTGGACCCTAACTCAAACCATAGACCTAACCCTAACCCTAGGCGGACACCTGAAGCTCAATCACAACCCTAACCTGACCCTGACGCTATCTCCAACCGTAACACTGAACCGAAAACTAACAGTAGCCCTAAACTTACTCCCTCAAACTAAGTTCAAACCTAACCTAACCTGAACCCTAACTCAAACCACAGACCGAACCCTAACCCTAGGCGGAAACCTTAAGCTCAACCCCAACCCTAAACTGGCCCTGACGCTAACTCCAACAGTAACAGTTACCCGAAAACTAACAGTAGCCCTGAACTTACTGCCTCAAACTAAGTTCCAACCTAACCTAACCTGAAGCCTAAATCAAACCATACACCTAACCCTAACCCTAGGCGGATACCTGAAGTTCAAACCCAACCCTAACCTGACCCTCACGCTAACTCCAACCGAAACACTGAACCGAAAACTAACAGTAGCCCTAAACTTAATCCCTCAAACTAAGTTCAAACCTAACATAACCTGAAGCCTAACTCAAACCATAGACCTAACCCTAACCCTAGGCGGACACCTGAAGCTCAACCCCAACCCTAACCTGACCCTGACGCTATCTCCAACCGTAACACTGAACCGAAAACTAACAGTAGCCCTAAACTTACTCCCTCAAACTAAGTTCAAACCTAACCTAACCTGAAGCCTAACTCAAACCACAGACTTAACCCTAACCTTAGGCGGACACCTTAAGCTCAACCCCAACCCTAACCGGACCCTCACGCTAACTCCAAACGTAACATTGAACCGAAAACTAACAGTAGCCCTAAACTTACTCCCTCAAACTAAGTTCAATCCTAACCTAACCTGAAGCCTAAATGAAACCATAGACCTAACCCTAACCCTAGGCAGACACCTTATGCTTAACGCCCACCCTAACTTGACCCTGATGTTTACTCCAACCGTAACAGTTAAACGAAAACTAACAGTAGCCCTATACTGTCTCCCACAAACTAAGTTCAAACCTAACCTAACCTGAAGCCTAACTCAAACTATAGACCTAACCCTAACCCTAGGAGGACACCGTAATCTCAACCCCAACCCTAACCTGGCCCTGACGCTAACTCCAACAGTAACAGTTACCCGAAAACTAACAGTAGCCCTAAACTTACTCCCTCAAACTAACTTCAAACCTATCCTAACTTGAAGCATAACTCAAAAGACAGACCTAACCCTAACCCTAGGTGGACACCTTAAGCTCAACCCCAACCCTAACCAGGCCCTGACGCTAACTCCAACACTAACAGTTACCCGAAAACTAACAGTAGCCCTAAACTTACTCCCTCAAACTAACTTCAAACCTAACCTAACTTGAAGCCTAGCTCAAACCATAGACCTAATCCTAACCCTAGGCGGACACCTGAAACTCAACCACAACCCTAACCAGACCCTGACGCTATCTCCAACCGTAACACTGAACCGAAAACTAACAGTAGCCCTAAACTTACTCCCTCAAACTAAGTTCAAACCTACCCTAACCTGGACCCTAACTCAAACCATAGACCTAACCCTAACCCTAGGCGGACACCTGAAGCTCAATCACAACCCTAACCTGACCCTGACGCTATCTCCAACCGTAACACTGAACCGAAAACTAACAGTAGCCCTAAACTTACTCCCTCAAACTAAGTTCAAACGTAACATAACCTGAAGCCTAACTCAAACAATAGACCTAACCCTAACCCTAGGCGGACACCTTAAGCTTGACCCCCACCCTAACCTGACCCTGACGCTTACTCCAACCGTAACAGTTAACCGAACACTAACAGTAGCCCTAAACTTACTCCCTCAAACTAAGTTCAAACCTAACCTAACCTGAAGCCTAACTCAAACCACAGACCTAACCCTAACCCTAGGTGGACACCTTAAGCTCAACCCCAACCCTAACCAGACACTCACGCTAACTCCAAATGTAACACTGAACCAAAAACTAAGAGTAGCCCTAAACTTACTCCCTCAAACTAAGTTCAAACCTAACCTAACCTGAAGCCTAAATCAAACCATGCACCTAACCCTAACCCTAGGCGGACACCTTAAGCTCAACCCCAAACCTAACCTGACCCTGACGCTTACTCCAACCGTAACAGTTAACCGAAAACTAACAGTAGCCCTAAATTGACTCCCTCAAACTAAGTTCAAACCTAACCTAACCTGAAGCCTAAATCAAATCATAGACCTAACCCTAACCCTAGGCGGACAACTTATGCTTAACCCCCACCCTAACCTGACCCTGACGTTTACTCCAACTGTAACAGTTAACCGAAAACTAACAGTAGCCCTGAACTTAAACCCTAAAACTAACTTAAACCTAATCTAACCTGAAGCCTAACTCAAACCATAGACCTAAACCTAACCCTAGGCGGACACCTTAAGCTCAACCCCAACCCTAACCTGACCCTGACGCTACCTCCAACCGTAACACTGAACCGAAAACTAACAGTAGCCCTAAACTTATTCCCTCAAACTAAGTTCAAACCTAACCTAACCTGAAGCCTAACTCAAACCACAGACCTGACCCTAACACTAGGCGGACACCTTAAGCTTATCTCCAACCCTAACCTGACCCTCACGCTAACTCCAACCGTAACACTGAACCGAAAACTAACAGTAGCCCTAAACTTACTCCCTCAAACTAACTTCAAACCTAACCTAACCTGAAGCCTAAATTAAACCATACACCTAACCCTAACCCTAGGCGGACACCTTAAGCTCAACCCCAACCCTAACCTGACCTCCAGGCTAACTCCAACCATATCACTGAACCGAAAACTAAGAGTAGTCCTAAACTTACTCCCTCAAACCAAGTTCAATCCTAACCTAACCTGAAGCCTAAATGAAACCATAGACCTAACCCTAACCCTAGGCGGACACCTTATGGTTAACCCCCACCATAACCTGACACTGACGCTTACTCCAACCGTAACAGTTAAACGAAAACTAACAGTAGCCCTAAACTTACTCCCTCAAACTAAGTTCAAACCTAACCTAACCTGAAGCATAAATCAAACCATACACCGAACCCTAACCCTAGGCGGACACCTTAAGCTCAACTCCAACCCTAACCTGGCTCTGACGCTAACTCCAACAGTAACAGTTACCCGAAAACTAACAGTAGCCCTAAACTTACTCCCTCAAACTAACTTCAAACCTAACATAACTTGAAGCCTAACTCAAACCATAGACCTAACCCTAACCCTATGCGGACACCTGAAACTCAACCAGAACCCTAACCAGACCCTGGCGCTATCTCCAACCGTAACACTGAACCGAAAACTAACAGTAGCCCTAAACTTACTCCCTCAAACTAAGTTCAAACCTAACCTAACCTGAAGCCTAACTCAAACCATAGACCTAACCCTAAACCAAGGCGGACACCTGAAGCTCAACCCCAACCCTAACTTGACCCTGACGCTATCTCCAACCGTAACACTGAACCGAAAACTAACAGTAGCCCTAAACTTACTCCCTCAAACTAAGTTCAAACCTAACCTAACCTGAACCCTAACTCAAACCACAGACCTAACCCTAACCCTAGGCGGACACCTTAAGCTCAACCCCAACCCTAACCTGGCCCTGACGCTAACTCCAACCGTAACAGTTACCCGAAAACTAACAGTAGCCCTAAACTTACTGCCTCAAACAAAGTTCCAACCTAACCTAACCTGAAGCCTAAATCAAACCATACACCTAACCCTAACCCTAGGCGGACACCTGAAGTTCAACCCCAACCCTAACCTGACCCTGACGCTATCTCCAACCGTAACACTGAACCGAAAACTAACAGTAGCCCTAAACTTAATCCCTCAAACTAACTTCAAACCTAACCTAACTTGAAGCCTAACTCAAACCATAGACCTAACCCTAACCCTAGGCGGACACCTGAAACTCAAACCCAACCCTAACCTGACCCTTACGCTAACTCCAACCGAAACACTGAACCGAAAACTAACAGTAGCCCTAAACTTAATCCCTCAAACTAAGTTCAAAGTAACATAACCTGAAGCCTAACTCAAACCATAGACCTAACCCTAACCCTAGGCGGACACCTGAAGCTCAACCCCAACCCTAACCTGACCCTGACGCTATCTCCAACCGTAACACTGAACCGAAAACTAACAGTAGCCCTAAACTTACTCCCTCAAACTAAGTTCAAACCTAACCTAACCTGAAGCCTAACTCAAACCACAGACTTAACCCTAACCTTAGGCGGACACCTTAAGCTCAACCCCAACCCTAACCGGACCCTCACGCTAACTCCAAACTTAACATTGAACCGAAAACTAACAGTAGCCCTAAACTTACTCCCTCAAACTAAGTTCAATCCTAACCTAACCTGAAGCCTAAATGAAACCATAGACCTAACCCTAACCCTAGGCAGACACCTTATGCTTAACGCCCACCCTAACTTGACCCTGATGCTTACTCCAACCGTAACAGTTAAACGAAAACTAACAGTAGCCCTATACTGTCTCCCACAAACTAAGTTCAAACCTAACCTAACCTGAAGCCTAACTCAAACTATAGACCTAACCCTAACCCTAGGCGGACACCGTAATCTCAACCCCAACCCTAACCTGGCCCTGACGCTAACTCCAACAGTAACAGTTACCCGAAAACTAACAGTAGCCCTAAACTTACTCCCTCAAACTAACTTCAAACCTATCCTAACTTGAAGCATAACTCAAACCACAGACCTAACCCTAACCCTAGGTGGACACCTTAAGCTCAACCCCAACCCTAACCTGGCCCTGACGCTAACTCCAACACTAACAGTTACCCGAAAACTAACAGTAGCCCTAAACTTACTCCCTCAAACTAACTTCAAACCTAACCTAACTTGAAGCCTAGCTCAAACCATAGACCTAATCCAAACCCTAGGCGGACACCTGAAACTCAACCACAACCCTAACCAGACCCTGACGCTATCTCCAACCGTAACACTGAACCGAAAACTAACAGTAGCCCTAAACTTACTCCCTCAAACTAAGTTCAAACCTACCCTAACCTGGACCCTAACTCAAACCATAGACCTAACCCTAACCCTAGGCGGACACCTGAAGCTCAATCACAACCCTAACCTGACCCTGACGCTATCTCCAACCGTAACACTGAACCGAAAACTAACAGTAGCCCTAAACTTACTCCCTCAAACTAAGTTCAAACCTAACCTAACCTGAAGCCTAACTCAAACAATAGACCTAACCCTAACCCTAGGCGGACACCTTAAGCTTGACCCCAACCCTAACCTGACCCTGACGCTTACTCCAACCGTAACAGTTAACCGAACACTAACAGTAGCCCTAAACTTACTCCCTCAAACTAAGTTCAAACCTAACCTAACCTGAAGCCTAACTCAAACCACATACCTAACCCTAACCCTAGGTGGACACCTTAAGCTCAACCCCAACCCTAACCAGACACTCACGCTAACTCCAAATGTAACACTGAACCAAAAACTAAGAGTAGCCCTAAACTTACTCCCTCAAACTAAGTTCAAACCTAACCTAACCTGAAGCCTAAATCAAACCATGCACCTAACCCTAACCCTAGGCAGACACCTTAAGCTCAACCCCAAACCTAACTTGACCCTGACGCTTACTCCAACCGTAACAGTTAACCGAAAACTAACAGTAGCCCTCAATTGACTCCCTCAAACTAAGTTCAAACCTAACCTAACCTGAAGCCTAAATCAAATCATAGACCTAACCCTAACCCTAGGCGGACAACTTATGCTTAACCCCCACCCTAACCTGACCCTGACGTTTACTCCAACTGTAACAGTTAACCGAAAACTAACAGTAGCCCTGAACTTAAACCCTAAAACTAACTTAAACCTAATCTAACCTGAAGCCTAACTCAAACCATAGACCTAACCCTAACCCTAGGTGGACACCTTAAGCTCAACCCCAACCCTAACCTGACCCTGACGCTACCTCCAACCGTAACACTGAACCGAAAACTAACAGTAGCCCTAAACTTATTCCCTCAAACTAAGTTCAAACCTAACCTAACCTGAAGCCTAACTCAAACCACAGACCTGACCCTAACCCTAGGCGGACACCTTAAGCTTATCTCCAACCCTAACCTGACCCTCACGCTAACTCCAACCGTAACACTGAACCGAAAACTAACAGTAGCCCTAAACTTACTCCCTCAAACTAACTTCAAACCTAACCTAACCTGAAGCCTAAATTAAACCATACACCTAACCCTAACCCTAGGCGGACACCTTAAGCTCAACCCCAACCCTAACCTGACCTCCAGGCTAACTCCAACCATATCACTGAACCGAAAACTAAGAGTAGTCCTAAACTTACTCCCTCAAACCAAGTTCAATCCTAACCTAACCTGAAGCCTAAATGAAACCATAGACCTAACCCTAACCCTAGGCGGACACCTTATGGTTAACCCCCACCATAACCTGACACTGACGCTTACTCCAACCGTAACAGTTAAACGAAAACTAACAGTAGCCCTAAACTTACTCCCTCAAACTAAGTTCAAACCTAACCTAACCTGAAGCATAAATCAAACCATACACCGAACCCTAACCCTAGGCGGACACCTTAAGCTCAACTCCAACCCTAACCTGGCTCTGACGCTAACTCCAACAGTAACAGTTACCCGAAAACTAACAGTAGCCCTAAACTTACTCCCTCAAACTAACTTCAAACCTAACATAACTTGAAGCCTATCTCAAACCATAGACCTAACCCTAACCCTATGCGGACACCTGAAACTCAACCAGAACCCTAACCAGACCCTGGCGCTATCTCCAACCGTAACACTGAACCGAAAACTAACAGTAGCCCTAAACTTACTCCCTCAAACTAAGTTCAAACCTAACCTAACCTGAAGCCTAACTCAAACCATAGACCTAACCCTAAACCAAGGCGGACACCTGAAGCTCAACCCCAACCCTAACTTGACCCTGACGCTATCTCCAACCGTAACACTGAACCGAAAACTAACAGTAGCCCTAAACTTACTCCCTCAAACTAAGTTCAAACCTAACCTAACCTGAACCCTAACTCAAACCACAGACCTAACCCTAACCCTAGGCGAACACCTTAAGCTCAACCCCAACCCTAACCTGGCCCTGACGCTAACTCCAACCGTAACAGTTACCCGAAAACTAACAGTAGCCCTAAACTTACTGCCTCAAACAAAGTTCCAACCTAACCTAACCTGAAGCCTAAATCAAACCATACACCTAACCCTAACCCTAGGCGGACACCTGAAGTTCAAACCCAACCCTAACCTGACCCTCACGCTAACTCCAACCGTAACACTGAACCGAAAACTAACAGTAGCCCTAAACTTAATCCCTCAAACTAACTTCAAACCTAACCTAACCTGAAGCCTAACTCAAACCATAGACCTAACCCTAACCCTAGGCGGACACCTGAAGCTCAACCCCAACCCTAACCTGACCCTGACGCTATCTCCAACCGTAACACTGAACCGAAAACTAACAGTAGCCCTAAACTTACTCCCTCAAACTAAGTTCAAACCTAACCTAACCTGAAGCCTAACTCAAACCACAGACCTAACCCTAACCCTAGGCTGACACCTGAAGCTCAACCCCAACCCTAACCGGACCCTCACGCTAACTCCAAACGTAACATTGAACCGAAAACTAACAGTAGCCCTAAACTTACTCCCTCAAACTAAGTTCAATCCTAACCTAACCTGAAGCCTAAATGAAACCATAGACCTAACCCTAACCCTAGGCGGACACCTTATGCTTAACCCCCACCCTAACTTGACCCTGACGCTTTCTCCAACCGTAACAGTTAAACAAAAACTAACAGTAGCCCTAAACTGTCTGCCACAAACTAAGTTAAAACCTAACCTAACCTGAAGCCTAACTCAAACAATAGACGTAACCCTAACCCTAGGCGGACACCTTAAGCTCAACCCCAACCCTAACCTGGCCCTGACGCTAACTCCAACAGTAACAGTTACCCGAAAACTAACAGTAGCTCTAAACTTACTAACTCAAACTAACTTCAAACCTAACCTTACTTGAAGCCTAACTCAAACCATAGAACTAACCCTAACCCTAGGCGGACACCTGAAACTCAACCACAACCCTAACCAGACCCTGACGCTATCTCCAACCGTAACACTGAACCGAAAACTAACAGTAGCCCTAAACTTACTCCCTCAAACTAAGTTCAAACCTACCCTAACCTGGACCCTAACTCAAACCATAGACCTAACCCTAACCCTAGGCGGACACCTGAAGCTCAATCACAACCCTAACCTGACCCTGACGCTATCTCCAACCGTAACTCTGAACCGAAAACTAACAGTAGCCCTAAACTTACTCCCTCAAACTAAGTTCAAACCTAACCTAACCTGAACCCTAACTCAAACCACAGACCGAACCCTAACCCTAGGCGGACACCTTAAGCTCAACCCCAACCCTAAACTGGCCCTGACGCTAACTCCAACAGTAACAGTTACCCGAAAACTAACAGTAGCCCTAAACTTACTGCCTCAAACTAAGTTCCAACCTAACCTAACCTGAAGCCTAAATCAAACCATACACCTAACCCTAACCCTAGGCGGACACCTGAAGTTCAAACCCAACCCTAACCTGACCCTCACGCTAACTCCAACCGAAACACTGAACCGAAAACTAACAGTAGCCCTAAACTTAATCCCTCAAACTAAGTTTAAACCTAACATAACCTGAAGCCTAACTCAAACCATAGACCTAACCCTAACCCTAGGCGGACACCTGAAGCTCAACCCCAACCCTAACCTGACCCTGACGCTTACTCCAATCGTAACAGTTAAACGAAAACTAACAGTAGCCCTAAACTTACTCCCTCAAACTAAGTTCAAACCTAACCTAACCTGAAGCCTAAATCAAACCATACACCTAACCCTAACCCTAGGCGGACACCTTAAGCTCAACCCCAATCCTAACCTGACCCTGACGCTTACTCCAACCGTAACATTTAACTGAAAACTAACAGTAGCCCTAAACTGACTCCCTCAAACTAAGTTCAAACCTAACCTAACCTGAAGCCTAAATCAAATCATAGACCTAACCCTAACCCTAGGCGGACAACTTATGCTTAACCCCCACCCTAACCTGACCCTGACGCTTACTCCAACTGTAACAGTTAACGGAAAACTAACAGTAGCCCTGAACTTACACCCTCAAACTAACTTCAAACCTAATCTAACCTGAAGCCTAACTCAAACCATAGACCTAACCCTAACCCTAGGCGGACACCTTAAGCTCAACCCCAACCCTATCCTGACCCTGACGCTATCTCCAACAGTAACACTGAACCGAAAACTAACAGTAGCCCTAAACTTACTCCCTCAAACTAACTTCAAACCTAACCTAACCTGAAGCCTAAATTAAACCATACACCTAACCCTAACCCTAGGCGGACACCTTAAGCTCAACCCCAACCCTAACCTGACCTCCAGGCTAACTCCAAACATATCACTGAACCGAAAACTAAGGGTAGTCCTAAACTTACTCCCTCAAACTAAGTTCAATCCTAACCTAACCTGAAGCCTAAATGAAACCTTAGACCTAACCGTAACCCTGGGCGGACACCTTATGGTTAACCCCCACCATAACCTGACCCTGACGCTTACTCCAACCATAACAGTTAAACGAAAACTAACAGTAGCCCTAAACTTACTCCCTCAAACTAACTTCAAACCTAACCTAACTTGAAGCCTAACTCAAACCATAGACCTAACCCCAACCCTAGGCGGACACCTGAAACTCAACCGCAACCCTAACCAGACCCTGACGCTATCTCCAACCGTAACACTGAACCGAAAACTAACAGTAGCCCTAAACTTACTCCCTCAAACTAAGTTCAAACCTAACCTAACCTGAAGCCTAACTCAAACCATAGACCTAACCCTAAACCTAGGCGGACACCTGAAGCTCAACCCCAACCCTAACCTGACCCTGACGCTATCTCCAACCTTAACAATGAACCGAAAACTAACAGTAGCCCTAAACTTACTCCCTCAAACTAAGTTCAAACCTAACCTAACCTGAAGCCTCACTCAAACCACAGACCTAACCCTAACCCTAGGCGGAAACTTTAAGCTCAACCCCAACCCTACCCTGGCCCTGACGCTAACTCTAACCGTAACAGTTACCCGAAAACTAACAGTAGCCCTAAACTTACTGCCTCAAACTAAGTTCCAACCTAACCTAACCTGAAGCCTAAATCAAACCATACACCTAACCCTAACCCTAGGCGGACACCTGAAGTTCAAACCCAACCCTAACCTGACTCTGACGCTATCTCCAACCGTAACACTGAACCGAAAACTAACAGTAGCCCTAAACTTACTCCCTCAAACTAAGTTCAAACCTAACCTAACCTGAAGCCTAACTCAAACCACAGACCTAACCCTAACCCTAGGCGGACACCTGAAGCTCAACCCCAACCCTAACCGGACCCTCACGCTAACTCCAAACGTAACATTGAACCGAAAACTAACAGTAGCCCTAAACTTACTCCCTCAAACTAACTTCCAACCTAACCTAACCTGAAGCCTAACTCAAACAATAGACGTAACCCTAACCCTAGGCGGACACCTTAAGCTCAACCCCAACCCTAACCTGGCCCTGACGCTAACTCCAACAGTAACAGTTACCCGAAAATTAACAGTAGCCCTAAACTTACTCCCTCAAACTAACTTCAAACCTAACCTAACTTGAAGCCTAACTCAAACCATAGACCTAACCCTAACCCTAGGCGGACACCTGAAACTCAACCACAACCCTAACCAGACCCTGACGCTATCTAAAACCGTAACACTGAACCGAAAACTAACAGTAGCCCTAAACTTACTCCCTCAAACTAAGTTCAAACCTACCCTAACCTGGACCCTAACTCAAACCATAGACCTAACCCTAACCATAGGCGGACACCTGAAGCTCAATCACAACCCTAACCTGACCTGACACTATCTGCAACCGTAACACTGAACCGAAAACTAACAGTAGCCCTAAACTTACTCCCTCAAACTAAGTTCAAACCTAACCTAACCTGAACCCTAACTCAAACCACAGACCTAACCCTAACCCTAGGCGGACACCTTAAGCTCAACACCAACCCTAAACTGGCCCTGACGCTAACTCCAACCGTAACAGTTACCCGAAAACTAACAGTAGCCCTAAACTTACTGCCTCAAACTAAGTTCCAACCTAACCTAACCTGAAGCCTAAATCAAACCATACACCTAACCCTAAACCTAGGCGGACACCTGAAGTTCAAACCCAACCCTAACCTGACCCTGACGCTATCTCCAACCGTAACACTGAACCGAAAACTAACAGTAACCCTAAACTTAATCCCTCAAACTAAGTTCAAACCTAACCTAACCTGAAGCCTAACTCAAACCATAGACCTAACCCTAACCTTAGGCGGACACCTGAAGCTCAACCCCAACCCTAACCTGACCCTGACGCTATCTCCAACCGTAACACTGAACCGAAAATTAACAGTAGCCCTAAACTTACTCCCTCAATCTAAGTTCAAACCTAACCTAACCTGAAGCCTAACTCAAACCACAGACCTAACCCTAACCCTAGGCAGACACCTTAAGCTCAACCCCAACCCTAACCGGACCGTCACGCTAACTCCAAACCTAACATTGAACCGAAAACTAACAGTAGCCCTAAACTTACTCCCTCAAACTAAGTTCAATCCTAACCTAACCTGAAGCCTAAATGAAACCATAGACCTAACCCTAACCCTAGGCGGACCCCTTAAGCTTAACCCCCACCCTTACCTGACCCTGACGCTTACTCCAACCGTAACAGTTAAACGAAAACTAACAGTAGCCCTAAACTGTCTCCCTCAAACTAAGTTCAAACCTAACCTAACCTGAAGCCTAACTCAAACAATACACTTAACCCTAACCCTAGGCGGACAACTTAAGCTTAACCCCAACCCTAACCTGACCCTGAGGCTAAATCCAAACGTAACACTGAACCGAAAACTAACAGTGGCCCTAAACTTACTCCCTCAAACTAAGTTCAATCCTAACCTAACCTGAAGCCTAAATGAAACCATAGACCTAACCCTAACCCTAGGCGGACACCTTATGCTTAACCCCCACCCTAACCTGACCCTGACTCTTACTCCAACCGTAACAGTTAAACGAAAACTAACAGTAGCCCTAAACTGTCTCCCACAAACTAAGTTAAAACCTAACCTAACCTGACGCCTAACTCAAACAATAGACGTAACCCTAACCCTAGGCGGACACCTTAAGCTCAACCCCAACCCTAACCTGGCCCTGACGCTAACTCCAACAGTAACAGTTACCCGAAAACTAACAATAGCCCTAAACTTACTCCCTCAAACTAACTTCAAACCTAACCTAACTTGAAGCCTAACTCAAACCATAGACCTAACCCTAACCCTAGGCGGACACCTGAAACTCAACCACAACCCTAACCAGACCCTGACGCTATCTCCAACCGTAACACTGAACCGAAAACTAACAGTAGCCCTAAACTTACTCCCTCAAACTAAGTTCAAACCTACCCTAACCTGGACCCTAACTCAAACCATAGACCTAACCCTAACCCTAGGCGGACACCTGAAGCTCAATCACAACCCTAACCTGACCCTGACGCTATCTCCAACCGTAACACTGAACCGAAAACTAACAGTAGCCCTAAACTTACTCCCTCAAACTAAGTTCAAACCTAACCTAACCTGAACCCTAACTCAAACCACAGACCTAACCCTAACCCTAGGCGGACACCTTAAGCTCAACCCCAACCCTAAACTGGCCCTGACGCTAACTCCAACCGTAACAGTTACCCGAAAACTAACAGTAGCCCTAAACTTACTGCCTCAAACTAAGTTCCAACATAACTTAACCTGAAGCCTAAATCAAACCATACACCTAACCCTAACCCTAGGCGGACACCTGAAGTTCAAACCCAACCCTAACCTGACCCTCACGCTAACTCCAACCGAAACAATGAACCGAAAACTAACAGTAACCCTCAACTTAATCCCTCAAACTAAGTTCAAACCTAACCTAACCTGAAGCCTAACTCAAACCACAGACCTAACCCTAAACCTAGGAGGACACCTTAAGCTCAACCCCAACCCTAACCGGACCCTCACGCTAACTCCAAACGTAACATTGAACCGAAAACTAACAGTAGCCCTAAACTTACTCCCTCAAACTAAGTTCAATCCTAACCTAACCTGAAGCCTAAATGAAACCATAGACCTAACCCTAACCCTAGGCAGACACGTTATGCTTAACCCCCACCCTAACTTGACCCTGATGCTTACTCCAACCATAAGAGTTAAACGAAAACTAACAATAGCCCTATATTGTCTCCCACAAACTAAGTTCAAACCTAACCTAACCTGAAGCCTAACTCAAACTATAGACCTAACCCTAACCCTAGGCGGACACCGTAATCTCAACCCCAACCGTAACCTGGCCCTGATGCTAACTCCAACAGTAACAGTTACCCGAAAAGTAACAGTAGCCCTAAACTTACTCCCTCAAACTAACTTCAAACCTATCCTAACTTGAAGCATAACTCAAACCACAGACCTAACCCTAACCCTAGGCGGACACCTTAAGCTCAACCCCAACCCTAACCTGGCCCTGACGCTAATTCCAACAGTAACAGTTACCCGAAAACTAACAGTAGCCCTAAACTTACTCCCTCAAACTAACTTCAAACCTAACCTAACTTGAAGCCTAACTCAAACCATAGACCTAAACCTAACCCTAGGCGGACACCTGAAACTCAACCACACCATAACCAGACCCTGACGCTATCTCCAACCGTAACACTGAACCGAAAACTCACAGTAGCCCTAAACTTACTCCCTCAAACTAAGTTCAAACCTACCCGAACCTGGACCCGAACTCAAACCATAGACCTAACCCTAACCCTAGGCGGACACTTGAAGCTCAATCACAACCCTAACCTGACCCTGACGCTATCTCCAACCGTAACACTGAACCGAAAACTAACAGTAGCCCTAAACTTACTCCCTCAAACTAAGTTCAAACCTAACCTAACCTGAAGCCTAACTCAAACAATAGACCTAACCCTAACCCTAGGCGGACACCTTAAGCTCAACCCCAACCCTAACCTGACCCTGACGCTACCTCCAACCGTAACACTGAACCGAAAACTAACAGTAGCCCTAAACTTATTCCCTCAAACTAAGTTCAAACCTAACCTAACCTGAAGCCTAACTCAAACCACAGACCTGACCCTAAACCTAGGCGGACACCTTAAGCTTATCTCCAAGCCTAACCTGACCCTCACTCTAACTCCAACCGTAACACTGAACCGAAAACTAACAGTAGCCCTAAACTTACTCCCTCAAACTAACTTCAAACCTAACCTAACCTGAAGCCTAAATTAAACCATACACCTAACCCTAACCCTAGGCGGACACCTTAAGCTCAACCCCAACCCTAACCTGACCTCCAGGCTAACTCCAACCATATCACTGAACCGAAAACTAAGAGTACTCCTAAACTTACTCCCTCAAACCAAGTTCAATCCTAACCTAACCTGAAGCCTAAATGAAACCATAGACCTAACCCTAACCCTAGGCGGACACCTGAAGCTCAACCCCAACCCTAACCTGACCCGGACGCTATCTCCAACCGTAACACTGAACTGAAAACTAACAGTAGCCCTAAACTTACTCCCTCAAACTAAGTTAAAACCTAACGTAACCTGAAGCCTAACTCAAACAATAGACCAAACCCTAACCCTAGGCTGAAGCCTTAAGCTTGACCCCAAACCTAACCTGACCCTGACGCTTACTCCAACCGTAACAGTTAACCGAAAACTAACAGTAGCCCTAAACTTACTCCCTCAAACTAAGTTCAAACCTAACCTAACCTGAAGCCTAACTCAAACCACAGACCTAACCCTAACCCTAGGCAGACACCTTAAGCTCAACCCCAACCCTAACCTGGCCCTGACGCTAACTCCAAGGGTAACACTGAACCGAAAACTAACAGTAGCCCTAAACTGTCTCCCACAAACTAAGTTCAAACCTAACCTAACCTGAAGCCTAACTCAAACAATAGACCTAACCCTAACCCTAGGCGGACACCTTAATCTCAACCCCAACCCTAACCTGGCCCTGACGCTAACTCCAACAGTAACAGTTACACGAAAACTAACAATAGCCCTAAACTTACTCCCTCAAACTAACTTCAAACCTATTCTAACTTGAAGCATAACTCAAACCACAGACCTACCCCTAACCCTAGGCGGACACCTTAAGCTCAACCCCAACCCTAACCTGGCCCTGACGCTAACTCCAACAGTAACAGTTACCCGAAAACTAACAGTAGCCCTAAACTTACTCCCTCAAACTAAGTTCAAGCCTAACCTAACCTGAAGCCTAACTCAAACCACAGACCTAACCCTGACCCTAGGCGGACACCTGAAGCTCAATCACAACCCTAACCTGACCCTGACGCTATCTCCAACCGTAACACTGAACCGAAAACTAACAGTAGCCCTAAACTTACTCCCTCAAACTAAGTTCAAACCTAACCTAACCTGAAGCCTCACTCAAACCACAGACCTAACCCTAACCCTAGGAGCACACCTTAAGCTCAACCCCAACCCTAACCTGACCCTCACGCTAACTCCAACAGTAACACTGTACCGAAAACTAACAATAGCCCTAAACTTACTCCCTCAAACTAAGTTCAAACCTAACCTAACCTGAAGCCTAACTCAAACAATAGACCTAACCCTAACCCTAGGCGGACACCTTAAGCTTGACCCCAACCCTAACCTGACCCTGACGCTTACTCCAACCGTAACAGTTAAACAAAAACTAACAGTAGCCCTAAATTGTTTCCCTCAAACTAAGTTCAAACCTAACCTTACCTGAAGCCTAACTCAAACAATAGACTTAACCCTAACCCTAGGCGGACACCTTAAGCTTAACCCCAACCCTAACCTGACCCTGAGGCTAAATCCAACCGTAACACTGAATCGAAAACTAACAGTGGCCCTAAACTTACTCCCTCAAACTAACTTCAAACCTAACCTAACCTGAAGCCTAAATTAAACCATACACCTAACCCTAACCCTAGGCGGACACCTTAAGCTCAACACCAACCCTAACCTGACCTCCAGGCTAACTCCAACCATATCACTGAACCGAAAACTAAGAGTAGTCCTAAACTTACTCCCTCAAACTAAGTTCAATCCTAACCTAACCTGAAGCCTAAATGAAACCATAGACCTAACCCTAACCCTAGGCGGACACCTTATGGTTAACCCCCACCATAACCTGACCCTGACGCTTACTCCAACCGTAACAGTTAAACGAAAACTAACAGTAGCCCTAAACTTACTCCCTCAAACTAAGTTCAAACCTAACCTAACCTGAAGCCTAAATCAAACCATACACCTAACCCTAACCCTAGGCGGACACCTTAAGCTCAACCCCAACCCTAACCTGGCTCTGACGCTAACTCCAACAGTAACAGTTACCCGAAAACTAACAGTAGCCCTAAACATACTCCCTCAAACTAAGTTCAAACCTAACCTAACCTGAAGCCTAACTCAAACCACAGACCTAACCCTAACCCTAGGCAGACACCTTAAGCTCAACCCCAACCCTAACCGGACCGTCACGCTAACTCCAAACGTAACATTGAACCGAAAACTAACAGTAGCCCTAAACTTACTCCCTCAAACTAAGTTCAATCCTAACCTAACCTGAAGCCTAAATGAAACCATAGACCTAACCCTAACCCTAGGCGGACACCTTATGCTTAACCCCCACCCTTACCTGACCCTGACGCTTACTCCAACCGTAACAGTTAAACGAAAACTAACAGTAGCCCTAAACTGTCTCCCTCAAACTAAGTTCAAACCTAACCTAACCTGAAGCCTAACTCAAACAATACACTTAACACTAGCCCTGGGCGGACACCTTAAGCTTAACCCCAACCCTAACCTGACCCTGAGGCTACATCCAACCGTAACACTGAACCGAAAACTAACAGTGGCCCTAAACTTACTCCCTCAAACTAAGTTCAATCCTAACCTAACCTGAAGCCTAAATGAAACCATAGAACTAACCCTAACCCTAGGCGGACACCTTATGCTTAACCCCCACCCTAACCTGACCCTGACGCTTACTCCAACCGTAACAGTTAAACGAAAACTAACAGTAGCCCTAAACTTACTCCCTCAAACTAAGTTCAAACCTAACCTAACCTGAAGCCTAAATCAAACCATACACCTAACCCTAACCCTAGGTGGACACCTTAAGCTCAACCCCAAACCTAACATGACCCTGACGCTTACTCCAACCGTAACAGTAAACCGAAAACTAACAGTAGCCCTAAACTGACTCCCTCAAACTAAGTTCAAACCTAACCTAACCTGAAGCCTAAATCAAATCATAGACTTAACCCTAACCGTAGGCGGACACCTTATGCTTAACCCCCACCCTAACCTGACCCTCACGCTTACTCCAACTGTAACAGTTAACCGAAAACTAACAATAGCCCTAAACTTACTCCCTCAAACTAACTTCAAACCTAACCTAACCTGAAGCCTAAATCAAACCATACACCTAACCCTAACCCTAGGCGGACACCTTAAGCTCAACCCCAACCCTAACCTGGCCCTGACGCTAACTCAAACAGTAACAGTTACCCGAAAACTAACAGTAGCCCTAAACTTACTCCCTCAAACTAACTTCAAACCTAACCTAACTTGAAGCCTAACTCAAACCATAGACCTAACCCTAACCCTAGGCGGACACCTGAAACTCAACCACAACCCTAACCAGACCCTGACGCTATCTCCAACCGTAACACTGAACCGAAAACTAACAGTAGCCCTAAACTTACTCCCTCAAACTAAGTTCAAACCTAACCTAACCTGAAGCCTAACTCAAACCATAGACCTAACCCTAACCCTAGGCGGACACCTGAAGCTCAACCCCAACCCTAACCTGACCCTGACGCTATCTCCAACCTTAACAATGAACCGAAAACTAACAGTAGCCCTAAACTTACTCCCTCAAACTAAGTTCAAACCTAACCTAACCTGAAGCCTCACTGAAACCACAGACCTAACCATAACCCAAGGCGGAAACCTTAAGCTCAACCCCAACCCTACCCTGGCCCTGACGCTAACTCTAACCGTAACAGTTACCCGAAAACTAACAGTAGCCCTAAACTTACTCCCTCAAACTAAGTTCCAACCTAACCTAACCTGAAGCCTAAATCAAACCATACACCTAACCCTAACCCTAGGCGGACACCTGAAGTTCAAATCCAACCCTAACCTGACCCTGACGCTATCTCCAACCGTAACACTGAACCGAAAACTTACAGTAGCCCTAAACTTACTCCCTCAAACTAAGTTCAAACCTAACCTAACCTGAAGCCTAACTCAAACCACAGACCTAACCCTAACCCTAGGCGGACACCTGAAGCTCAACCCCAACCCTAACCGGACCCTCACGCTAACTCCAAACGTAACATTGAACCGAAAACTAACAGTAGCCCTAAACTTACTCCCTCAAACTAAGTTCAATCCTAACCTAACCTGAAGCCTAAATGAAACCATAGACCTAACCCTAACCCTAGGCGGACACCTTATGCTTAACCCCCACCCTAACTTGACCCTGACGCTTACTCCAACCGTAACAGTTAAACGAAAACTAACAGTAGCCCTAAACTGTCTCCCACAAACTAAGTTAAAACCTAACCTAACCTGAAGCCTAACTCAAACAATAGACATAACCCTAACCCTAGGCGGACACCTTAAGCTCAACCCCAACCCTAACCTGGCCCTGACGCTAACTCCAACATTAACAGTTACCCGAAAACTAACAGTAGCCCTAAACTTACTCCATCAAACTAACTTCAAACCTAACCTAACTTGAAGCCTAACTCAAACCATAGACCTAACCCTAACCCTAGGCGGACACCTGAAACTCAACCACAACCCTAACCAGACCCTGACGCTATCTCCAACCGTAACACTGAACCAAAAACTAACAGTAGCCCTAAACTTACTCCCTCAAACTAAGTTCAAACCTACCCTAACCTGGACCCTAACTCAAACCATAGACCTAACCCTAACCCTATGCGGACACCTGAAGCTCAATCACAACCCTAACCTGACCCTGACACTATCTGCAACCGTAACACTGAACCGAAAATTAACAGTAGCCGTAAACTTACTCCCTCAAACTAAGTTCAAACCTAACCTAACCTGAACCCTAACTCAAACCACAGACCTAACCCTAACCCTAGGCGGACACCTTAAGCTCAACCCCAACCCTAAACTGGCCCTGACGCTAACTCCAACCGTAACAGTTACCCGAAAACTAACAGTAGCCCTAAACTTACTGCCTCAAACTAAGTTCCAACCTAACCTAACCTGAAGCCTAAATCAAACCATACACCTAACCCTAACCCTAGGCGGACACCTGAAGTTCAAACCCAACCCTAACCTGACCCTGACGCTATCTCCAACCGTAACACTGAACCGAAAACTAACAGTAACCCTAAACTTAATCCCTCAAACTAACTTCAAACCTAACCTAACCTGAAGCCTAACTCAAACCATAGACCTAACCCTAACCCTAGGCGGACACCTGAAGCTCAACCCCAACCCTAACTTGACCCTGACGCTATCTCCAACCGTAACACTGAACCAAAAACTAACAGTAGCCCTAAACTTACTCCCTCAAACTAAGTTCAAACCTAACCTAACCTGAAGCCTAACTCAAACCACAGACCTAACCCTAACCCTAGGCAGACACCTTAAGCTCAACCCCAACCCTAACTGGACCGTCACGCTAACTCCAAACGTAACATTGAACCGAAAACTAACAGTAGCCCTAAACTTACTCCCTCAAACTAAGTTCAATCCTAACCTAACCTGAATCCTAAATGAAACCATAGACCTAACCCTAACCCTAGGCGGACACCTTATGCTTAACCCCCACCCTTACCTGACCCTGACGCTTACTCCAACCGTAACAGTTAAACGAAAACTAACAGTAGCCCTAAACTGTCTCCCTCAAACTAAGTTCACACCTAACCTAACCTGAAGCCTAACTCAAACAATACACTTAACCCTAACCCTAGGCGGACACCTTAAGCTTAACCCCAACCCTAACCTGACCCTGAGGCTAAATCCAACCGTAACACTGAACCAAAAACTAACAGTGGCCCTAAACTTACTCCCTCAAACTAAGTTCAATCCTAACCTAACCTGAAGCCTAACTCAAACCATAGGCCTAACCCTAACACAAGGCGGACACCTAAAGCCCAACCCCAACCCTAACCTGACCCTGACGCTATCTCCAACCGTAACACTGAACCGAAAACTAACAGTAGCCCTAAACTTACTCCCTCAAACTAAGTTCAAACCTAACCTAACCTGAAGCCTAAATCAAACCATACACCTAACCCTAACCCTAGGCGGACACCTTAAGCTCAACCCCAACCCTAACCTGGCCCTGACGCTAACTCCAACAGTAACAGTTACCCGAAAACTAACAGTAGCACTAAACTTACTCCCTCAAACTAACTTCAAACCTAACCTAACTTGAAGCCTAACTCAAACCACAGACCTAACCCTAACCCTAGGCGGACACCTTAAGCTCAACCCCAACTCTACCCTGGCCCTGAAGCTAACTCTAACCGTAACAGTTACCCGAAAACTAACAGTAGCCCTAAACTTTCTGCCTCAAACTAAGTTCCAACCTAACCTAACCTGAAGCCTAAATCAAACCATACACCTAACCCTAACCCTAGGCGGACACCTGAAGTTCAAACCCAACCCTAACCTGACCCTGACGCTATCTCCAACTGTAACACTGAACCGAAAACTAACAGTAGCCCTAAACTTACTCCCTCAAACTAAGTTCAAACCTAACCTAACCTGAAGCCTAACTCAAACCACAGACCTAACCCTAACCCTAGGCGGACACCTGAAGCTCAACCCCAACCCTAACCGGACCCTCACGCTAACTCCAAACGTAACATTGAACCGAAAACTAACAGTAGCCCTAAACTTACTCCCTCAAACTAAGTTCAATCCTAACCTAACCTGAAGCCTAAATGAAACCATAGACCTAACCCTAACCCTAGGCGGACACCTTATGCTTAACCCCCACCCTAACTTGACCCTGACGCTTACTCCAACCGTAACAGTTAAACGAAAACTAACAGTAGCCCTAAACTTACTCCCTCAAACTAACTTCAAACCTATCCTAACTTGAAGCATAACTCAAACCACAGACCTAACCCTAACCCTAGGCGGACACCTTAAGCTCAACCCCAACCCTAACCTGGCCCTCACGCTAACTCCAACCGAAACACTGAACCGAAAACTAACAGTAGCCCTAAACTTATTCCCTCAAACTAAGTTCAAACCTAACCTAACCTGAAGCCTAACTCAAACCACAGACCTGACCCTAAACCTAGGCGGACACCTTAAGCTTATCTCCAACCCTAACCTGACCCTCACGCTAACTCCAACCGTAACACTGAACCGAAAACTAACAGTAGCCCTAAACTTACTCCCTCAAACTAACTTCAAACCTAACCTAACCTGAAGCCTAAATTAAACCATACACCTAACCCTAACCCTAGGCGGACACCTTAAGCTCAACCCCAACCCTAACCTGACCTCCAGGCTAACTCCAACCATATCACTGAACCGAAAACTAAGAGTACTCCTAAACTTACTCCCTCAAACCAAGTTCAATCCTAACCTAACCTGAAGCCTAAATGAAACCATAGACCTAACCCTAACCCTAGGCGGACACTTTATGGTTAACCCCCACCATAACCTGACACTGACGCTTACTCCAACCGTAACAGTTAAACGAAAACTAACAGTAGCCCTAAACTTACTCCCTCAAAATAAGTTCAAACCTAACCTAACCTGAAGCATAAATCAGACCATACACCGAACCCTAACCCTAGGCGGACACCTTAAGCTCAACCCCAACCCTAACCTGGCTCTGACGCTAACTCCAACAGTAACAGTTACCCGAAAACTAACAGTAGCCCTAAACTTACTCCCTCAAACTAAGTTCAAACCTAACCTAACCTGAAGCCTAACTCAAACCATAGACCTAACCCTAACCCAAGGCGGACACCTGAAGCTCAACCCCAACCCTAACTTGACCCTGACGCTATCTCCAACCGTAACACTGAACCGAAAACTAACAGTAGCCCTAAACTTACTCCCTCAAACTAAGTTCAAACCTAACCTAACCTGAACCCTAACTCAAACCACAGACCTAACCCTAACCCTACGCGGACACCTTAAGCTCAACCCCAACCCTAACCTGACCCTGACGCTAACTCCAACCGTAACAGTTACCCGAAAACTAACAGTAGCCCTAAACTTACTGCCTCAAACTAAGTTCCAACCTAACCTAACCTGAAGCCTAAATCAAACCATACACCTAACCCTAACCCTAGGCGGACACCTGAAGTTCAAACCCAACCCTAACCTGACCCTCACGCTAACTCCAACCGTAACACTGAACCGAAAACTAACAGTAGCCCTAAACTTAATTCCTCAAACTAAGTTCAAACCTAACCTAACCTGAAGCCTAACTCAAACCATAGACCTAACCCTAACCCTAGGCGGACACCTGAAGCTCAACCCCAACCCTAACCTGACCCTGACGCTATCTCCAACCGTAACACTGAACTGAAAACTAACAGTAGCCCTAAACTTACTCCCTCAAACTAAGTTCAAACCTAACCTAACCTGAAGCCTAACTCAAACAATAGACCTAACCCTAACCCTAGGCGGACGCCTTAAGCTTGACCCCAACCCTAACCTGACCCTGACGCTTACTCCAACCGTAACAGTTAACCGAAAACTAACAGTAGCCCTAAACTTACTCCCTCAAACTAAGTTCAATCCTAACCTAACCTGAAGCCTAACTCAAACCACAGACCTAACCCTAACCCTAGGCAGACACCTTAAGCTCAACCCCAACCCTAACCTGGCCCTGACGCTAACTCCAACCGTAACACTGAACCGAAAACTAACAGTAGCCCTAAACTGTCTCCCACAAACTAAGTTCAAACCTAACCTAACCTGAAGCCTAACTCAAACAATAGACCTAACCCTAACCCTAGGCGGACACCTGAAGCTCAATCACAACCCTAACCTGACCCTGACGCTATCTCCAACCGTAACACTGAACCGAAAACTAACAGTAGCCCTAAACTTACTCCCTCAAACTAAGTTCAAACCTAACCTAACCTGAAGTCTCACTCAAACCACAGACCTAACCCTAACCCTAGGAGGACACCTTAAGCTCAACCCCAACCCTAACCTGACCCTCACGCTAACTCCAACCGTAGCACTGTACCGCAAACTAACAGTAGCCCTAAACTTACTCCCTCAAACTAAGTTCAAACCTAACCTAACCTGAAGCCTAACTCAAACAATAGACCTAACCCTAACCCTAGGCGGACACCTTAAGCTTGACCCCAACCCTAACCTGACCCTGACGCTTACTCCAACCGTAACAGTTAACCGAAAACTAACAGTAGCCCTAAACTTACTCCCTCAAACTAAGTTCAAACCTAACCTAACCTGAAGCCTAACTCAAACAACAGACCTAACCCTAACCCTAGGCAGACACCTTAAGCTCAACCCCAACCCTAACCGGACCGTCACGCTAACTCCAAACGTAACATTGAACCGAAAACTAACAGTAGCCCTAAACTTACTCCCTCAAACTAAGTTCAATCCTAACCTAACCTGAAGCCTAAATGAAACCATAGACCTAACCCTAACCCTAGGCGGACACCTTATGCTTAACCCCCACCCTAACCTGACCCTCACGCTAACTCCAACCGAAACACTGAACCGAAAACTAACAGTAACCCTAAACTTAATCCCTCAAACTAAGTTCAAACCTAACCTAACCTGAAGCCTAACTCAAACCATAGACCTAACCCTAACCCTAGGCGGACACCTTAATCTCAACCCCAACCCTAACCTGGCCCTGACGCTAACTCCAACAGTAACAGTTACACGAAAACTAACAGTAGCCCTAAACTTACTCCCTCAAACTAACTTCAAACCTATCCTAACTTGAAGCATAACTCAAACCACAGACCTACCCCTAACCCTAGGCGGACACCTTAAGCTCAACCCCAACCCTAACCTGGCCCTGACGCTAACTCCAACAGTAACAGTTACCCGAAAACTAACAGTAGCCCTAAACTTACTCCCTCAAACTAAGTTCAAACCTAACCTAACCTGAAGCCTAACTCAAACCACTGACCTAACCCTGACCCTAGGCGGACACCTGAAGCTCAATCACAACCCTAACCTGACCCTGACGCTATCTCCAACCGTAACACTGAACCGAAAACTAACAGTAGCCCTAAACTTACTCCCTCAAACTAAGTTTAAACCTAACCTAACCTGAAGCCTCACTCAAACCACAGACCTAACCCTAACCCTAGGAGGACACCTTAACCTCAACCCCAACCCTAACCTGACCCTCACGCTGACTCCAACAGTAACACTGTACCGAAAACTAACAGTAGCCCTAAACTTACTCCCTCAAACTAAGTTCAAACCTAACCTAACCTGAAGCCTAACTCAAACAATAGACCTAACCCTAACCCTAGGCGGACACCTTAAGCTTGACCCCAACCCTAACCTGACCCTGACGCTTACTCCAACCGTAACAGTTAAACGAAAACTAACAGTAGCCCTAAATTGTCTCCCTCAAACTAAGTTCAAACCTAACCTTACCTGAAGCCTAACTCAAACAATAGACTTAACCCTAACCCTAGGCGGACACCTTAAGCTTAACCCCAACCATAACCTGACCCTGAGGCTAAATCCAACTGTAACACTGAATCGAAAACTAACAGTGGCCCTAAACTTACTCCCTCAAACTAACTTCAAACCTAACCTAACCTGAAGCCTAAATTAAACCATACACCTAACCCTAACCCTAGGCGGACACCTTAAGCTCAACCCCAACCCTAACCTGACCTCCAGGCTAACTCCAACCATATCACTGAACCGAAAACTAAGAGTAGTCCTAAACTTACTCCCTCAAACTAAGTTCAATCCTAACCTAACCTGAAGCCTAAATGAAACCATAGACCTAACCCTAACCCTAGGCGGACACCTTATGGTTAACCCCCACCATAACCTGACCCTGACGCTTACTCCAACCGTAACAGTTAAACGAAAACTAACAGTAGCCCTAAACTTACTCCCTCAAAATAAGTTCAAACCTAACCTAACCTGAAGCCTAAATCAAACCATACACCTAACCCTAACCCTAGGCTGACACCTTAAGCTCAACCCCAACCCTAACCTGGCTCTGACGCTAACTCCAACAGTAACAGTTACCCGAAAACTAACAGTAGCCCTAAACTTACTCCCTCAAACTAACTTCAAACCTAACCTAACTTGAAGCCTAACTCAAACAATAGACCTAACCCTAACCCTAGGGGGACACCTGAAACTCAACCACAACCCTAACCAGACCCTGACGCTATCTCCAACCGTAATACTGAACCGAAAACTAACAGTAGCCCTAAACTTACTCCCTCAAACTAAGTTCAAACCTAACCTAACCTGAAGCCTAACTCAAACCATAGACCTAACCCTAACCCAAGGCGGACACCTGAAGCTCAACCCCAACCCTAACCTGACCCTGACGCTATCTCCAACCGTAACACTGAACCGAAAACTAACAGTAGCCCTAAACTTACTCCCTCAAACTAAATTCAAACCTAACCTAACCTGAACCCTAACTCAAACCACAGACCTAACCCTAACCCTAGGAGGACACCTTAAGCTCAACCCCAACCCTAACCTGGCCTTGACGCTAACTCCAACCGTAACAGTTACCCGAAAACTAACAGTAGCCCTAAACTTACTGCCTCAAACTAAGTTCCAACCTAACCTAACCTGAAGCCTAAATCAAACCATACACCTAACCCTAACCCTAGGCGGACACCTGAAGTTCAAACCCAAACCTAACCTGACCCTCACGCTAACTCCAACCGTAACACTGAACCGAAAACTAACAGTAGCCCTAAACTTAATCCCTCAAACTAAGTTCAAACCAAACCTAACCTGAAGCCTAACTCAAACCATAGACCTAAGCCTAACCCTAGTCTGACACCTGAAGCTCAACCCCGACCCTAACCTGACCCTGACGCTATCTCCAACCGTAACACTGAACCGAAAACTAACAGTAGCCCTAAACTTACTCCCTCAAACTAAGTTCAAACCTAACCTAACCTGAAGCCTAACTCAAACCACAGACCTAACCCTAACCCTAGGCGGACACCTTAAGCTCAACCCCAACCCTAACCGGACCCTCACGCTAACTCCAAACCTAACATTGAACCGAAAACTAACAGTAGCCCTAAACTTACTCCCTCAAACTAAGTTCAATCCTAACCTAACCTGAAGCCTAAATGAAACCATAGACCTAACCCTAACCCTAGGCAGACACCTTATGCTTAACCCCCACCCTAACTTGACCCTGACGCTTACTCCAACCGTAACAGTTAAACGAAAACTAACAGTAGCCCTAAACTGTCTCCCACAAACTAAGTTAAAACCTAACCTAACCTGAAGCCTAAATCAAACAATAGACCTAACCCTAACCCTAGGCGGACACCTTAAGCTCAACCCCAACCCTAACCTGGCCCTGACGCTAACTCCAACAGTAACAGTTACCCGAAAACTAACAGTAGCCCTTAACGTACTCCCTCAAACTAACTTCAAACCTAACCTAACTTGAAGCCTAACTCAAACCATAGACCTAACCCTAAAGCTAGGCGGACACCTGAAACTCAACCACAACCCTAAGCAGACCCTGACGCTATCTCCAACCGTAACACTGAACCGAAAAGTAACAGTAGCCCTAAACTTACTCCCTCAAACTAACTTCAAACCTAACCTTACTTGAAGCCTAACTCACACCATAGACCTAACCCTAACCCTAGGCGGACACCTGAAACTCAACCACAACCCTAACCAGACACTGACGCTATCTCCAACCGTAACACTGAACCGAAAACTAACAGTAGCCCTAAACTTACTCCCTCAAACTAAGTTCAAACCTAACCTAACCTGAACCCTATCTCAAACCACAGACCTAACCCTAACCCTAGGCGGACACCTTAAGCTCAACCCCAACCCTAACCAGACACTCACGCTAACTCCAAATGTAACACTGAACCAAAAACTAACAGTAGCCCTAAACTTACTCCCTCAAACTAAGTTCAAACCTAACCTAACCTGAAGCCTAAATCAAACCATGCACCTAACCCTAACCCTAGGCGGACACCTTAAGCTCAACCCCAAACCTATCCTGACCCTGACGCTTACTCCAACCGTAACAGTTAACCGAAAACTAACAGTAGCCCTAAATTGACTCCCTCAAACTAAGTTCAAACCTAACCTAACCTGAAGCCTAAATTAAACCATAGACCTAACCCTAACCCTAGGCAGACACCTTATGCTTAACCCCCACCCTAACTTGATCCTGATGCTTACTCCAACCGTAACAGTTAAACGAAAACTAACAGTAGCCCTATACTGTCTCCCACAAACTAAGTTCAAACCTAAGTTAACCTGAAGCCTAACTCAAACTATAGACCTAACCCTAAACCTAGGCGGACACCGTAATCTCAACCCCAACCATAACCTGGCCCTGACCCTAACTCCAACAGTAACAGTTACCCGAAAACTAACAGTAGCCCTAAACTTACTCCCTCAAACTAACTTCAAACCTATCCTAACTTGAAGCATAACTCAAACCACAGACCTAACCCTAACCCTAGGCGGACACCTTAAGCTCAACCACAACCCTAACCTGGCCCTGACGCTAACTCCAACAGTAACAGTTACCCGAAAACTAACAGTAGCCCTAAACTTACTCCATCAAACTAACTTCAAACCTAACCTAACTTGAAGCCTAACTCAAACCATAGACCTAAACCTAACCCTAGGCGAACACCTGAAACTCAACCACAACCCAAACCAGACCCTGACGCTATCTCCAACCGTAACACTGAACCGAAAACTAACAGTAGCCCTAAACTTACTCCCTCAAACTAAGTTCAAACCTACCCTAACCTGGACCCTAACTCAAACCATAGACCTAACCCTAACCCTAGGCGGACACCTTAAGCTCAACCCCAACCCTAACCTGACCCTGACGCTACCTCCAACCGTAACACTGAACCGAAAACTAACAGTAGCCCTAAACTTATTCCCTCAAACTAACTTCAAACCTAACCTAACCTGAAGCCTAACTCAAACCACAGACCTGACCCTAAACCTAGGCGGACACCTTAAGCTTATCTCCAACCCTAACCTGACCCTCACGCTAACTCCAACCGTAACACTGAACCGAAAACTAACAGTAGCCCTAAACTTACTCCCTCAAACTAACTTCAAACCTAACCTAACCTGAAGCCTAAATTAAACCATACACCTAACCCTAACCCTAGGCGGACACCTTAAGCTCAACCCCAACCCTAACCTGACCTCCAGGCTAACTCCAACCATATCACTGAACCGAAAACTAAGAGTACTCCTAAACTTACTCCCTCAAACCAAGTTCAATCCTAACCTAACCTGAAGCCTAAATGAAACCATAGACCTAACCCTAACCCTAGGCGGACACTTTATGGTTAACCCCCACCATAACCTGACACTGACGCTTACTCCAACCGTAACAGTTAAACGAAAACTAACAGTAGCCCTAAACTTACTCTCTCAAACTAAGTTCAAACCTTACCTAACCTGAAGCATAAATCAGAACATACACCGAACCCTAACCCAAGGCGGACACCTTAAGCTCAACCCCAACCCTAACCTGGCTCTGACGCTAACTCCAACAGTAACAGTTACCCGAAAACTAACAGTAGCACTAAACTTACTCCCTCAAACCAACTTCAAACCTAACATAACTTGAAGCCTAACTCAAACCATAGACCTAACCCTAACCCTAGGCGGACACCTGAAACTCAACCACAACCCTATCCAGACCCTGACGCTATCTCCAACCGTAACACTGAACCGAAAACTAACAGTAGCCCTAAACTTACTCCCTCAAACTAAGTTCAAACCTAACCTAACCTGAAGCCTAACTCAAACCATAGACCTAACCCTAACCCAAGGCGGACACCTGAAGCTCAACCCCAACCCTAACTTGACCCTGACGCTATCTCCAACCGTAACACTGAACCGAAAACTAACAGTAGCCCTAAACTTACTCCCTCAAACTAAGTTCAAACCTAACCTAACCTGAAGCCTAACTCAAACCACAGACCTAACCCTAACCCTAGGCGGACACCTTAAGCTCAACCCCAACCCTAACCTGGCCCTGACGCTAACTCCAACCGTAACAGTTACCCGAAAACTAACAGTAGCCCTAAACTTACTGCCTCAAACTAAGTTCCAACCTAACCTAACCTGAAGCCTAAATCAAACCATACACCTAACCCTAACCCTAGGCGGACACCTGAAGTTCAAACCCAACCCTAACCTGACCCTCACGCTAACTCCAACCGTAACACTGAACCGAAAACTAACAGTAGCCCTAAACTTAATTCCTCAAACTAAGTTCAAACCTAACCTAACCTGAAGCCTAACTCAAACCATAGACCTAACCCTAACCCTAGGCGGACACCTGAAGCTCAACCCCAACCCTAACCTGACCCTGACGCTCTCTCCAACCGTAACACTGAACTGAAAACTAACAGTAGCCCTAAACTTACTCCCTCAAACTAAGTTCAAACCTAACCTAACCTGAAGCCTAACTCAAACAATAGACCTAACCCTAACCCTAGGCGGACGCCTTAAGCTTGACCCCAACCCTAACCTGATCCTGACGCTTACTCCAACCGTAACAGTTAACCGAAAACTAACAGAAACCCTAAACTTACTCCCTCAAACTAAGTTCAATCCTAACCTAACCTGAAGCCTAACTCAAACCACAGACCTAACCCTAACCCTAGGCAGACACCTTAAGCTCAACCCCAACACTAACCTGGCCCTGACGCTAACTCCAACCGTAAAACTGAACCGAAAACTAACAGTAGCCCTAAACTGTCTCCCACAAACTAAGTTCAAACCTAACCTAACCTGAACCCTAACTCAAACAGTAGACCTAACCCTAACCCTAGGCGGACACCTGAAACTCAACCACAACCCTAACCAGACCCTGACGCTATCTCCAACCGTAACACTGAACCGAAAACTAACAGTAGCCCTAAACTTACTCCCTCAAACTAAGTTCAAACCTAACCTAACCTGAAGCCTAACTCAAACCATAGACCTAACCCTAAGCCAAGGCGGACACCTGAAGCTCAACCCCAACCCTAACCTGGCCCTGACGCTAACTCCAACCGTAACAGTTACCCGAAAACTAACAGTAGCCCTAAACTTACTCCCTCAAACTAAGTTCAATCCTAACCTAACCTGAAGCCTAAATGAAACCATAGACCTAACCCTAACCCTAGGCGGACACCTTATGCTTAACCCCCACCCTAACCTGACCCTCACGCTAACTCCAACCGAAACACTGAACCGAAAACTAACAGTAACCCTAAACTTAATCCCTCAAACTAAGTTCAAACCTAACCTAACCTGAAGCCTAACTCAAACCATAGACCTAACCCTAACCCTAGGCGGACACCTTAATCTCAACCCCAACCCTAACCTGGCCCTGACGCTAACTCCAACAGTAACAGTTACACGAAAACTAACAGTAGCCCTAAACTTACTCCCTCAAACTAACTTCAAACCTATCCTAACTTGAAGCATAACTCAAACCACAGACCTACCCCTAACCCTAGGCGGACACCTTATGCTCAACCCCAACCCTAACCTGGCCCTGACGCTAACTCCAACAGTAACAGTTACCCGAAAACTAACAGTAGCCCTAAACTTACTCCCTCAAACTAAGTTCAAACCTAACCTAACCTGAAGCCTAACTCAAACCACAGACCTAACCCTAACCCTAGGAGGACACCTTAAGCTCAACCCCAACCCTAACCTGACCCTCACGCTGACTCCAACAGTAACACTGAACCGAAAACTAACAGTAGCCCTAAACTTACTCCCTCAAACTAACTTCAAACCTAACCTAACTTGAAGCCTAACTCAAACCATAGACCTAAACCTAACCCTAGGCGAACACCTGAAACTCAACCACAACCCTAACCAGACCCTGACGCTATCTCCAACCGTAACACTGAACCGAAAACTAACAGTAGCCCTAAACTTACTCCCTCAAACTAAGTTCAAACCTACCCTAACCTGGACCCTAACTCAAACCATAGACCTAACCCTAACCCTAGGCGGACACCTTAAGCTCAACCCCAACCCTAACCTGACCCTGACGCTACCTCCAACCGTAACACTGAACCGAAAACTAACAGTAGCCCTAAACTTATTCCCTCAAACTAAGTTCAAACCTAACCTAACCTGAAGCCTAACTCAAACCACAGACCTGACCCTAAACCTAGGCGGACACCTTAAGCTTATCTCCAACCCTAACCTGACCCTCACGCTAACTCCAACCGTAACACTGAACCGAAAACTAACAGTAGCCCTAAACTTACTCCCTCAAACTAACTTCAAACCTAACCTAACCTGAAGCCTAAATTAAACCATACACCTAACCCTAACCCTAGGCGGACACCTTAAGCTCAACCCCAACCCTAACCTGACCTCCAGGCTAACTCCAACCATATCACTGAACCGAAAACTAAGAGTACTCCTAAACTTACTCCCTCAAACCAAGTTCAATCCTAACCTAACCTGAAGCCTAAATGAAACCATAGACCTAACCCTAACCCTAGGCGGACACTTTATGGTTAACCCCCACCATAACCTGACACTGACGCTTACTCCAACCGTAACAGTTAAACGAAAACTAACAGTAGCCCTAAACTTACTCCCTCAAACTAAGTTCAAACCTTACCTAACCTGAAGCATAAATCAGACCATACACCGAACCCTAACCCAAGGCGGACACCTTAAGCTCAACCCCAACCCTAACCTGGCTCTGACGCTAACTCCAACAGTAACAGTTACCCGAAAACTAACAGTAGCACTAAACTTACTCCCTCAAACTAACTTCAAACCTAACATAACTTGAAGCCTAACTCAAACCATAGACCTAACCCTAACCCTAGGCGGACACCTGAAACTCAACCACAACCCTAACCAGACCCTGACGCTATCTCCAACCGTAACACTGAACCGAAAACTAACAGTAGCCCTAAACTTACTCCCTCAAACTAAGTTCAAACCTAACCTAACCTGAAGCCTAACTCAAACCATAGACCTAACCCTAACCCAAGGCGGACACCTGAAGCTCAACCCCAACCCTAACTTGACCCTGACGCTATCTCCAACCGTAACACTGAACCGAAAACTAACAGTAGCCCTAAACTTACTCCCTCAAACTAAGTTCAAACCTAACCTAACCTGAAGCCTAACTCAAACCACAGACCTAACCCTAACCCTAGGCAGACACCTTAAGCTCAACCCCAACCCTAACCTGGCCTTGACGCTAACTCCAACCGTAACAGTTACCCGAAAACTAACAGTAGCCCTAAACTTACTGCCTCAAACTAAGTTCCAACCTAACCTAACCTGAAGCCTAAATCAAACCATACACCTAACCCTAACCCTAGGCGGACACCTGAAGTTCAAACCCAACCCTAACCTGACCCTCACGCTAACTCCAACCGTAACACTGAACCGAAAACTAACAGTAGCCCTAAACTTAATTCCTCAAACTAAGTTCAAACCTAACCTAACCTGAAGCCTAACTCAAACCATAGACCTAACCCTAACCCTAGGCGGACACCTGAAGCTCAACCCCAACCCTAACCTGACCCTGACGCTATCTCCAACCGTAACACTGAACTGAAAACTAACAGTAGCCCTAAACTTACTCCCTCAAACTAAGTTCAAACCTAACCTAACCTGAAGCCTAACTCAAACAATAGACCTAACCCTAACCCTAGGCGGACGCCTTAAGCTTGACCCCAACCCTAACCTGATCCTGACGCTTACTCCAACCGTAACAGTTAACCGAAAACTAACAGTAGCCCTAAACTTACTCCCTCAAACTAAGTTCAATCCTAACCTAACCTGAAGCCTAACTCAAACCACAGACCTAACCCTAACCCTAGGCAGACACCTTAAGCTCAACCCCAACACTAACCTGGCCCTGACGCTAACTCCAACCGTAAAACTGAACCGAAAACTAACAGTAGCCCTAAACTGTCTCCCACAAACTAAGTTCAAACCTAACCTAACCTGAAGCCTAACTCAAACAGTAGACCTAACCCTAACCCTAGGCGGACACCTGAAGCTCAATCACAACCCTAACCTGACCCTGACGCTATCTCCAACCGTAACACTGAACCGAAAACTAACAGTAGCCCTAAACTTACTCCCTCAAACTAAGTTCAAACCTAACCTAACCTGAAGTCTCACTCAAACCACAGACCTAACCCTAACCCTAGGAGGACACCTTAAGCTCAACCCCAACCCTAACCTGACCGTCACGCTAACTCCAACCGTAACACTGTACCGAAAACTAACAGTAGCCCTAAACTTACTCCCTCAAACTAAGTTCAAACCTAACCTAACCTGAAGCCTAACTCAAACCATAGACCTAACCCTAACCCTAGGCGGACACCTTAATCTCAACCCCAACCCTAACCTGGCCCTGACGCTAACTCCAACAGTAACAGTTACACGAAAACTAACAGTAGCCCTAAACTTACTCCCTCAAACTAACTTCAAACCTATCCTAACTTGAAGCATAACTCAAACCACAGACCTACCCCTAACCCTAGGCGGACACCTTAAGCTCAACCCCAACCCTAACCTGGCCCTGACGCTAACTCCAACAGTAACAGTTACCCGATAACTAACAGTAGCCCTAAACTTACTCCCTCAAACTAAGTTCAAACCTAACCTAACCTGAAGCCTAACTCAAACCACAGACCTAACCCTGACCCTAGGCGGACACCTGAAGCTCAATCACAACCCTAACCTGACCCTGACGCTATCTCCAACCGTAACACTGAACCGAAAACTAACAGTAGCCCTAAACTTACTCCCTCAAACTAAGTTTAAACCTAACCTAACCTGAAGCCTCACTCAAACCACAGACCTAACCCTAACCCTAGGAAGACACCTTAAGCTCAACCCCAACCCTAACCTGACCCTCACGCTGACTCCAACAGTAACACTGTACCGAAAACTAACAGTAGCCCTAAACTTACTCCCTCAAACTAAGTTCAAACCTAACCTAACCTGAAGCCTAACTCAAACCACAGACCTAACCCTAACCCTAGGCGGACACCTTAAGCTTGACCCCAACCCTAACCTGACCCTGACGCTTACTCCAACCGTAACAGTTAAACGAAAACTAACAGTAGCCCTAAATTGTCTCCCTCAAACTAAGTTCAAACCTAACCTTACCTGAAGCCTAACTCAAACAATAGACTTAACCCTAACCCTAGGCGGACACCTTAAGCTTAACCCCAACCATAACCTGACCCTGAGGCTAAATCCAACTGTAACACTGAATCGAAAACTAACAGTGGCCCTAAACTTACTCCCTCAAACTAACTTCAAACCTAACCTAACCTGAAGCCTAAATTAAACCATACACCTAACCCTAACCCTAGGCGGACACCTTAAGCTCAACCCCAACCCTAACCTGACCTCCAGGCTAACTCCAACCATATCACTGAACCGAAAACTAAGAGTAGTCCTAAACTTACTCCCTCAAACTAAGTTCAATCCTAACCTAACCTGAAGCCTAAATGAAACCATAGACCTAACCCTAACCCTAGGCGGACACCTTATGGTTAACCCCCACCATAACCTGACCCTGACGCTTACTCCAACCGTAACAGTTAAACAAAAACTAACAGTAGCCCTAAACTTACTCCCTCAAACTAAGTTCAAACCTAACCCAACCTGAAGCCTAAATCAAACCATACACCTAACCCTAACCCTAGGCGGACACCTTAAGCTCAACCCCAACCCTAACCTGGCTCTGACGCTAACTCCAACAGTAACAGTTACCCGAAAACTAACAGTAGCCCTAAACTTACTCCCTCAAACTAACTTCAAACCTAACCTAACTTGAAGCCTAACTCAAACCATAGACCTATCCCTAACCCTAGGGGGACACCAGAAACTCAACCACAACCCTAACCAGACCCTGACGCTATCTCCAACCGTAATACTGAACCGAAAACTAACAGTAGCCCTAAACTTACTCCCTCAAACTAAGTTCAAACCTAACCTAACCTGAAGCCTAACTCAAACCATAGACCTAACCCTAACCCAAGGCGGACACCTGAAGCTCAACCCCAACCCTAACCTGACCCTGACGCTATCTCCAACCGTAACACTGAACCGAAAACTAACAGTAGCCCTAAACTTACTCCCTCAAACTAAGTTCAAACCTAACCTAACCTGAACCCTAACTCAAACCACAGACCTAACCCTAACCCTAGGAGGACACCTTAAGCTCAACCCCAACCCTAACCTGGCCTTGACGCTAACTCCAACCGTAACAGTTACCCGAAAACTAACAGTAGCCCTAAACTTACTGCCTCAAACTAAGTTCCAACCTAACCTAACCTGAAGCCTAAATCAAACCATATACCTAACCCTAACCCTAGGCGGACACCTGAAGATCAAACCCAACCCTAACCTGACCCTCACGCTAACTCCAACCGTAACACTGAACCGAAAACTAACAGTAGCCCTAAACTTAATCCCTCAAACTAAGTTCAAACCAAACCTAACCTGAAGCCTAACTCAAACCATAGACCTAACCCTAACCCTAGGCTGACACCTGAAGCTCAACCCCAACCCTAACCTGACCCTGACGCTATCTCCAACCGTAACACTGAACCGAAAACTAACAGTAGCCCTAAACTTACTCCCTCAAACTAAGTTCAAACCTAACCTAA
This sequence comes from Tupaia tana, assembly GCA_026018925.1. Taxonomy (NCBI): domain Eukaryota; kingdom Metazoa; phylum Chordata; class Mammalia; order Scandentia; family Tupaiidae; genus Tupaia; species Tupaia tana. The sequence goes on from JAKSZU010000070.1 coordinate 290,265, forward strand.
CCTGAAGCCTAACTCAAACCACAGACCTAACCCTAACCCTAGGCGGACACCTTAAGCTCAACCCCAACCCTAACCGGACCCTCACGCTAACTCCAAACCTAACATTGAACCGAAAACTAACAGTAGCCCTAAACTTACTCCCTCAAACTAAGTTCAATCCTAACCTAACCTGAAGCCTAAATGAAACCATAGACCTAACCCTAACCCTAGGCGGACACCTTATGCTTAACCCTCACCCTAACTTGACCCTGACGCTTACTCCAACCGTAACAGTTAAACGAAAACTAACAGTAGCCCTAAACTGTCTCCCACAAACTAAGTTAAAACCTAACCTAACCTGAAGCCTAAATCAAACAATAGACCTAACCCTAACCCTAGGCGGACACCTTAAGCTCAACCCCAACCCTAACCTGGCCCTGACGCTAACTCCAACAGTAACAGTTACCCGAAAACTAACAGTAGCCCTTAACGTACTCCCTCAAATTAACTTCAAACCTAACCTAACTTGAAGCCTAACTCACACCATAGACCTAACCCTAAACCTAGGCGGACACCTTAAACTCAACCACAACCCTAAGCAGACCCTGACGCTATCTCCAACCGTAACACTGAACCGAAAACTAACAGTAGCCCTAAACTTACTCCCTCAAACTAACTTCAAACCTAACCTTACTTGAAGCCTAACTCACACCATAGACCTAACCCTAACCCTAGGCGGACACCTGAAACTCAACCACAACCCTAACCAGACCCTGACGCTATCTCCAACCGTAACACTGAACCGAAAACTAACAGTAGCCCTAAACTTACTCCCTCAAACTAAGTTCAAACCTAACCTAACCTGAACCCTATATCAAACCACAGACCTAACCCTAACCCTAGGTGGACAACTTAAGCTCAACCCCAACCCTAACCAGACACTCACGCTAACTCCAAATGTAACACTGAACCAAAAACTAACAGTAGCCCTAAACTTACTCCCTCAAACTAAGTTCAAACCTAACCTAACCTGAAGCCTAAATCAAACCATGCACCTAACCCTAACCCTAGGCGGACACCTAAAGCTCAACCCCAAACCTATCCTGACCCTGACGCTTACTCCAACCGTAACAGTTAACCGAAAACTAACAGTAGCCCTAAATTGACTCCCTCAAACTAAGTTCAAACCTAACCTAACCTGAAGCCTAAATTAAACCATAGACCTAACCCTAACCCTAGGCAGACACCTTATGCTTAACCCCCACCCTAACTTGATCCTGATGCTTACTCCAACCGTAACAGTTAAACGAAAACTAACAGTAGCCCTATACTGTCTCCCACAAACTAAGTTCAAACCTAACTTAACCTGAAGCCTAACTCAAACTATAGACCTAACCCTAAACCTAGGCGGACACCGTAATCTCAACCCCAACCATAACCTGGCCCTGACCCTAACTCCAACAGTAACAGTTACCCGAAAACTAACAGTAGCCCTAAACTTACTCCCTCAAACTAACTTCAAACCTATCCTAACTTGAAGCATAACTAAAACCACAGACCTAACCCTAACCCTAGGCCGACACCTTAAGCTCAACCACAACCCTAACCTGGCCCTGACGCTAACTCCAACAGTAACAGTTACCCGAAAACTAACAGTAGCCCTAAACTTACTCCCTCAAACTAACTTCAAACCTAACCTAACTTGAAGCCTAACTCAAACCATAGACCTAAACCTAACCCTAGGCGGACACCTGAAACTCAACCACAACCCTAACCAGACCCTGACGCTATCTCCAACCGTAACACTGAACCGAAAACTAACAGTAGCCCTAAACTTACTCCCTCAAACTAAGTTCAAACCTACCCTAACCTGGACCCTAACTCAAACCATAGACCTAAACCTAACCCTAGGCGGACACCTTAAGCTCAACCCCAACCCTAACCTGACCCTGACGCTACCTCCAACCGTAACACTGAACCGAAAACTAACAGTAGCCCTAAACTTATTCCCTCAAACTAAGTTCAAACCTAACCTAACCTGAAGCCTAACTCAAACCACAGACCTGACCCTAAACCTAGGCGGACACCTTAAGCTTATCTCCAACCCTAACCTGACCCTCACGCTAACTCCAACCGTAACACTGAACCGAAAACTAACAGTAGCCCTAAACTTACTCCCTCAAACTAACTTCAAACCTAACCTAACCTGAAGCCTAAATTAAACCATACACCTAACCCTAACCCTAGGCGGACACCTTAAGCTCAACCCCAACCCTAACCTGACCTCCAGGCTAACTCCAACCATATAACTGAACCGAAAACTAAGAGTACTCCTAAACTTACTCCCTCAAACCAAGTTCAATCCTAACCTAACCTGAAGCCTAAATGAAACCATAGACCTAACCCTAACCCTAGGCGGACACTTTATGGTTAACCCCCACCATAACCTGACACTGACGCTTAATCCAACCGTAACAGTTAAACGAAAACTAACAGTAGCACTAAATTTACTCCCTCAAACTAACTTCAAACCTAACATAACTTGAAGCCTAACTCAAACCATAGACCTAACCCTAACCCTAGGCGGACACCTGAAACTCAACCACAACCCTAACCAGACCCTGACGCTATCTCCAACCGTAACACTGAACCGAAAACTAACAGTAGCCCTAAACTTACTCCCTCAAACTAAGTTCAAACCTAACCTAACCTGAAGCCTAACTCAAACCATAGACCTAACCCTAACCCAAGGCGGACACCTGAAGCTCAACCCCAACCCTAACTTGACCCTGACGCTATCTCCAACCGTAACACTGAACCGAAAACTAACAGTAGCCCTAAACTTACTCCCTCAAACTAAGTTCAAACCTAACCTAACCTGAACCCTAACTCAAACCACAGACCTAACCCTAACCCTAGGCGGACACCTTAAGCTCAACCCCAACCCTAACCTGGCCCTGACGCTAACTCCAACCGTAACAGTTACCCGAAAACTAACAGTAGCCCTAAACTTACTGCCTCAAACTAAGTTCCAACCTTACCTAACCTGAAGCCTAAATCAAACCATACACCTAACCCTAACCCTAGGCGGACACCTGAAGTTCAAACCCAACCCTAACCTGACCCTCACGCTAACTCCAACCGTAACACTGAACCGAAAACTAACAGTAGCCCTAAACTTAATTCCTCAAACTAAGTTCAAACCTAACCTAACCTGAAGCCTAACTCAAACCATAGACCTAACCCTAACCCTAGGCGGACACCTGAAGCTCAACCCCAACCCTAACCTGACCCTGACGCTATCTCCAACCGTAACACTGAACTGAAAACTAACAGTAGCCCTAAACTTACTCCCTCAAACTAAGTTCAAACCTAACCTAACCTGAAGCCTAACTCAAACAATAGACCTAACCCTAACCCTAGGCGGACGCCTTAAGCTTGACCCCAACCCTAACCTGACCCTGACGCTTACTCCAACCGTAACAGTTAACCGAAAACTAACAGTAGCCCTAAACTTACTCCCTCAAACTAAGTTCAATCCTAACCTAACCTGAAGCCTAACTCAAACCACAGACCTAACCCTAACCCTAGGCAGACACCTTAAGCTCAACCCCAACCCTAACCTAACCCTGACGCTAACTCCAACCGTAACACTGAACCGAAAACTAACAGTAGCCCTAAACTGTCTCCCACAAACTAAGTTCAAACCTAACCTAACCTGAAGCCTAACTCAAACAATAGACCTAACCCTAACCCTAGGCGGACACCTGAAGCTCAATCACAAACCTAACCTGACCCTGACGCTATCTCCAACCGTAACACTGAACCGAAAACTAACAGTAGCCCTAAACTTACTCCCTCAAACTAAGTTCAAAACTAACCTAACCTGAAGTCTCACTCAAACCACAGACCTAACCCTAACCCTACGAGGACACCTTAAGCTCAACCCCAACCCTAACCTGACCCTCACGCTAACTCCAACCGTAACACTGTACCGAAAACTAACAGTAGCCCTAAACTTACTCCCTCAAACTAAGTTCAAACCTAACCTAACCTGAAGCCTAACTCAAACAATAGACCTAAACCTAACCCTAGGCGGACACCTTAAGCTTGACCCCAACCCTAACCTGACCCTGACGCTTACTCCAACCGTAACAGTTAACCGAAAACTAACAGTAGCCCTAAACTTACTCCCTCAAACTAAGTTCAAACCTAACCTAACCTGAAGCCTAACTCAAACCACAGACCTAACCCTAACCCTAGGCAGACACTTTATGGTTAACCCCCACCATAACCTGACACTGACGCTTACTCCAACCGTAACACTTAAACGAAAACTAACAGTAGCCCTAAACTTACTCCCTCAAACTAAGTTCAAACCTAACCTAACCTGAAGCATAAATCAGACCATACACCGAACCCTAACCCTAGGCGGACACCTTAAGCTCAACCCCAACCCTAACCTGGCTCTGACGCTAACTCCAACAGTAACAGTTACCCGAAAACTAACAGTAGCACTAAACTTACTCCCTCAAACTAACTTCAAACCTAACATAACTTGAAGCCTAACTCAAACCATAGACCTAATCCTAACCATAGGCGGACACCTGAAACTCAACCACAACCCTAACCAGACCCTGACGCTATCTCCAACCGTAACACTGAACCGAAAACTAACAGTAGCCCTAAACTTACTCCCTCAAACTAAGTTCAAACCTAACCTAACCTGAAGCCTAACTCAAACCATAGACCTAACCCTAACCTAAGGCGGACACCTGAAGCTCAACAACAACCCTAACTTGACCCTGACGCTATCTCCAACCGTAACACTGAACCGAAAACTAACAGTAGCCCTAAACTTACTCCCTCAAACTAAGTTCAAACCTAACCTAACCTGAACCCTAACTCAAACCACAGACCTAACCCTAACCCTAGGCGGACACCTTAAGCTCAAGCCCAACCCTAACCTGGCCCTGACGCTAACTCCAACCGTAACAGTTACCCGAAAACTAACAGTAGCCCTAAACTTACTGCCTCAAACTAAGTTCCAACCTAACCTAACCTGAAGCCTAAATCAAACCATACACCTAACGCTAACCCTAGGCGGACACCTGAAGTTCAAACCCAACCCTAACCTGACCCTCACGCTAACTCCAACCGTAACACTGAACCGAAAACTAACAGTAGCCCTAAACTTAATTCCTCAAACTAAGTTCAAACCTAACCTAACCTGAAGCCTAACTCAAACCATAGACCTAACCCTAACCCTAGGCGGACACCTGAAGCTCAACCCCAACCCTAACCTGACCCTGACGCTATCTCCAACCGTAACACTGAACTGAAAACTAACAGTAGCCCTAAACTTACTCCCTCAAACTAAGTTCAAACCTAACCTAACCTGAAGCCTAACTCAAACAATAGACCTAACCCTAACCCTAGGCGGACGCCTTAAGCTTGACCCCCAACCCTAACCTGACCCTGACGCTTACTCCAACCGTAACAGTTAACCGAAAACTAACAGTAGCCCTAAACTTACTCCCTCAAACTAAGTTCAATCCTAACCTAACCTGAAGCCTAACTCAAACCACAGACCTAACCCTAACCCTAGGCAGACACCTTAAGCTCAACCCCAACACTAACCTGGCCCTGACGCTAACTCCAACCGTAACACTGAACCGAAAACTAACAGTAGCCCTAAACTGTCTCCCACAAACTAAGTTCAAACCTAACCTAACCTGAAGCCTAACTCAAACAGTAGACCTAACCCTAACCCTAGGCGGACACCTGAAGCTCAATCACAACCCTAACCTGACCCTGACGCTATCTCCAACCGTAACACTGAACCGAAAACTAACAGTAGCCCTAAACTTACTCCCTCAAACTAAGTTCAAACCTAACCTAACCTGAAGTCTCACTCAAACCACAGACCTAACCCTAACCCTAGGAGGACACCTTAAGCTCAACCCCAACCCTAACCTGACCCTCACGCTAACTCCAACCGTAACACTGTACCGAAAACTAACAGTAGCCCTAAACTTACACCCTCAAACTAAGTTCAAACCTAACCTAACCTGAAGCCTAACTCAAACAATAGACCTAACCCTAACCCTAGGCGGACACCTTAAGCTTGACCCCAACCCTAACCTGACCCTGACGCTTACTCCAACCGTAACAGTTAACCGAAAACTAACAGTAGCCCTAAACTTACTCCCTCAAACTAACTTCAAACCTAACCTAACCTGAAGCCTAACTCAAACCACAGACCTAACCCTAACCCTAGGCAGATACCTTAAGCTCAACCCCAACCCTAACCGGACCGTCACGCTAACTCCAAACGTAACATTGAACCGAAAACTAACAGTAGCCCTAAACTTACTCCCTCAAACCAAGTTCCATCCTAACCTAACCTGAAGCCTAAATGAAACCATAGACCTAACCCTAACCCTAGGCGGACACTTTATGGTTAACCCCCACCATAACCTGACACTGACGCTTACTCCAACCGTAACAGTTAAAAGAAAACTAACAGTAGCCCTAAACTTACTCCCTCAAACTAAGTTCAAACCTACCCTAACCTGAAGCATAAATCAGACCATACACCGAACCCTAACCCTAGGCGGACACCTTAAGCTCAACCCCAACCCTAACCTGGCTCTGACGCTAACTCCAAGAGTAACAGTTACCCGAAAACTAACAGTAGCACTAAACTTACTCCCTCAAACTAACTTCAAACCTAACATAACTTGAAGCCTAACTCAAACCATAGACCTAACCCTAACCCTAGGCGGACACCTGAAACTCAACCACAACCCTAACCAGACCCTGACGCTATCTCCAACCGTAACACTGAACCGAAAACTAACAGTAGCCCTAAACTTACTCCCTCAAACTAAGTTCAAACCTAACCTAACCTGAAGCCTAACTCAAACCATAGACCTAACCCTAACCCAAGGCGGACACCTGAAGCTCAACCCCAACCCTAACTTGACCCTGACGCTATCTCCAACCGTAACACTGAACCGAAAACTAACAGTAGCCCTAAACTTACTCCCTCAAACTAAGTTTAAACCTAACCTAACCTGAAGCCTAACTCAAACCACAGACCTAACCCTAACCCTAGGCGGACACCTTAAGCTCAACCCCAACCCTAACCTGGCCCTGACGCTAACTCCAACCGTAACAGTTACCCGAAAACTAACAGTAGCCCTAAACTTACTCCCTCAAACTAAGTTCAATCCTAACCTAACCTGAAGCCTAAATGAAACCATAGACCTAACACTAACCCTAGGCGGACACCTTATGCTTAACCCCCACCCTAACCTGACCCTCACGCTAACTCCAACCGAAACACTGAACCGAAAACTAACAGTAACCCTAAACTTAATCCCTCAAACTAAGTTCAAACCTAACCTAACCTGAAGCCTAACTCAAACCATAGACCTAACCCTAACCCTAGGCGGACACCTTAATCTCAACCCCAACCCTAACCTGGCCCTGACGCTAACTCCAACAGTAACAGTTACACGAAAACTAACAGTAGCCCTAAACTTACTCCCTCAAACTAACTTCAAACCTATCCTAACTTGAAGCATAACTCAAACCACAGACCTACCCCTAACCCTAGGCGGACACCTTAAGCTCAACCCCAACCCTAACCTGGCCCTGACGCTAACTCCAACAGTAACAGTTACCCGAAAACTAACAGTAGCCCTAAACTTACTCCCTCAAACTAAGTTCAAACCTAACCTAACCTGAAGCCTAACTCAAACACAGACCTAACCCTGACCCTAGGCGGACACCTGAAGCTCAATCACAACCCTAACCTGACCCTGACGCTATCTCCAACCGTAACACTGAACCGAAAACTAACAGTAGCCCTAAACTTACTCCCTCAAACTAAGTTCAAACCTAACCTAACCTGAAGCCTCACTCAAACCACAGACCTAACCCTAACCCGAGGAGGACACCTTAAGCTCAACCCCAACCCTAACCTGACCCTCACGCTGACTCCAACAGTAACACTGTACCGAAAACTAACAGTAGCCCTAAACTTACTCCCTCAAACTAAGTTCAAACCTAACCTAACCTGAAGCCTAACTCAAACAATAGACCTAACCCTAACCCTAGGCGGACACCTTAAGCTTGACCCCAACCCTAACCTGACCCTGACGCTTACTCCAACCGTAACAGTTAAACGAAAACTAACAGTAGCCCTAAATTGTCTCCCTCAAACTAAGTTCAAACCTAACCTTACCTGAAGCCTAACTCAAACAATAGATTTAACCCTAACCCTAGGCGGACACCTTAAGCTTAACCCCAACCCTAACCTGACCCTGAGGCTAAATCCAACTGTAACACTGAATCGAAAACTAACAGTGGCCCTAAACTTACTCCCTCATACTAACTTCAAACCTAACATAACCTGAAGCCTAAATTAAACCATACACCTAACCCTAACCCTAGGCGGACACCTTATGCTTAACCCCCTCCCTAACCTGACCCTGACGCTTACTCCAACCGTAACAGTTAAACAAAAACTAACAGTAGCCCTAAACTTACTCCCTCAAACTAAGTTCAAACCTAACCTAACCTGAAGCCTAAATCAAACCATACACCTAACCCTAACCCTAGGCGGACACCTTAAGCTCAACCCCAAACCTAACCTGACCCTGATGCTTACTCCAACCGTAACAGTTACCCGAAAACTAACAGTAGCCCTAAACTTACTCCCTCAAACTAACTTCAAACCTAACCTAACTTGAAGCCTAACTCAAACCATAGACCTAACCCTAACCCTAGGCGGACACCTGAAACTCAACCACAACCCTAACAAGACCCTGACGCTATCTCCAACCGTAATACTGAACCGAAAACTAACAGTAGCCCTAAACTTACTCCCTCAAACTAAGTTCAAACCTAACCTAACCTGAAGCCTAACTCAAACCATAGACCTAACCCTAACCCAAGGCGGACACCTGAAGCTCAACCCCAACCCTAACCTGACCCTGACGCTATCTCCAACCGTAACACTGAACCGAAAACTAACAGTAGCCCTAAACTTACTCCCTCAAACTAAGTTCAAACCTAACCTAACCTGAACCCTAACTCAAACCACAGACCTAACCCTAACCCTAGGAGGACACCTTAAGCTCAACCCCAATCCTAACCTGGCCTTGACGCTCACTCCAACCGTAACAGTTACCCGAAAACTAACAGTAGCCCTAAACTTACTGCCTCAAACTAAGTTCCAACCTAACCTAACCTGAAGCCTAAATCAAACCATACACCTAACCCTAACCCTAGGCGGACACCTGAAGTTCAAACCCAACCCTAACCTGACCCTCACGCTAACTCCAACCGTAACACTGAACCGAAAACTAACAGTAGCCCTAAACTTAATCCCTCAAACTAAGTTCAAACCAAACCTAACCTGAAGCCTAACTCAAACCATAGACCTAACCCTAACCCTAGGCTGACACCTGAAGCTCAACCCCAACCCTAACCTGACCCTGACGCTATCTCCAACCGTAACACTGAACCGAAAACTAACAGTAGCCCTAAACTTACTCCCTCAAACTAAGTTAAAACCTAACCTAACCTGAAGCCTAACTCAAACCACAGACCTAACCCTAACCCTAGGCGGACACCTTAAGCTCAACCCCAACCCTAACCGGACCCGCACGCTAACTCCAAACCTAACATTGAACCGAAAACTAACAGTAGCCCTAAACTTACTCCCTCAAACTAAGTTCAATCCTAACCTAACCTGAAGCCTAAATGAAACCATAGACCTAACCCTAACCCTAGGCGGACACCTTATGCTTAACCCCCACCCTAACTTGACCCTGACGCTTACTCCAACCGTAACAGTTAAACGAAAACTAACAGTAGCCCTAAACTGTCTCCCACAAACTAAGTTAAAACCTAACCTAACCTGAAGCCTAAATCAAACAATAGACCTAACCCTAACCCTAGGCGGACACCTTAAGCTCAACCCCAACCATAACCTGGCCCTGACGCTAACTCCATCAGTAACAGTTACCCGAAAACTAACAGTAGCCCTTAACGTACTCCCTCAAACTAACTTCAAACCTAACCTAACTTGAAGCCTAACTCAAACCATAGACCTAACCCTAAACCTAGGCGGACACCTGAAACTCAACCACAACCCTAAGCAAACCCTGACGCTATCTCCAACCGTAACACTGAACCGAAAACTAACAGTAGCCCTAAACTTACTCCCTCAAACTAACTTCAAACCTAACCTTACTTGAAGCCTAACTCACACCATAGACCTAACCCTAACCCTAGGCGGACACCTGAAACTCAACCACAACCCTAACCAGACCCTGACGCTATCTCCAACCGTAACACTGAACCGAAAACTAACAGTAGCCCTAAACTTACTCCCTCAAACTAAGTTCAAAACTAACCTAACCTGAACCCTATCTCAAACCACAGACCTAACCCTAACCCTAGGCGGACACCTTAAGCTCAACCCCAACCCTAACCAGACACTCACGCTAACTCCAAATGTAACACTGAACCAAAAACTAACAGTAGCCTTAAACTTACTCCCTCAAACTAAGTTCAAATCTAACCTAACCTGAAGCCTAAATCAAACCATGCACCTAACCCTAACCCTAGGCGGACACCTTAAGCTAAACCCCAAACCTATCCTGACCCTGACGCTTACTCCAACCGTAACAGTTAACCGAAAACTAACAGTAGCCCTAAATTGACTCCCTCAAACTAAGTTCAAACCTAACCTAACCTGAAGCCTAAATTAAACCATACACCTAACCCTAACCCTAGGTGGACACCTTAAGCTCCACCCCAACCCTAACCTGACCTCCAGGCTAACTCCAACCATATCACTGAACCGAAAACTAAGAGTAGTCCTAAACTTACTCCCTTAAACTAAGTTCAATCCTAACCTAACCTGAAGCCTAAATGAAACCATAGACCTAACCCTAACCCTAGGCGGACACCTTATGCTTAATCCCCACCCTAACCTGACCCCGACGCTTACTCCAACCGTAACAGATAAACGAAAACTAACAGTAGCCCTAAACTTACTCCCTCAAACTAAGTTCAAACCTAACCTAACCTGAAGCCTAAATCAAACCATACACCTAACCCTAACCCTAGGCGGACACCTTAAGCTCAACCCCAACCCTAACCTGGCCCTGACGCTAACTCCAACCGTAACAGTTACCCGAAAACTAACAGTAGCCCTAAACTTACTCCCTGAAACTAACTTCAAACCTAACCTAACTTGAAGCCTAACTCAAACCATAGACCTAACCATAACCCTAGGCGGACACCTGAAACTCAACCACAACCCTAACCAGACCCTGACGCTATCTCCAACCGTAACACTGAACCGAAAACTAACAGTAGCCCTAAACTTACTCCCTCAAACTAAGTTCAATCCTAACATAACCTGAAGCCTAAATGAAACCATAGACCTAACCCTAACCCTAGGCAGACACCTTATGCTTAACCCCCACCCTAACTTGACCCTGATGCTTACTCCAACCGTAACAGTTAAACGAAAACTAAGAGTAGCCCTATACTGTCTCCCACAAACTAAGTTCAAACCTAACCTATCCTGAAGCCTAACTCAGACAATAGACCTAACCCTAACCCTAGGCGGACACCTTAAGCTCAACCCCAACCGTAAGCTGACCCTAACGCTAACTCCAACAGTAACAGTTACCCGAAAAATAACAGTAGCCCTAAACTTACTCCCTCAAACTAAGTTCAAACCTAACCTAACCTGAAGCCTAACTCAAACCATAGACCTAACCCTAACCCAAGGCGGACACCTTAAGCTCAACCCCAACCCTAACCTGGCCCTGTCGCTAACTCCAACCGTAACAGTTACCCGAAAACTAACAGTAGCCCTAAACTTACTGCCTCAATCTAAGTTCCAACCTAACCTAACCTGAAGCCTAAATCAAACCAAACACCTAACCCTAACCCTAGGCGGACACCTGAAGTTCAAACCCAAACCTAACCTGACCCTCACGCTAACTCCAACCGTAACACTGAAACGAAAACTAACAGTAGCCCTAAACTTAATCCCTCAAACTAAGTTCAAACCTAACCTAACCTGAAGCCTAACTCAAACCATAGACCTAACCCTATCCCTAGGCTGACACCTGAAGCTCAACCCCAACCCTAAACTGACTCTGACGCTATCTCCAACCGTAACACTGAACCGAAAACTAACAGTAGACCTAAACTTACTCCCTCAAACTAAGTTCAAACCTAACCTAACCTGAAGCCTAACTCAAACCACAGACCTAACCCTAACCCTAGGCAGACACCTTAAGCTCAACCCCAACCCTAACGGGACCCTCACAGTAACTCCAAACGTAACATTGAACCGAAAACTAACAGTAGCCCTAAACTTACTCCCTCAAACTAAGTTCAATCCTAACCTAACCTGAAGCCTAAATGAAACCATAGACCTAACCCTAACCCTAGGCGTACACCTTATACTTAACCCCCACCCTAAGTTGACCCTGACGCTTACTCCAACCGTAACAGTTAAACGAAAACTAACAGTAGCCCTAAACTGTCTCCCACAAACTAAGTTCAAACCTAACCTAACCTGAAGCCTAACTCAAACAATAGACCTAACCCTAACCCTAGGCGGACACCTGAAGCTCAATCACAACCCTAACCTGACCCTGACGCTATCTCCAACCGTAACACTGAACCGAAAACTAACAGTAGCCCTAAACTTACTCCCTCAAACTAAGTTCAAACCTAACCTAACCTGAAGCCTCACTCAAACCACAGGCCTAACCCTAACCCTAGGAGGACACCTTAAGCTCAACCCCAAACCTAACCTGACCCTCACGCTAACTCCAACCGTAACACTGTACCGAAAACTAACAGTAGCCCTAAACTTACTCCCTCAAACTAAGTTCAAACCTAACCTAACCTGAAGCCTAACTCAAACAATAGACCTAACCCTAACCCTAGGCGGACACCTTAAGCTTGACCCCAACCCTAACCTGACCCTGACGCTTACTCCAACCATAACAGTTAACCGAAAACTAACAGTAGCCCTGAACTTACACCCTCAAACTAACTTCAAACCTAATCTAACCTGAAGCCTAACTCAAACCATAGACCTAACCCTAACCCTAGGCGGACACCTTAAGCTCAACCCCAACCCTAACCTGACCCTGACGCTATCTCCAACCGTAACACTGTACCGAAAACTAACAGTAGCCCTAAACTTACTGCCTCAAACTAAGTTCCAACCTAACCTAACCTGAAGCCTAAATCAAACCATACACCTAACCCTAACCCTAGGCGGACACCTGAAGTTCAAACCCAACCCTAACCTGACCCTCACGCTAACTCCAACCGTAACACTGAACCGAAAACTAACAGTAACCCTAAACTTAATCCCTCAAACTAAGTTCAAACCTAACCTAACCTGAAGCCTAAATTAAACCATACACCTAACCCTAACCCTAGGCGGACACCTTAAGCTCAACCCCAACCCTAACCTGACCTCCAGGCTAACTCCAAACATATCACTGAACCGAAAACTAAGAGTAGTCCTAAACTTACTCCCTCAAACTAAGTTCAATCCTAACCTAACCTGAAGCCTAAATGAAACCATAGACCTAACCCTAACCCTAGGCGGACACCTTATGGTTAACCCCCAACAAAACCTGACCCTGACGCTTACTCCAACCATAACAGTTAAACGAAAACTAACAGTAGCCCTAAACTTACTCCCTCAAACTAACTTCAAACCTAACCTAACTTGAAGCCTAACTCAAACCATAGACCTAACCCTAACCCTAGGCGGACACCTGAAACTCAACCACAACCCTAACCAGACCCTGACGCTATCTCCAACCGTAATACTGAACCGAAAACTAACAGTAGCCCTAAACTTACTCCCTCAAACTAAGTTCAAACCTAACCTATCCTGAAGCCTAACTCAAACCATAGGCCTAACCCTAACCCAAGGCGGACACCTGAAGCTCAACCCCAACCCTAACCTGACCCTGACGCTATCTCCAACCGTAACACTGAACCGAAAACTAACAGTAGCCCTAAACTTACTCCCTCAAACTAAGTTCAAACCTAACCTAACCTGAACCCTAACTCAAACCACAGACCTAACCCTAACCCTAGGCGGACACCTTAAGCTCAACCCCAACCCTAACCTGGCCCTGACGCTAACTCCAACCGTAACAGTTACCCGAAAACTAAGAGTAGCCCTAAACTTACTGCCTCAAACTAAGTTCCAACCTAACCTAACCTGAAGCCTAAATCAAACCATACACCTAACCCTAACCCTAGGCGGACACCTGAAGTTCAAACCCATCCCTAACCTGACCCTCACGCTAACTCCAACCGTAACACTGAAATGAAAACTAACAGTAGCCCTAAACTTAATCCCTCAAACTAAGTTCAAACCTAACCTAACCTGAAGCCTAACTCAAACCATAGACCTAACCCTAACCCTAGGCTGACACCTGAAGCTCAACCCCAACCCTAACCTGACTCTGACGCTATATCCAACCGTAACACTGAACCGAAAACTAACAGTAGCCCTAAACTTACTCCCTCAAACTAAGTTCAAACCTAACCTAACCTGAAGCCTCACTCAAACCACAGACCTAACCCTAACCCTAGGAGCACACCTTAAGCTCAACCCCAACCCTAACCTGACCCTCACGCTAACTCCAACAGTAACACTGTACCGAAAACTAACAATAGCCCTAAACTTACTCCCTCAAACTAAGTTCAAACCTAACCTAACCTGAAGCCTAACTCAAACAATAGACCTAACCCTAACCCTAGGCGGACACCTTAAGCTTGACCCCAACCCTAACCTGACCCTGACGCTTACTCCAACCATAACAGTTAAACAAAAACTAACAGTAGCCCTAAATTGTCTCCCTCAAACTAAGTTCAAACCTAACCTTACCTGAAGCCTAACTCAAACAATAGACTTAACCCTAACCCTAGGCGGACACCTTAAGCTTAACCCCAACCCTAACCTGACCCTGAGGCTAAATCCAACCGTAACACTGAATCGAAAACTAACAGTGGCCCTAAACTTACTCCCTCAAACTAAGTTCAATCCTAACCTAACCTGAAGCCTAAATGAAACCATAGAACTAACCCTAACCCTAGGCGGACACCTTATGCTTAACCCCCACCCTAACCTGACCCTGACGCTTACTCCAACCGTAACAGTTAAACGAAAACTAACAGTAGCCCTAAACTTACTCCCTCAAACTAAGTTCAAACCTAACCTAACCTGAAGCCTAAATCAAACCATACAACTAACCCTAACCCTAGGCGGACACCTTAAGCTCAACCCCAAACCTAACCTGACCCTGACGCTTACTCCAACCGTAACAGTTAACCGAAAACTAACAGTAGCCCTAAACTGACTCCCTCAAACTAAGTTCAAACCTAACCTAACCTGAAGCCTAAATCAAATCATAGACCTAACCCTAACCCTAGGCGGACACCTTATGCTTAACCCCCACCCTAACCTGACCCTCACGCTTACTCCAACTGTAACAGTTAACCGAAAACTAACAATAGCCCTAAACTTACTCCCTCAAACTAACTTCAAACCTAACCTAACCTGAAGCCTAAATCAAACCATACACCTAACCCTAACCCTAGGCGGACACCTTAAGCTCAACCCCAACCCTAACCTGGCCCTGACGCTAACTCCAACAGTAACAGTTACCCGAAAACTAACAGTAGCCCTAAACTTACTCCCTCAAACTAACTTCAAACCTAACCTAACTTGAAGCCTAACTCAAACCATAGACCTAACCCTAACCCTAGGCGGACACCTGAAACTCAACCACAACCCTAACCAGACCCTGACGCTATCTCCAACCGTAACACTGAACCGAAAACTAACAGTAGCCCTAAACTTACTCCCTCAATCTAAGTTCAAACCTAACCTACCCTGAAGCCTAACTCAAACCATAGACCTAACCCTAACCCTAGGCGGACACCTGAAGCTCAACCCCAACCCTAACCTGACCCTGACGCTATCTCCAACCTTAACAATGAACCGAAAACTAACAGTAGCCATAAACTTACTCCCTCAAACTAAGTTCAAACCTAACCTAACCTGAAGCCTCACTCAAACCACAGACCTAACCCTAACCCTAGGCGGAAACCTTAAGCTCAACCTTAACCCTACCCTGGCCCTGACGCTAACTCTAACCGTAACAGTTACCCGAAAACTAACAGTAGCCCTAAACTTACTCCCTCAAACTAAGTTCCAACCTAACCTAACCTGAAGCCTAAATCAAACCATACACCTAACCCTAACCCTAGGCGGACACCTGAAGTTCAAACCCAACCCTAACCTGACCCTGACGCTATCTCCAACCGTAACACTGAACCGAAAACTTACAGTAGCCCTAAACTTACTCCCTCAAACTAAGTTCAAACCTAACCTAACCTGAAGCCTAACTCAAACCACAGACCTAACCCTAACCCTAGGCGGACACCTGAAGCTCAACCCCAACCCTAACCGGACCCTCACGCTAACTCCAAACGTAACATTGAACCGAAAACTAACAGTAGCCCTAAACTTACTCCCTCAAACTAAGTTCAATCCTAACCTAACCTGAAGCCTAAATGAAACCATAGACCTAACCCTAACCCTAGGCGGACACCTTATGCTTAACCCCCACCCTAACTTGACCCTGACGCTTACTCCAACCGTAACAGTTAAACGAAAACTAACAGTAGCCCTAAACTGTCTCCCACAAACTAAGTTAAAACCTAACCTAACCTGAAGCCTAACTCAAACAATAGACGTAACCCTAACCCTAGGCGGACACCTTAAGCTCAACCCTAACCCTAACCTGGCTCTGACGCTAACTCCAACAGTAACAGTTACCCGAAAACTAACAGTAGCCCTAAACTTACTCCCTCAAACTAACTTCAAACCTAACGTAACTTGAAGCCTAACTCAAACCATAGACCTAACCCTAACCCTAGGCGGACACCTGAAACTCAACCACAACCCTAACCAGACCCTGACGCTATCTCCAACCGTAACACTGAACCGAAAACTAACAGTAGCCCTAAACTTACTCCCTCAAACTAAGTTCAAACCTACCCTAACCTGGACCCTAACTCAAACCATAGACCTAACCCTAACCCTAGGCGGACACCTGAAGCTCAATCACAACCCTAACCTGACCCTGACACTATCTGCAACCGTAACACTGAACCGAAAACTAACAGTAGCCCTAAACTTACTCCCTCAAACTAAGTTCAAACCTAACCTAACCTGAACCCTAACTCAAACCACAGACCTAACCCTAACCCTAGGCGGACACGTTAAGCTCAACCCCAACCCTAAACTGGCCCTGACGCTAACTCCAACCGTAACAGTTACCCGAAAACTAACAGTAGCCCTAAACTTACTGCCTCAAACTAAGTTCCAACCTAACCTAACCTGAAGCCTAAATCAAACCATACACCTAACCCTAACCCTAGGCGGACACCTGAAGTTCAAACCCAACCCTAACCTGACCCTGACGCTATCTCCAACCGTAACACTGAACCGAAAACTAACAGTAACCCTAAACTTAATCCCTCAAACTAACTTCAAACCTAACCTAACCTGAAGCCTAACTGAAACCATAGACCTAACCCTAACCCTAGGCGGACACCTGAAGCTCAACCCCAACCCTAACTTGACCCTGACGCTATCTCCAACCGTAACACTGAACCGAAAACTAACAGTAGCCCTAAACTTACTCCCTCAAACTAAGTTCAAACCTAACCTAACCTGAAGCCTAACTCAAACCACAGACCTAACCCTAACCCTAGGCAGACACCTTAAGCTCAACCCCAACCCTAACTGAACCGTCACGCTAACTCCAAACGTAACATTGAACCGAAAATTAACAGTAGCCCTAAACTTACTCCCTCAAACTAAGTTCAATCCTAACCTAACCTGAAGCATAAATGAAACCATAGACCTAACCCTAACCCTAGGCGGACACCTTATGCTTAACCCCCACCCTTACCTGACCCTGACGCTTACTCCAACCGTAACAGTTAAACGAAAACTAACAGTAGCCCTAAACTGTCTCCCTCAAACTAAGTTCAAACCTAACCTAACCTGAAGCCTAACTCAAACAATACACTTAACCCTAACCCTAGGCGGACACCTTAAGCTTAACCCCAACCCTAACCTGACCCTGAGGCTAAATCCAACCGTAACACTGAACCGAAAACTAACAGTGGCCCTAAACTTACTCCCTCAAACTAAGTTCAATCCTAACCTAACCTGAAGCCTAACTCAAACCATAGGCCTAACCCTAACCCAAGGCGGACACCTGAAGCTCAACCCCAACCCTAACCTGACCCTGACGCTATCTCCAACCGTAACACTGAACCGAAAACTAACAGTAGCCCTAAACTTACTCGCTCAAACTAAGTTCAAACCTAACCTAACCTGAAGCCTAAATCAAACCATACACCTAACCCTAACCCTAGGCGGACACCTTAAGCTCAACCCCCACCCTAACCTGACCCTGACGCTTACTCCAACTGTAACAGTTAACCGAAAACTAACAATAGCCCTAAACTTACTCCCTCAAACTAACTTCAAACCTAACCTAACCTGAAGCCTAAATCAAACCATACACCTAACCCTAACCCTAGGCGGACACCTTAAGCTCAACCCCAACCCTAACCTGGCCCTGACGCTAACTCCAACAGTAACAGTTACCCGAAAACTAACAGTAGCACTAAACTTACTCCCTCAAACTAACTTCAAACCTAACCTAACTTGAAGCCTAACTCAAACCACAGACCTAACCCTAACCCTAGGCGGACACCTTAAGCTCAACCCCAACTCTACCCTGGCCCTGACGCTAACTCTAACCGTAACAGTTACCCGAAAACTAACAGTAGCCCTAAACTTACTGCCTCAAACTAAGTTCCAACCTAACCTAAACTGAAGCCTAAATCAAACCATACACCTAACCCTAACCCTAGGCGGACACCTGAAGTTCAAACCCAACCCTAACCTGACCCTGACGCTATCTCCAACTGTAACACTGAACCGAAAACTAACAGTAGCCCTAAACTTACTCCCTCAAACTAAGTTCAAACCTAACCTAACCTGAAGCCTAACTCAAACCACAGACCTAACCCTAACCCTAGGCGGACACCTGAAGCTCAACCCCAACCCTAACCGGACCCTCACGCTAACTCCAAACGTAACATTGAACCGAAAACTAACAGTAGCCCTAAACTTACTCCCTCAAACTAAGTTCAATCCTAACCTAACCTGAAGCCTAAATGAAACCATAGACCTAACCCTACCCCTAGGCGGACACCTTATGCTTAACCCCCACCCTAACTTGACCCTGACGCTTACTCCAACCGTAACAGTTAAACGAAAACTAACAGTAGCCCTAAACTGTCTCCCACAAACTAAGTTAATACCTAACCTAACCTGAAGCCTAACTCAAACAATAGACGTAACCCTAACCCTAGGCGGACACCTTAAGCTCAACCCCAACCCTAACCTGGCCCTGACGCTAACTCCAACAGTAACAGTTACCCGAAAACTAACAGTAGCCCTAAACTTACTCCCTCAAACTAACTTCAAACCTAACCTAACTTGAAGCCTAACTCAAACCATAGACCTAACCCTAACCCTAGGCGGACACCTGAAACTCAACCACAACCCTAACCAGACCCTGACGCTATCTCCAACCGTAACACTGAACCGAAAACTAACAGTAGCCCAAAACTTACTCCCTCAAACTAAGTTCAAACCTACCCTAACCTGGACCCTAACTCAAACCATGGACCTAACCCTAACCCAAGGCGGACACCTGAAGCTCAACCCCAACCCTAACTTGACCCTGACGCTATCTCCAACCGTAACACTGAACCGAAAACTAACAGTAGCCCTAAACTTACTCCCTCAAACTAAGTACAAACCTAACCTAACCTGAACCCTAACTCAAACCACAGACCTAACCCTAACCCTAGGCGGACACCTTAAGCTCAACCCCAACCCTAACCTGGCCCTGACGCTAACTCCAACCGTAACAGTTACCCGAAAACTAACAGTAGCCCTAAACTTACTGCCTCAAACTAAGTTCCAACCTAACCTAACCTGAAGCCTAAATCAAACCATACACCTAACACTAACCCTAGGCGGAAACCTGAAGTTCAAACCCAACCCTAACCTGACCCTCACGCTAACTCCAACCGTAACACTGAACCGAAAACTAACAGTAGCCCTAAACTTAATTCCTCAAACTAAGTTCAAACCTAACCTAACCTGAAGCCTAACTCAAACCATAGACCTAACCCTAACCCTAGGCGGACACCAGAAGCTCAACCCCAACCCTAACCTGACCCTGACGCTATCTCCAACCGTAACACTGAACTGAAAACTAACAGTAGCCCTAAACTTACTCCCTCAAACTAAGTTCAAACCTAACCTAACCTGAAGCCTAACTCAAACAATAGACCTAACCCTAACCCTAGGCGGACGCCTTAAGCTTGACCCCAACCCTAACCTGACCCTGACGCTTACTCCAACCGTAACAGTTAACCGAAAACTAACAGTAGCCCTAAACTTACTCCCTCAAACTAAGTTCAAACCTAACCTAACCTGAAGCCTAACTCAAACAATAGACCTAACCCTAACCCTAGGCGGACACCTGAAGCTCAATCACAACCCTAACCTGACCCTGACGCTATCTCCAACCGTAACACTGAACCGAAAACTAACAGTAGCCCTAAACTTACTCCCTCAAACTAAGTTCAAACCTAACCTAACCTGAAGTCTCACTCAAACCACAGACCTAACCCTAACCCTAGGAGGACACCTTAAGCTCAACCCCAACCCTAACCTGACCCTCACGCTAACTCCAACCGTAACACTGTACCGCAAACTAACAGTAGCCCTAAACTTACTCCCTCAAACTAAGTTCAAACCTAACCTAACTTGAAGCCTAACTCAAACAATAGACCTAACCCTAACCCTAGGCGGACACCTTAAGCTTGACCCCAACCCTAACCTGACCCTGACGCTTACTCCAACCGTAACAGTTAACCGAAAACTAACAGTAGCCCTAAACTTACTCCCTCAAACTAAGTTCAATCCTAACCTAACCTGAAGCCTTAATGAAACCATAGACCTAACCCTAACCCTAGGCAGACACCTTATGCTTAACCCCCACCCTAACTTGACCCTGATGCTTACTCCAACCGTAACAGTTAAACGAAAACTAACAGTAGCCCTATACTGTCTCCCACAAACTAAGTTCAAACCTAACCTAACCTGAAGTCTAACTCAAACTATAGACCTAACCCTAAACCTAGGCGGACACCGTAATCTCAACCCCAAACATAACCTGGCCCTGACGCTAACTCCAACAGTAACAGTTACCCGAAAACTAACAGTAGCCCTAAACTTACTCCCTCAAACTAACTTCAAACCTATCCTAACTTGAAGCATCACTCAAACCACAGACCTAACCCTAACCCTAGGCGGACACCTTAAGCTCAACCCCAACCCTAACTTGGCCCTCACGCTAACTCCAACCGAAACACTGAACCGAAAACTAACAGTAGCCCTAAACTTATTCCCTCAAACTAAGTTCAAACCTAACCTAACCTGAAGCCTAACTCAAACCACAGACCTGACCCTAAACCTAGGCGGACACCTTAAGCTTATCTCAAACCCTAACCTGACCCTCACGCTAACTCCAACCGTAACACTGAACCGAAAACTAACAGTAGCCCTAAACTTACTCCCTCAAACTAACTTCAAACCTAACCTAACCTGAAGCCTAAATTAAACCATACACCTAACCCTAACCCTAGGCGGACACCTTAAGCTCAACCCCAACCCTAAACTGACCTCCAGGCTAACTCCAACCATATCACTGAACCGAAAACTAAGAGTACTCCTAAACTTACTCCCTCAAACCAAGTTCAATCCTAACCTAACCTGAAGCCTAAATGAAACCATAGACCTAACACTAACCCTAGGCGGACACTTTATGGTTAACCCCCACCATAACCTGACACTGACGCTTACTCCAACCGTAACAGTTAAACGAAAACTAACAGTAGCCCTAAACTTACTCCCTCAAACTAAGTTCAAACCTAACCTAACCTGAAGCATAAATCAGACCATACACCGAACCCTAACCCTAGGCGGACACCTTAAGCTCAACCCCAACCCTAACCTGGCTCTGACGCTAACTCCAACAGTAACAGTTACCCGAAAACTAACAGTAGCACTAAACTTACTCCCTCAAACTAACTTCAAACCTAACATAACTTGAAGCCTAACTCAAACCATAGACCTAACCCTAACCCTAGGCGGACACCTGAAACTCAACCACAACCCTAACCAGACCCTGACGCTATCTCCAACCGTAACACTGAACCGAAAACTAACAGTAGCCCTAAACTTACTCCCTCAAACTAAGTTCAAACCTAACCTAACCTGAAGCCTAACTCAAACCATAGACCTAACCCTAACCCAAGGCGGACACCTGAAGCTCAACCCCAACCCTAACTTGACCCTGACGCTATCTCCAACCGTAACACTGAACCGAAAACTAACAGTAGCCCTAAACTTACTCCCTCAAACTAAGTACAAACCTAACCTAACCTGAACCCTAACTCAAACCACAGACCTAACCCTAACCCTAGGCGGACACCTTAAGCTCAACCCCAACCCTAACCTGGCCCTGACGCTAACTCCAACCGTAACAGTTACCCGAAAACTAACAGTAGCCCTAAACTTACTGCCTCAAACTAAGTTCCAACCTAACCTAACCTGAAGCCTAAATCAAACCATACACCTAACACTAACCCTAGGCGGAAACCTGAAGTTCAAACCCAACCCTAACCTGACCCTCACGCTAACTCCAACCGTAACACTGAACCGAAAACTAACAGTAGCCCTAAACTTAATTCCTCAAACTAAGTTCAAACCTAACCTAACCTGAAGCCTAACTCAAACCATAGACCTAACCCTAACCCTAGGCGGACACCAGAAGCTCAACCCCAACCCTAACCTGACCCTGACGCTTTCTCCAACCGTAACACTGAACTGAAAACTAACAGTAGCCCTAAACTTACTCCCTCAAACTAAGTTCAAACCTAACCTAACCTGAAGCCTAACTCAAACAATAGACCTAACCCTAACCCTAGGCGGACGCCTTAAGCTTGACCCCAACCCTAACCTGACCCTGACGCTTACTCCAACCGTAACAGTTAACCGAAAACTAACAGTAGCCCTATACTTACTCCCTCAAACTAAGTTCAATCCTAACCTAACCTGAAGCCGAACTCAAACCACTGACCTAACCCTAACCCTAGGCAGACACCTTAAGCTCAACCCCAACCCTAACCTGGCCCTGACGCTAACTCCAACCGTAACACTGAACCGAAAAATAACAGTAGCCCTAAACTGTCTCCCACAAACTAAGTTCAAACCTAACCTAACCTGAAGCCTAACTCAAACAATAGACCTAACCCTAACCCTAGGCGGACACCTGAAGCTCAATCACAACCCTAACCTGACCCTGACGCTATCTCCAACCGTAACACTGAACCGAAAACTAACAGTAGCCCTAAACTTACTCCCTCAAACTAAGTTCAAACCTAACCTAACCTGAAGTCTCACTCAAACCACAGACCTAACCCTAACCCTAGGAGGACACCTTAAGCTCAACCCCAACCCTAACCTGACCCTCACGCTAACTCCAACCGTAACACTGTACCGCAAACTAACAGTAGCCCTAAACTTACTCCCTCAAACTAAGTTCAAACCTAACCTAACCTGAAGCCTAACTCAAACCATAGACCTAACCCTAACCCAAGGCGGACACCTGAAGCTCAACCCCAACCCTAACTTGACCCTGACGCTATCTCCAACCGTAACACTGAACCGAAAACTAACAGTAGCCCTAAACTTACTCCCTCAAACTAAGTACAAACCTAACCTAACCTGAACCCTAACTCAAACCACAGACCTAACCCTAACCCTAGGCGGACACCTTAAGCTCAACCCCAACCCTAACCTGGCCCTGACGCTAACTCCAACCGTAACAGTTACCCGAAAACTAACAGTAGCCCTAAACTTACTGCCTCAAACTAAGTTCCAACCTAACCTAACCTGAAGCCTAAATCAAACCATACACCTAACACTAACCCTAGGCGGAAACCTGAAGTTCAAACCCAACCCTAACCTGACCCTCACGCTAACTCCAACCGTAACACTGAACCGAAAACTAACAGTAGCCCTAAACTTAATTCCTCAAACTAAGTTCAAACCTAACCTAACCTGAAGCCTAACTCAAACCATAGACCTAACCCTAACCCTAGGCGGACACCAGAAGCTCAACCCCAACCCTAACCTGACCCTGACGCTATCTCCAACCGTAACACTGAACTGAAAACTAACAGTAGCCCTAAACTTACTCCCTCAAACTAAGTTCAAACCTAACCTAACCTGAAGCCTAACTCAAACAATAGACCTAACCCTAACCCTAGGCGGACGCCTTAAGCTTGACCCCAACCCTAACCTGACCCTGACGCTTACTCCAACCGTAACAGTTAACCGAAAACTAACAGTAGCCCTAAACTTACTCCCTCAAACTAAGTTCAATCCTAACCTAACCTGAAGCCGAACTCAAACCACTGACCTAACCCTAACCCTAGGCAGACACCTTAAGCTCAACCCCAACCCTAACCTGGCCCTGACGCTAACTCCAACCGTAACACTGAACCGAAAACTAACAGTAGCCCTAAACTGTCTCCCACAAACTAAGTTCAAACCTAACCTAACCTGAAGCCTAACTCAAACAATAGACCTAACCCTAACCCTAGGCGGACACCTGAAGCTCAATCACAACCCTAACCTGACCCTGACGCTATCTCCAACCGTAACACTGAACCGAAAACTAACAGTAGCCCTAAACTTACTCCCTCAAACTAAGTTCAAACCTAACCTAACCTGAAGTCTCACTCAAACCACAGACCTAACCCTAACCCTAGGAGGACACCTTAAGCTCAACCCCAACCCTAACCTGACCCTCACGCTAACTCCAACCATAACACTGTACCGCAAACTAACAGTAGCCCTAAACTTACTCCCTCAAACTAAGTTCAAACCTAACCTAACCTGAAGCCTAACTCAAACAATAGACCTAACCCTAACCCTAGGCGGACACCTTAAGCTTGACCCCAACCCTAACCTGACCCTGACGCTTACTCCAACCGTAACAGTTAACCGAAAACTAACAGTAGCCCTAAACTTACTCCCTCAAACTAAGTTCAAACCTAACCTAACCTGAAGCCTAACTCAAACCACAGACCTAACCCTAACCCTAGGCAGACACCTTAAGCTCAACCCCAACCCTACCCGGACCGTCACGCTAACTCCAAACGTAACTTTGAACCGAAAACTAACAGTAGCCCTAAACTTACTCCCTCAAACTAAGTTCAATCCTAACCTAACCTGAAGCCTAAATGAAACCATAGACCTAACCCTAACCCTAGGCGGACACCTTATGCTTAACCCCCACCCTAACCTGACCCTCACGCTAACTCCAACCGAAACACTGAACCGAAAACTAACAGTAACCCTAAACTTAATCCCTCAAACTAAGTTCAAACCTAACCTAACCTGAAGCCTAACTCAAACCATAGACCTAACCCTAACCCTAGGCGGACACCTTAATCTCAACCCCAACCCTAACCTGGCCCTGACGCTAACTCCAACAGTAACAGTTACACGAAAACTAACAGTAGCCCTAAACTTACTCCCTCAAACTAACTTCAAACCTATCCTAACTTGAAGCATAACTCAAACCACAGACCTACCCCTAACCCTAGGCGGACACCTTAAGCTCAACCCCAACCCTAACCTGGCCCTGACGCTAACTCCAACAGTAACAGTTACCCGAAAACTAACAGTAGCCCTAAACTTACTCCCTCAAACTAAGTTCAAACCTAACCTAACCTGAAGCCTAACTCAAACCACAGACCTAACCCTGACCCTAGGCGGACACCTGAAGCTCAATCACAACCCTAACCTGACCCTGACGCTATCTCCAACCGTAACACTGAACCGAAAACTAACAGTAGCCCTAAACTTACTCCCTCAAACTAAGTTTAAACCTAACCTAACCTGAAGCCTCACTCAAACCACAGACCTAACCCTAACCCTAGGAGGACACCTTAAGCTCAACCCCAACCCTAACCTGACCCTCACGCTGACTCCAACAGTAACACTGTACCGAAAACTAACAGTAGCCCTAAACTTACTTCCTCAAACTAAGTTCAAACCTAACCTAACCTGAAGCCTAACTCAAACAATAGACCTAACCCTAACCCTAGGCGGACACCTTAAGCTTGACCCCAACCCTAACCTGACCCTGACGCTTACTCCAACCGTAACAGTTAAACGAAAACTAACAGTAGCCCTAAATTATCTCCCTCAAACTAAGTTCAATCCTAACCTTACCTGAAGCCTAACTCAAACAATAGACTTAACCCTAACCCTAGGCGGACACCTTAAGCTTAACCCCAACCATAACCTGACCCTGAGGCTAAATCCAACTGTAACACTGAATTGAAAACTAACAGTGGCCCTAAACTTACTCCCTCAAACTAACTTCAAACCTAACCTAACCTGAAGCCTAAATTAAACCATACACCTAACCCTAACCCTAGGCGGACACCTTAAGCTCAACCCCAACCCTAACCTGACCTCCAGGCTAACTCCAACCATATCACTGAACCGAAAACTAAGAGTAGTCCTAAACTTACTCCCTCAAACTAAGTTCAATCCTAACCTAACCTGAAGCCTAAATGAAACCATAGACCTAACCCTAACCCTAGGCGGACACCTTATGGTTAACCCCCACCATAACCTGACCCTGACGCTTACTCCAACCGTAACAGTTAAAGGAAAACTAACAGTAGCCCTAAACTTACTCCCTCAAACTAAGTTCAAACCTAACCTAACCTGAAGCCTAAATCAAACCATACACCTAACCCTAACCCTAGGCGGACACCTTAAGCTCAACCCCAACCCTCACCTGGCTCTGACGCTAACTCCAACAGTAACAGTTACCCGAAAACTAATAGTAGCCCTAAACTTACTCCCTCAAACTAACTTCAAACCTAACCTAACTTGAAGCCTAACTCAAACCATAGACCTAACCCTAACCCTAGGGGGACACCTGAAACTCAACCACAACCCTAACCAGACCCTGACGCTATCTCCAACCGTAATACTGAACCGAAAACTAACAGTAGCCCTAAACTTACTCCCTCAAACTAAGTTCAAACCTAACCTAACCTGAAGCCTAACTCAAACCATAGACCTAACCCTAACCCAAGGCGGACACCTGAAGCTCAACCCCAACCCTAACCTGACCCTGACGCTATCTCCAACCGTAACACTGAACTGAAAACTAACAGTAGCCCTAAACTTACTCCCTCAAACTAAGTTCAAACCTAACCTAACCTGAACCCTAACTCAAACCACAGACCTAACCCTAACCCTAGGAGGACACCTTAAGCTCAACCCCAACCCTAACCTGGCCTTGACGCTAACTCCAACCGTAACAGTTACCCGAAAACTAACAGTAGCCCTAAACTTACTGCCTCAAACTAAGTTCCAACCTAACCTAACCTGAAGCCTAAATCAAACCATACACCTAACCCTAACCCTAGGCGGACACCTGAAGTTCAAACCCAACCCTAACCTGACCCTCACGCTAACTCCAACCGTAACACTGAACCGAAAACTAAAAGTAGCCCTAAACTTAATCCCTCAAACTAAGTTCAAACCAAACCTAACCTGAAGCCTAACTCAAACCATAGACCTAACCCTAACCCTAGGCTGACACCTGAAGCTCAACCCCAACCCTAACCTGACCCTGACGCTATCTCCAACCGTAACACTGAACCGAAAACTAACAGTAGCCCTAAACTTACTCCCTCAAACTAAGTTCAAACCTAACCTAACCTGAAGCCTAACTCAAACCACAGACCTAACCCTCACCCTAGGCGGACACCTTAAGCTCAACCCCAACCCGAACCGGACCCTCACGCTAACTCCAAACCTAACATTGAACCGAAAACTAACAGTAGCCCTAAACTTACTCCCTCAAACTAAGTTCAATCCTAACCTAACCTGAAGCCTAAATGAAACCATAGACCTAACCCTAACCCTAGGCGGACACCTTATGCTTAACCCCCACCCTAACTTGACCCTGACGCTTACTCCAACCGTAACAGTTAAACGAAAACTAACAGTAGACCTAAACTGTCTCCCACAAACTAAGTTAAAACCTAACCTAACCTGAAGCCTAAATCAAACAATAGACCTAACCCTAACCCTAGGCGGACACCTTAAGCTCAACCCCAACCCTAACCTGGCCCTGACGCTAACTCCAACAGTAACAGTTACCCGAAAACTAACAGTAACCCTTAACGTACTCCCTCAAACTAACTTCAAACCTAACCTAACTTGAAGCCTAACTCAAACCATAGACCTAACCCTAAACCTAGGCGGACACCTGAAACTCAACCACAACCCTAAGCAGACCCTGACGCTATCTCCAACCGTAACACTGAACCGAAAACTAACAGTAGCCCTAAACTTACTCCCTCAAACTAACTTCAAACCTAACCTTACTTGAAGCCTAACTCACACCATAGACCTAACCCTAACCCTAGGCGGACACCTGAAACTCAACCACAACCCTAACCAGACCCTGACGCTATCTCCAACCGTAACACTGAACCGAAAACTAACAGTAGCCCTAAACTTACTCCCTCAAACTAAGTTCAAACCTAACCTAACCTGAACCCTATCTCAAACCACAGACCTAACCCTAACCCTAGGTGGACACCTTAAGCTCAACCCCAACCCTAACCAGACACTCACGCTAACTCCAAATGTAACACTGAACCAAAAACTAACAGTAGCCCTAAACTTACTCCCTCAAACTAAGTTCAAACCTAACCTAACCTGAAGCCTAAATCAAACCATGCACCTAACCCTAAACCTAGGCGGACACCTTAAGCTCAACCCCAAACCTATCCTGACCCTGACGCTTACTCCAACCGTAACAGTTAACCGAAAACTAACAGTAGCCCTAAATTGACTCCCTCAAACTAAGTTCAAACCTAACCTAACCTGAAGCCTAAATTAAACCATAGACCTAACCCTAACCCTAGGCAGACACCTTATGCTTAACCCCCACCCTAACTTGATCCTGATGCTTACTCCAACCGTAACAGTTAAACGAAAACTAACAGTAGCCCTATACTGTCTCCCACAAACTAAGTTCAAACCTAACTTAACCTGAAGCCTAACTCAAACTATAGACCTAACCCTAAACCTAGGCGGACACCGTAATCTCAACCCCAACCATAACCTGGCCCTGACCCTAACTCCAACAGTAACAGTTACCCGAAAACTAACAGTAGCCCTAAACTTACTCCCTCAAACTAACTTCAAACCTATCCTAACTTGAAGCATAACTCAAACCACAGACCTAACCTTAACCCTAGGCGGACACCTTAAGCTCAACCACAACCCTAACCTGGCCCTGACGCTAACTCCAACAGTAACAGTTACCTGAAAACTAACAGTAGCCCTAAACTTACTCCCTCAAACTAACTTCAAACCTAACCTAACTTGAAGCCTAACTCAAACCATAGACCTAAACCTAACCCTAGGCGAACACCTGAAACTCAACCACAACCCTAACCAGACCCTGACGCTATCTCCAACCGTAACACTGAACCGAAAACTAACAGTAGCCCTAAACTTACTCCCTCAAACTAAGTTCAAACCTACCCTAACCTGGACCCTAACTCAAACCATAGACCTAACCCTAACCCTAGGCGGACACCTTAAGCTCAACCCCAACCCTAACCTGACCCTGACGCTACCTCCAACCGTAACACTGAACCGGAAACTAACAGTAGCCCTAAACTTATTCCCTCAAACTAAGTTCAAACCTAACCTAACCTGAAGCCTAACTCAAACCACAGACCTGACCCTAAACCTAGGCGGACACCTTAAGCTTATGTCCAACCCTAACCTGACCCTCACGCTAACTCCAACCGTAACACTGAACCGAAAACTAACAGTAGCCCTAAACTTACTCCCTCAAACTAAGTTCAAACCTAACCTAACCTGAAGGCTCACTCAAACCACAGACCTAACCCTAACCCTAGGAGGACACCTTAAGCTCAACCCCAACCCTAACCTGACCCTCACGCTAACTCCAACCGTAACACTGTACCGAAAACTAACAGTAGCCCTAAACTTACTCCCTCAAACTAAATTCAAACCTAACCTAACCTGAAGCCTAACTCAAACAATAGACCTAACCCTAACCCTAGGCGGACACCTTAAGCTTGACCCCAACCCTAACCTGACCCTGACGCTTACTCCAACCGTAACAGTTAACCGAAAACTAACAGTAGCCCAAAACTTACTCCCTCAAACTAAGTTCAAACCTAACCTAACCTGAAGCCTAACTCAAACCACAGACCTAACCCTAACCCTAGGCAGACACCTTAAGCTCAACCCCAACCCTAACCGGACCGTCACGCTAACTCCAAACGTAACATTGAACCGAAAACTAACAGTAGCCCTAAACTTACTCCCTCAAACCAAGTTCAATCCTAACCTAACCTGAAGCCTAAATGAAACCATAGACCTAACCCTAACCCTAGGCGGACACCTTATGCTTAACCCCCACCCTAACCTGACCCTGACGCTTACTCCAACCGTAACAGTTAAACGAAAACTAACAGTAGCCCTAAACTGTCTCCCTCAAACTAAGTTCAAACCTAACCTAACCTGAAGCCTAACTCAAACAATAGACTTAACCCTAACCCTAGGCGGACACCTTAAGCTTAACCCCAACCCTAACCTGACCCTGAGGCTAAATCCAACCGTAACACTGAACCGAAAACTAACAGTGGCCCTAAACTTACTCCCTCAAACTAAGTTCAATCCTAACCTAACCTGAAGCCTAAATGAAACCATAGACCTAACCCTAACCCTAGGCGGACACCTTATGCTTAACCCCCACCCTAACCTGACCCTGACGCTTACTCCAACCGTAACAGATAACCGAAAACTAACAGTAGCCCTAAACTGACTCCCTCAAACTAAGTTCAAACCTAACCTAACCTGAAGCCTAAATCAAATCATAGACCTAACCCTAACCCTAGGCGGACAACTTATGCTTAACCCCCACCCTAACCTGACCCTGACGCTTACTCCAACTGTAACAGTTAACCGAAAACTAACAGTAGCCCTGAACTTACACCCTCAAACTAACTTCAAACCTAATCTAACCTGAAGCCTAACTCAAACCATAGACCTAACCCTAACCCTAGGCGGACACCTTAAGCTCAACCCCAACCCTAACCTGACCCTGACGCTATCTCCAACCGTAACACTGAACCGAAAACTAAAAGTAGCCCTAAACTTACTCCCTCAAACTAACTTCAAACATAACCTAACCGGAAGCCTAAATTAAACCATACACCTAACCCTAACCCTAGGCGGACACCTTAAGCTCAACCCCAACCCTAACCTGACCTCCAAGCTAACTCCAAACATATCACTGAACCGAAAACTAAGAGTAGTCCTAAACTTACTCCCTCAAACTAAGTTCAATCCTAACCTAACCTGAAGCCTAAATGAAACCATAGACCTAACCCTAACCCTAGGCGGACCCCTTATGATTAACCCCCACCAAAACCTGACCCTGACGCTTACTCCAACCATAACAGTTAAACGAAAACTAACAGTAGCCCTAAACTTACTCCCTCAAACTAACTTCAAACCTAACGTAACCTGAAGCCTAAATCAAACCATACACCTAACCCTAACCCTAGGCGGACACCTTAAGCTCAACCCCAACCCTAACCTGGCTCTGACGCTAACTCCAACAGTAACAGTTACCCGAAAACTAACAGTAGCCCTAAACTTACTCCCTCAAACTAACTTCAAACCTAACCTAACTTGAAGCCTAACTCAAACCATAGACCTAACCCTAACCCTAGGCGGACACCTGAAACTCAACCACAACCCTAACCAGACCCTGACGCTATCTCCAACCGTAATACTGAACCGAAAACTAACAGTAGCCCTAAACTTACTCCCTCAAACTAAGTTCAAACCTAACCTATCCTGAAGCCTAACTCAAACCATAGGCCTAACCCTAACCCAAGGCGGACACCTGAAGCTCAACCCCAACCCTAACCTGACCCTGACGCTATCTCCAACCGTAACACTGAACCGAAAACTAACAGTAGCCCTAAACTTACTCCCTCAAACTAAGTTCAAACCTAACCTAACCTGAACCCTAACTCAAACCACAGACCTAACCCTAACCCTAGGCGGACACCTTAAGCTCAACCCCAACCCTAACCTGGCCCTGACGCTAACTCCAACCGTAACAGTTACCCGAAAACTAACAGTAGCCCTAAACTTACTGCCTCAAACTAAGTTCCAACCTAACCTAACCTGAAGCCTAAATCAAACCAAACACCTAACCCTAACCCTAGGCGGACACCTGAAGTTCAAACCCAACCCTAACCTGACCCTCACGCTAACTCCAACCGTAACACTGAAACGAAAACTAACAGTAGCCCTAAACTTACTCCCTCAAACTAAGTTCAAACCTAACCTAACCTGAAGCCTAACTCAAACCATAGACCTAACCGTAACCCTAGGCTGACACCTGAAGCTCAACCCCAACCCTTACCTGACTCTGACGCTATCTCCAACCGTAACACTGAACCGAAAACTAACAGTAGACCTAAACTTACTCCCTCAAACTAAGTTCAAACCTAACCTAACCTGAAGCCTAACTCAAACCACAGACCTAACCCTAACCCTAGGCAGACACCTTAAGCTCAACCCCAACCCTAACCGGACCCTCACGGTAACTCCAAAGGTAACATTGAACCGAAAACTAACAGTAGCCCTAAACTTCCTCCCTCAAACTAAGTTCAATCCTAACCTAACCTGAAGCCTAAATGAAACCATAGACCTAACCCTAACCCTAGGCGTACACCTTATACTTAACCCCCACCCTAAGTTGACCCTGACGCTTACTCCGACCGTAACAGTTAAACGAAAACTAACAGTAGCCCTAAATTGTCTCCCACAAACTAAGTTCAAACCTAACCTAACCTGAAGCCTAACTCAAACAATAGACCTAACCCTAACCCTAGGCGGACACCTGAAGCTCAATCACAACCCTAACCTGACCCTGACGCTATCTCCAACCGTAACACTGAACCGAAAACTAACAGTAGCCCTAAACTTACTCCCTCAAACTAAGTTCAAACCTAACCTAACCTGAAGCCTCACTCAAACCACAGACCTAACCCTAACCCTAGGAGGACACCTTAAGCTCAACCCCAACCCTAACCTGACCCTCACGCTAACTCCAACCGTAACACTGTACCGAAAACTAACAGTAGCCCTAAACTTACTCCCTCAAACTAAGTTCAAACCTAACCTAACCTGAAGCCTAACTCAAACAATTGACCTAACCCTAACCCTAGGCGGACACCTTAAGCTTGACCCCAACCCTAACCTGACCCTGACGCTTACTCCAACCGTAACAGTTAACCGAAAACTAACAGTAGCCCTGAACTTACACCCTCAAACTAACTTCAAACCTAATCTAACCTGAAGCCTAACTCAAACCATAGACCTAACCCTAACCCTAGGCGGACACCTTAAGCTCAACCCCAACCCTAACCTGACCCTGACGCTATCTCCAACCGTAACTCTGAACCGAAAACTAACAGTAGCCCTAAACTTACTCCCTCAAACTAACTTCAAACCTAACCTAACCTGAAGCCTAAATTAAACCATACACCTAACCCTAACCCTAGGCGGACACCTTAAGCTCAACCCCAACCCTAACCTGACCTCCAGGCTAACTCCAAACATATCACTGAACCGAAAACTAAGAGTAGTCCTAAACTTACTCCCTCAAACTAAGTTCAATCCTAACCTAACCTGAAGCCTAAATGAAACCATAGACCTAACCCTAACCCTAGGAGGACACCTTATGGTTAACCCCCAACAAAACCTGACCCTGACGCTTACTCCAACCATAACAGTTAAACGAAAACTAACAGTAGCCCTAAACTTACTCCCTCAAACTAACTTCAAACCTAACCTAACCTGAAGCCTAAATCAAACCATACACCTAACCCTAACCCTAGGCGGACACCTTAAGCTCAACCCCAACCCTAACCTGGCTCTGACGCTAACTCCAACAGTAACAGTTACCCGAAAACTAACAGTAGCCCTAAACTTACTCCCTCAAACTAACTTCAAACCTAACCTAACTTGAAGCCTAACTCAAACCATAGACCTAACCCTAACCCTAGGCGGACACCTGAAACTCAACCACAACCCTAACCAGACCCTGACGCTATCTCCAACCGTAATACTGAACCGAAAACTAACAGTAGCCCTAAACTTACTCCCTCAAACTAAGTTCAAACCTAACCTATCCTGAAGCCTAACTCAAACCATAGGCCTAACCCTAACCCAAGGCGGACACCTGAAGCTCAACCCCAACCCTAACCTGACCCTGACGCTATCTCCAACCGTAACACTGAACCGAAAACTAACAGTAGCCCTAAACTTACTCCCTCAAACTAAGTTCAAACCTAACCTAACCTGAACCCTAACTCAAACCACAGACCTAACCCTAACCCTAGGCGGACACCTTAAGCTCAACCCCAACCCTAACCTGGCCCTGACGCTAACTCCAACCGTAACAGTTACCCGAAAACTAAGAGTAGCCCTAAACTTACTGCCTCAAACTAAGTTCCAACCTAACCTAACCTGAAGCCTAAATCAAACCATACACCTAACCCTAACCCTAGGCGGACACCTGAAGTTCAAACCCAACCCTAACCTGACCCTCACGCTAACTCCAACCGTAACACTGAAACGAAAACTAACAGTAGCCCTAAACTTAATCCCTCAAATTAAGTTCAAACCTAACCTAACCTGAAGCCTAACTCAAACCATAGACCTAACCCTAACCCTAGGCTGACACCTGAAGCTCAACCCCAACCCTAACCTGACTCTGACGCTATCTCCAACCTTAACACTGAACCGAAAACTAACAGTAGACTTAAACTTACTCCCTCAAACTAAGTTCAAACCTAACCTAACCTGAAGCCTAACTCAAACCACAGACCTAACCCTAACCCTAGGCAGACACCTTAAGCTCAACCCCAACCCTAACCGGACCCTCACGGTAACTCCAAACGTAACATTGAACCGAAAACTAACAGTAGCCCTAAACTTACTCCCTCAAACTAAGTTCAATCCTAACCTAACCTGAAGCCTAAATGAAACCATAGACCTAACCCTAACCCTAGGCGTACACCTTATACTTAACCCCCACCCTAAGTTGACCCTGACGCTTACTCCAACCGTAACAGTTAAACGAAAACTAACAGTAGCCCTAAACTGTCTCCCACAAACTAAGTTCAAACCTAACCTAACCTGAAGCCTAACTCAAACAATAGACCTAACCCTAAACCTAGGCGGACACCTGAAGCTCAATCACAACCCTAACCTGACCCTGACGCTATCTCCAACCGAAACACTGAACCGAAAAATAACAGTAGCCCTAAACTTACTCCCTCAAACTAAGTTCAAACCTAACCTAACCTGAAGCCTCACTCAAACCACAGACCTAACCCTAACCCTAGGAGGACACCTTAAGCTCAACCCCAACCCTAACCTGACCCTCACGCTAACTCCAACCGTAACACTGTACCGAAAACTAACAGTAGCCCTAAACTTACTCCCTCAAACTAAGTTCAAACCTAACCTAACCTGAAGCCTAACTCAAACAATAGACCTAACCCTAACCCTAACCCTAGGCGGACACCTTAAGCTTGACCCCAACCCTAACCTGACCCTGACGCTTACTCCAACCGTAACAGTTAACCGATAACTAACAGTAGCCCTAAACTTACTCCCTCAAACTAAGTTCAAACCTAACCTAACCTGAACCCTAACTCAAACCACAGACCTAACCCTAACCCTAGGCAGACACCGTAAGCTCAACCCCAACCCTAACCGGACCGTCACGCTAACTCCAAACGTAACATTGAACCGAAAACTAACAGTAGCCCTAAACTTACTCCCTCAAACTAAGTTCAATCCTAACCTAACCTGGAGCCTAAATGAAACCATAGACCTAACCCTAACCCTAGGCGGACACCTTATGCTTAACCCCCACCCTAACCTGACCCTGACGCTTACTCCAACCGTAACAGTTAAACGAAACCTAACAGTAGCCCGAAACTGTCTCCCTCAAACTAAGTTCAAACCTAACCTAACCTGAAGCCTAACTCAAACAATAGACTTAACCCTAACCCTAGGCGGACACCTTAAGCTTAACCCCAACCCTAACCTGACCCTGAGGCTAAATCCAACCGTAACACTGAACCGAAAACTAACAGTGGCCCTAAACTTACTCCCTCAAACTAAGTTCAATCCTAACCTAACCTGAAGCATAAATGAAACCATAGACCTAACCCTAACCCTAGGCGGATACCTTATGCTTAACCCCCACCCTAACCTGACCCTGACGCTTACTCCAACCGTAACAGATAACCGAAAACTAACAGTAGCCCTAAAATTACTCCCTCAAACTAAGTTCAAACCTAACCTAACCTGAAGCCTAAATCAAACCATACACCTAACCCTAACCCTAGGCGGACACCTTAAGCTCAACCCCAAACCTAACCTGGCCCTGACGCTAACTACAACAGTAACAGTTACCCGAAAACTAACAGTAGCCCTAAACTTACTCCCTCAAACTAACTTCAAACCTAACCTAATTTGAAGCCTAACTCAAACCATAGACCTAACCCTAACGCTAGGCGGACACCTGAAACTCAACCACAAGCCTAACCAGACCCTGACGCTATCTCTAACCGTAACACTGAACCGAAAACTAACAGTAGCCCTAAACTTACTCCCTCAAACTAACTTCAAACCTAACCTAACCTGAAGCATAACTCAAACCATAGACCTAACCCTAACC
Source organism: Tupaia tana (assembly GCA_026018925.1). Lineage (NCBI taxonomy): Eukaryota > Metazoa > Chordata > Mammalia > Scandentia > Tupaiidae > Tupaia > Tupaia tana. The sequence continues at coordinate 327,437 of JAKSZU010000070.1, forward strand.
CTAGGCGGACACCTGAAGCTCAACCCCAACCCTAACCTGACCCTGACGCTATCTCCAACCGTAACACTGAACCGAAAACTAACAGTAGCCCTAAACTTACTCCCTCAAACTAAGTTCAAACCTAACCTAACCTGAAGCCTAACTCAAACCACAGACCTAACCCTAACCCTAGGTGGACACCTTAAGCTCAACCCCAACCCTAACCTGGCCCTGACGCTAACTCCAACAGTAACAGTTACCCGAAAACTAACAGTAGCCCTAAACTTACTTCCTCAAACTAAGTTCAAACCTAACCTAACCTGAAGCCTAAATCAAACCATACACCTAACCCTAACCCTAGGCGGACACCTTAAGCTCAACCCCAAACCTAACCTGACCCTGACGCTTACTCCAAACGTAACAGTTAACCGAAAACTAACAGTAGCCCTAAATTGACTCCCTCAAACTAAGTTCAAACCTAACCTAACCTGAAGCCTAAATCAAATCATAGACCTAACCCTAACCCTAGGCGGACAACTTATGCTTAACCCCCACCCTAACCTGACCCTGACGCTTACTCCAACTGTAACAGTTAACCGAAAACTAACAGTAGCCCTGAACTTACACCCTCAAACTAACTTCAAACCTAATGTAACGTGAAGCCTAACTCAAACCATAGACCTAACCCTAACCCTAGGCGGACACCTTAAGCTCAACCCCAACCCTAACCTGACCCTGACGCTATCTCCAACCGTAACACTGAACCGAAAACTAACAGTAGCCCTAAACTTACTCCCTCAAACTAACTTCAAACCTAACCTAACCTGAAGCCTAAATTAAACCATACACCTAACCCTAACCCTAGGCGGACACCTTAAGCTCAACCCCAACCCTAACCTGACCTCCAGGCTAACTCCAAACATATCACTGAACCGGAAACTAAGAGTAGTCCTAAACTTACTCCCTCAAACTAAGTTCAATCCTAACCAAACCTGAAGCCGAAATGAAACCATAGACCTAACCCTAACCCTAGGCGGACACCTTATGGTTAACCCCCAACAAAACCTGACCCTGACGCTTACTCCAACCATAACAGTTAAACGAAAACTAACAGTAGCCCTAAACTTACTCCCTCAAACTAACTTCAAACCTAACCTAACCTGAAGCCTAAATCAAACCATACACCTAACCCTAACCCTAGGCGGACACCTTAAGCTCAACCCCAACCCTAACCTGGCTCTGACGCTAACTCCAACAGTAACAGTTACCCGAAAACTAACAGTAGCCCTAAACATACTCCCTCAAACTAACTTCAAACCTAACCTAACTTGAAGCCTAACTCAAACCATAGACCTAACCCAAACCCTAGGCGGACACCTGAAACTCAACCACAACCCTAACCAGACCCTGACGCTATCTCCAACCGTAATACTGAACCGAAAACTAACAGTAGCCCTAAACTTACTCCCTCAAACTAAGTTCAAACCTAACCTATCCTGAAGCCTAACTAAAACCATAGGCCTAACCCTAACCCAAGGCGGACACCTGAAGCTCAACCCCAACCCTAACCTGACCCTGACGCTATCTCCAACCGTAACACTGAACCGAAAACTAACAGTAGCCCTAAACTTAATCCCTCAAACTAAGTTCAAACCTAACCTAACCTGAACCCTAACTCAAACCACAGACCTAACCCTAACCCTAGGCGGACACCTTAAGCTCGACCCCAACCCTAACCTGGCCCTGACGCTAACTCCAACCGTAACAGTTACCCGAAAACTAACAGTAGCCCTAAACTTACTGCCTCAAACTAAGTTCAAACCTAACCTAACCTGAAGCCTAACTCAAACCACAGACCTAACCCTAACCCTAGGCAGACACCTTAAGCTCAACCCCAACCCTAACCGGACCCTCATGGTAACTCCAAACGTAACATTGAACCGAAAACTAACAGTAGCCCTAAACTTACTCCCTCAAACTAAGTTCAATCCTAACCTAACCTGAAGCCTAAATGTAACCATAGACCTAACCCTAACCCTAGGCGGACACCTTATGCTTAACCCCCACCCAAAGTTGACCCTGACGCTTACTCCAACCGTAACAGTTAAACGAAAACTAACAGTAGCCCTAAACTGTCTCCCACAAACTAAGTTCAAACCTAACCTAACCTGAATCCTAACTCAAACAATAGACCTAACCCTAACCCTAGGCGGACACCTGAAGCTCAATCACAACCCTAACCTGACCCTGACGCTATCTCCAACCGTAACACTGAACCGAAAACTAACAGTAGCCCTAAACTTACTCCCTCAAACTAAGTTCAAACCTAACCTAACCTGAAGTCTCACTCAAACCACAGACCTAACCCTAACTCTAGGAGGACACCTTAAGCTCAACCCCAACCCTAACCTGACCCTCACACTAACTCCAACCGTAACACTGTACCGAAAACTAACAGTAGCCCTAAACTTACTTCCTCAAACTAAGTTCAAACCTAACCTAACCTGAAGCCTAACTCAAACAATAGACCTAACCCTAACCCTAGGCGGACACCTTAAGCTTGACCCCAACCCTAACCTGACCCTGACGCTTACTCCAACCGTAACAGTTAACCGAAAACTAACAGTAGCCCTAAACTTACTCCCTCAAACTAAGTTCAAACCTAACCTAACCTGAAGCCTAACTCAAACCACAGACCTAACCCTAACCCTAGGCAGACACCTTAAGCTCAACCCCAACCCTAACCGGACCGTCACGCTAACTCCAAACGTAACATTGAACCGAAAACTAACAGTAGCCCTTAACTTACTCCCTCAAACTAAGTTCAATCAAACCTAACCTGGAGCCTAAATGAAACCATAGACCTAACCCTAACCCTAGGCGGACACCTTATGCTTAACCCCCACCCTAACCTGACCCTGACGCTTACTCCAACCGTAACAGTTAAACGAAAACTAACAGTAGCACTAAACTGTCTCCCTCAAACTAAGTTCAAACCTAACCTAACCTGAAGCCTAACTCAAACAATAGACTTAACCCTAACCCTAGGCGGACACCTTAAGCTTAACCCCAACCCTAACCTGACCCTGAGGCTAAATCCAACCGTAACACTGAACCGAAAACTAACAGTGGCCCTAAACTTACTCCCTCAAACTAAGTTCAATCCTAACCTAACCTGAAGCATAAATGAAACCATAGACCTAACCCTAACCCTAGGCGGATACCTTATGCTTAACCTCCACCCTAACCTGACCCTGACGCTTACTCCAACCGTAACAGATAACCGAAAACTAACAGTAGCCCTAAAATTACTCCCTCAAACTAAGTTCAAACCTAACCTAACCTGAAGCCTAAATCAAACCATACACTTAACCCTAACCCTAGGCGGACACCTTAAGCTCAACCCCAAAACTAACCTGGCCCTGACGCTAACTACAACAGTAACAGTTACCCGAAAACTAACAGTAGCCCTAAACTTACTCCCTCAAACTAACTTCAAACCTAACCTAATTTGAAGCCTAACTCAAACCATAGACCTAACCCTAACGCTAGGCGGACACCTGAAACTCAACCACAAGCCTAACCAGACCCTGACGCTATCTCTAACCGTAACACTGAACCGAAAACTAACAGTAGCCCTAAACTTACTCCCTCAAACTAAGTTCAAACCTAACCTAACCTGAAGCATAACTCAAACCATAGACCTAACCCTAACCCTAGGCGGACACCTGAAGCTCAACCCCAACCCTAACCTGACCCTGACGCTATCTCCAACCGTAACACTGAACCGAAAACTAACAGTAGCCCTAAACTTACTCCCTCAAACTAAGTTCAAACCTAACCTAACCTGAAGCCTAACTCAAACCACAGACCTAACCCTAACCCTAGGTGGACACCTTAAGCTCAACCCCAACCCTAACCTGGCCCTGACGCTAACTCCAACAGTAACAGTTACCCGAAAACTAACAGTAGCCCTAAACTTACTTCCTCAAACTAAGTTCAAACCTAACCTAACCTGAAGCCTAAATCAAACCATACACCTAACCCTAACCCTAGGCGGACACCTTAAGCTCAACCCCAAACCTAACCTGACCCTGACGCTTACTCCAAACGTAACAGTTAACCGAAAACTAACAGTAGCCCTAAATTGACTCCCTCAAACTAAGTTCAAACCTAACCTAACCTGAAGCCTAAATCAAATCATAGACCTAACCATAACCCTAGGCGGACAACTTATGCTTAACCCCCACCCTAACCTGACCCTGACGCTTACTCCAACTGTAACAGTTAACCGAAAACTAACAGTAGCCCTGAACTTACACCCTCAAACTAACTTCAAACCTAATGTAACGTGAAGCCTAACTCAAACCATAGACCTAACCCTAACCCTAGGCGGACACCTTAAGCTCAACCCCAACCCTAACCTGACCCTGACGCTTACTCCATCCGTAACAGTTAAACGAAAACTAACAGTAGCCCTAAACTGTCTCCCTCAAACTAAGTTCAAACCTAACCTAACCTGAAGCCTAACTCAAACAATAGACCTAACCCTAACCCTAGGCGGACACCTTAAGCTCAACCCCAACCCTAACCTGACCCTGACGCTATCTCCAACCGTAACTCTGAACCGAAAACTAACAGTAGCCCTAAACTTACTCCCTCAAACTAACTTCAAACCTAACCTAACCTGAAGCCTAAATTAAACCATACACCTAACCCTAACCCTAGGCGGACACCTTAAGCTCAACCCCAACCCTAACCTGACCTCCAGGCTAACTCCAAACATATCACTGAACCGAAAACTAAGAGTAGTCCTAAACTTACTCCCTCAAACTAAGTTCAATCCTAACCTAACCTGAAGCCTAAATGAAACCATAGACCTAACCCTAACCCTAGGAGGACACCTTATGGTTAACCCCCAACAAAACCTGACCCTGACGCTTACTCCAACCATAACAGTTAAACGAAAACTAACAGTAGCCCTAAACTTACTCCCTCAAACTAACTTCAAACCTAACCTAACCTGAAGCCTAAATCAAACCATACACCTAACCCTAACCCTAGGCGGACACCTTAAGCTCAACCCCAACCCTAACCTGGCTCTGACGCTAACTCCAACAGTAACAGTTACCCGAAAACTAACAGTAGCCCTAAACTTACTCCCTCAAACTAACTTCAAACCTAACCTAACTTGAAGCCTAACTCAAACCATAGACCTAACCCTAACCCTAGGCGGACACCTGAAACTCAACCACAACCCTAACCAGACCCTGACGCTATCTCCAACCGTAATACTGAACCGAAAACTAACAGTAGCCCTAAACTTACTCCCTCAAACTAAGTTCAAACCTAACCTATCCTGAAGCCTAACTCAAACCATAGGCCTAACCCTAACCCAAGGCGGACACCTGAAGCTCAACCCCAACCCTAACCTGACCCTGACGCTATCTCCAACCGTAACACTGAACCGAAAACTAACAGTAGCCCTAAACTTACTCCCTCAAACTAAGTTCAAACCTAACCTAACCTGAACCCTAACTCAAACCACAGACCTAACCCTAACCCTAGGCGGACACCTTAAGCTCAACCCCAACCCTAACCTGGCCCTGACGCTAACTCCAACCGTAACAGTTACCCGAAAACTAAGAGTAGCCCTAAACTTACTGCCTCAAACTAAGTTCCAACCTAACCTAACCTGAAGCCTAAATCAAACCATACACCTAACCCTAACCCTAGGCGGACACCTGAAGTTCAAACCCAACCCTAACCTGACCCTCACGCTAACTCCAACCGTAACACTGAAACGAAAACTAACAGTAGCCCTAAACTTAATCCCTCAAATTAAGTTCAAACCTAACCTAACCTGAAGCCTAACTCAAACCATAGACCTAACCCTAACCCTAGGCTGACACCTGAAGCTCAACCCCAACCCTAACCTGACTCTGACGCTATCTCCAACCTTAACACTGAACCGAAAACTAACAGTAGACTTAAACTTACTCCCTCAAACTAAGTTCAAACCTAACCTAACCTGAAGCCTAACTCAAACCACAGACCTAACCCTAACCCTAGGCAGACACCTTAAGCTCAACCCCAACCCTAACCGGACCCTCACGGTAACTCCAAACGTAACATTGAACCGAAAACTAACAGTAGCCCTAAACTTACTCCCTCAAACTAAGTTCAATCCTAACCTAACCTGAAGCCTAAATGAAACCATAGACCTAACCCTAACCCTAGGCGTACACCTTATACTTAACCCCCACCCTAAGTTGACCCTGACGCTTACTCCAACCGTAACAGTTAAACGAAAACTAACAGTAGCCCTAAACTGTCTCCCACAAACTAAGTTCAAACCTAACCTAACCTGAAGCCTAACTCAAACAATAGACCTAACCCTAAACCTAGGCGGACACCTGAAGCTCAATCACAACCCTAACCTGACCCTGACGCTATCTCCAACCGAAACACTGAACCGAAAAATAACAGTAGCCCTAAACTTACTCCCTCAAACTAAGTTCAAACCTAACCTAACCTGAAGCCTCACTCAAACCACAGACCTAACCCTAACCCTAGGAGGACACCTTAAGCTCAACCCCAACCCTAACCTGACCCTCACGCTAACTCCAACCGTAACACTGTACCGAAAACTAACAGTAGCCCTAAACTTACTCCCTCAAACTAAGTTCAAACCTAACCTAACCTGAAGCCTAACTCAAACAATAGACCTAACCCTAACCCTAACCCTAGGCGGACACCTTAAGCTTGACCCCAACCCTAACCTGACCCTGACGCTTACTCCAACCGTAACAGTTAACCGATAACTAACAGTAGCCCTAAACTTACTCCCTCAAACTAAGTTCAAACCTAACCTAACCTGAACCCTAACTCAAACCACAGACCTAACCCTAACCCTAGGCAGACACCGTAAGCTCAACCCCAACCCTAACCGGACCGTCACGCTAACTCCAAACGTAACATTGAACCGAAAACTAACAGTAGCCCTAAACTTACTCCCTCAAACTAAGTTCAATCCTAACCTAACCTGGAGCCTAAATGAAACCATAGACCTAACCCTAACCCTAGGCGGACACCTTATGCTTAACCCCCACCCTAACCTGACCCTGACGCTTACTCCAACCGTAACAGTTAAACGAAACCTAACAGTAGCCCGAAACTGTCTCCCTCAAACTAAGTTCAAACCTAACCTAACCTGAAGCCTAACTCAAACAATAGACTTAACCCTAACCCTAGGCGGACACCTTAAGCTTAACCCCAACCCTAACCTGACCCTGAGGCTAAATCCAACCGTAACACTGAACCGAAAACTAACAGTGGCCCTAAACTTACTCCCTCAAACTAAGTTCAATCCTAACCTAACCTGAAGCATAAATGAAACCATAGACCTAACCCTAACCCTAGGCGGATACCTTATGCTTAACCCCCACCCTAACCTGACCCTGACGCTTACTCCAACCGTAACAGATAACCGAAAACTAACAGTAGCCCTAAAATTACTCCCTCAAACTAAGTTCAAACCTAACCTAACCTGAAGCCTAAATCAAACCATACACCTAACCCTAACCCTAGGCGGACACCTTAAGCTCAACCCCAAACCTAACCTGGCCCTGACGCTAACTACAACAGTAACAGTTACCCGAAAACTAACAGTAGCCCTAAACTTACTCCCTCAAACTAACTTCAAACCTAACCTAATTTGAAGCCTAACTCAAACCATAGACCTAACCCTAACGCTAGGCGGACACCTGAAACTCAACCACAAGCCTAACCAGACCCTGACGCTATCTCTAACCGTAACACTGAACCGAAAACTAACAGTAGCCCTAAACTTACTCCCTCAAACTAACTTCAAACCTAACCTAACCTGAAGCATAACTCAAACCATAGACCTAACCCTAACCCTAGGCGGACACCTGAAGCTCAACCCCAACCCTAACCTGACCCTGACGCTATCTCCAACCGTAACACTGAACCGAAAACTAACAGTAGCCCTAAACTTACTCCCTCAAACTAAGTTCAAACCTAACCTAACCTGAAGCCTAACTCAAACCACAGACCTAACCCTAACCCTAGGTGGACACCTTAAGCTCAACCCCAACCCTAACCTGGCCCTGACGCTAACTCCAACAGTAACAGTTACCCGAAAACTAACAGTAGCCCTAAACTTACTTCCTCAAACTAAGTTCAAACCTAACCTAACCTGAAGCCTAAATCAAACCATACACCTAACCCTAACCCTAGGCGGACACCTTAAGCTCAACCCCAAACCTAACCTGACCCTGACGCTTACTCCAAACGTAACAGTTAACCGAAAACTAACAGTAGCCCTAAATTGACTCCCTCAAACTAAGTTCAAACCTAACCTAACCTGAAGCCTAAATCAAATCATAGACCTAACCCTAACCCTAGGCGGACAACTTATGCTTAACCCCCACCCTAACCTGACCCTGACGCTTACTCCAACTGTAACAGTTAACCGAAAACTAACAGTAGCCCTGAACTTACACCCTCAAACTAACTTCAAACCTAATGTAACGTGAAGCCTAACTCAAACCATAGACCTAACCCTAACCCTAGGCGGACACCTTAAGCTCAACCCCAACCCTAACCTGACCCTGACGCTATCTCCAACCGTAACACTGAACCGAAAACTAACAGTAGCCCTAAACTTACTCCCTCAAACTAACTTCAAACCTAACCTAACCTGAAGCCTAAATTAAACCATACACCTAACCCTAACCCTAGGCGGACACCTTAAGCTCAACCCCAACCCTAACCTGACCTCCAGGCTAACTCCAAACATATCACTGAACCGGAAACTAAGAGTAGTCCTAAACTTACTCCCTCAAACTAAGTTCAATCCTAACCAAACCTGAAGCCGAAATGAAACCATAGACCTAACCCTAACCCTAGGCGGACACCTTATGGTTAACCCCCAACAAAACCTGACCCTGACGCTTACTCCAACCATAACAGTTAAACGAAAACTAACAGTAGCCCTAAACTTACTCCCTCAAACTAACTTCAAACCTAACCTAACCTGAAGCCTAAATCAAACCATACACCTAACCCTAACCCTAGGCGGACACCTTAAGCTCAACCCCAACCCTAACCTGGCTCTGACGCTAACTCCAACAGTAACAGTTACCCGAAAACTAACAGTAGCCCTAAACATACTCCCTCAAACTAACTTCAAACCTAACCTAACTTGAAGCCTAACTCAAACCATAGACCTAACCCAAACCCTAGGCGGACACCTGAAACTCAACCACAACCCTAACCAGACCCTGACGCTATCTCCAACCGTAATACTGAACCGAAAACTAACAGTAGCCCTAAACTTACTCCCTCAAACTAAGTTCAAACCTAACCTATCCTGAAGCCTAACTAAAACCATAGGCCTAACCCTAACCCAAGGCGGACACCTGAAGCTCAACCCCAACCCTAACCTGACCCTGACGCTATCTCCAACCGTAACACTGAACCGAAAACTAACAGTAGCCCTAAACTTAATCCCTCAAACTAAGTTCAAACCTAACCTAACCTGAACCCTAACTCAAACCACAGACCTAACCCTAACCCTAGGCGGACACCTTAAGCTCGACCCCAACCCTAACCTGGCCCTGACGCTAACTCCAACCGTAACAGTTACCCGAAAACTAACAGTAGCCCTAAACTTACTGCCTCAAACTAAGTTCAAACCTAACCTAACCTGAAGCCTAACTCAAACCACAGACCTAACCCTAACCCTAGGCAGACACCTTAAGCTCAACCCCAACCCTAACCGGACCCTCATGGTAACTCCAAACGTAACATTGAACCGAAAACTAACAGTAGCCCTAAACTTACTCCCTCAAACTAAGTTCAATCCTAACCTAACCTGAAGCCTAAATGTAACCATAGACCTAACCCTAACCCTAGGCGGACACCTTATGCTTAACCCCCACCCAAAGTTGACCCTGACGCTTACTCCAACCGTAACAGTTAAACGAAAACTAACAGTAGCCCTAAACTGTCTCCCACAAACTAAGTTCAAACCTAACCTAACCTGAATCCTAACTCAAACAATAGACCTAACCCTAACCCTAGGCGGACACCTGAAGCTCAATCACAACCCTAACCTGACCCTGACGCTATCTCCAACCGTAACACTGAACCGAAAACTAACAGTAGCCCTAAACTTACTCCCTCAAACTAAGTTCAAACCTAACCTAACCTGAAGTCTCACTCAAACCACAGACCTAACCCTAACTCTAGGAGGACACCTTAAGCTCAACCCCAACCCTAACCTGACCCTCACACTAACTCCAACCGTAACACTGTACCGAAAACTAACAGTAGCCCTAAACTTACTTCCTCAAACTAAGTTCAAACCTAACCTAACCTGAAGCCTAACTCAAACAATAGACCTAACCCTAACCCTAGGCGGACACCTTAAGCTTGACCCCAACCCTAACCTGACCCTGACGCTTACTCCAACCGTAACAGTTAACCGAAAACTAACAGTAGCCCTAAACTTACTCCCTCAAACTAAGTTCAAACCTAACCTAACCTGAAGCCTAACTCAAACCACAGACCTAACCCTAACCCTAGGCAGACACCTTAAGCTCAACCCCAACCCTAACCGGACCGTCACGCTAACTCCAAACGTAACATTGAACCGAAAACTAACAGTAGCCCTTAACTTACTCCCTCAAACTAAGTTCAATCAAACCTAACCTGGAGCCTAAATGAAACCATAGACCTAACCCTAACCCTAGGCGGACACCTTATGCTTAACCCCCACCCTAACCTGACCCTGACGCTTACTCCAACCGTAACAGTTAAACGAAAACTAACAGTAGCACTAAACTGTCTCCCTCAAACTAAGTTCAAACCTAACCTAACCTGAAGCCTAACTCAAACAATAGACTTAACCCTAACCCTAGGCGGACACCTTAAGCTTAACCCCAACCCTAACCTGACCCTGAGGCTAAATCCAACCGTAACACTGAACCGAAAACTAACAGTGGCCCTAAACTTACTCCCTCAAACTAAGTTCAATCCTAACCTAACCTGAAGCATAAATGAAACCATAGACCTAACCCTAACCCTAGGCGGATACCTTATGCTTAACCTCCACCCTAACCTGACCCTGACGCTTACTCCAACCGTAACAGATAACCGAAAACTAACAGTAGCCCTAAAATTACTCCCTCAAACTAAGTTCAAACCTAACCTAACCTGAAGCCTAAATCAAACCATACACTTAACCCTAACCCTAGGCGGACACCTTAAGCTCAACCCCAAAACTAACCTGGCCCTGACGCTAACTACAACAGTAACAGTTACCCGAAAACTAACAGTAGCCCTAAACTTACTCCCTCAAACTAACTTCAAACCTAACCTAATTTGAAGCCTAACTCAAACCATAGACCTAACCCTAACGCTAGGCGGACACCTGAAACTCAACCACAAGCCTAACCAGACCCTGACGCTATCTCTAACCGTAACACTGAACCGAAAACTAACAGTAGCCCTAAACTTACTCCCTCAAACTAAGTTCAAACCTAACCTAACCTGAAGCATAACTCAAACCATAGACCTAACCCTAACCCTAGGCGGACACCTGAAGCTCAACCCCAACCCTAACCTGACCCTGACGCTATCTCCAACCGTAACACTGAACCGAAAACTAACAGTAGCCCTAAACTTACTCCCTCAAACTAAGTTCAAACCTAACCTAACCTGAAGCCTAACTCAAACCACAGACCTAACCCTAACCCTAGGTGGACACCTTAAGCTCAACCCCAACCCTAACCTGGCCCTGACGCTAACTCCAACAGTAACAGTTACCCGAAAACTAACAGTAGCCCTAAACTTACTTCCTCAAACTAAGTTCAAACCTAACCTAACCTGAAGCCTAAATCAAACCATACACCTAACCCTAACCCTAGGCGGACACCTTAAGCTCAACCCCAAACCTAACCTGACCCTGACGCTTACTCCAAACGTAACAGTTAACCGAAAACTAACAGTAGCCCTAAATTGACTCCCTCAAACTAAGTTCAAACCTAACCTAACCTGAAGCCTAAATCAAATCATAGACCTAACCATAACCCTAGGCGGACAACTTATGCTTAACCCCCACCCTAACCTGACCCTGACGCTTACTCCAACTGTAACAGTTAACCGAAAACTAACAGTAGCCCTGAACTTACACCCTCAAACTAACTTCAAACCTAATGTAACGTGAAGCCTAACTCAAACCATAGACCTAACCCTAACCCTAGGCGGACACCTTAAGCTCAACCCCAACCCTAACCTGACCCTGACGCTTACTCCATCCGTAACAGTTAAACGAAAACTAACAGTAGCCCTAAACTGTCTCCCTCAAACTAAGTTCAAACCTAACCTAACCTGAAGCCTAACTCAAACAATAGACTTAACGCTAACCCTAGGCGGACACCTTAAGCTTAACCCCAACCCTAACCTGACCCTGAGGCTAAATCCAACCGTAACACTGAACCGAAAACTAACAGTGGCCCTAAACTTACTCCCTCAAACTAAGTTCAATGTTAACCTAACCTGAAGCCTAAATGAAACCATAGACCTAACCCTAACCCTAGGCGGACACCTGAAGTTCAAACCCAACCCTAACCTGACCCTCACGCTAACTCCAACCGTAACACTGAAACGAAAACTAACAGTAGACCTAAACTTACTCCCTCAAACTAAGTTCAAACCTAACCTAACCTGAAGCCTAACTCAAACCACAGACCTAACCCTAACCCTAGGCAGACACCTTAAGCTCAACCCCAACCCTAACCGGACCCTCACGGTAACACCAAACGTAACATTGAAACGAAAACTAACAGTAGCCCTAAACTTACTTCCTCAAACTAAGTTCAATCCTAACCTAACCTGAAGCCTAAATGAAACCATAGACCTAACCCTAACCCTAGGCGTACACCTTATACTTAACCCCCATCCTAAGTTGACCATGACGCTTACTCCAACCGTAACAGTTAAACGAAAACTAACAGTAGCCCTAAACTGTCTCCCACAAACTAAGTTCAAACCTAACCTAACCTGAAGCCTAACTCAAACAATAGACCTAACCCTAACCCTAGGCGGACACCTGAAGCTCAATCACAACCCTAACCTGACCCTGACGCTATCTCCAACCGTAACACTGAACCGAAAACTAACAGTAGCCCTAAACTTACTCCCTCAAACTAAGTTCAAACCTAACCTAACCTGAAGCCTCACTCAAACCACAGACCTAACCCTAACCCTAGGAGGACACCTTAAGCTCAACCCCAACCCTAACCTGACCCTCACGCTAACTCCAACCGTAACACTGTACCAAAAACTAACAGTAGCCCTAAACTTACTCCCTCAAACTAAGTTCAAACCTAACCTAACCTGAAGCCTAACTCAAACAATAGACCTAACCGTAACCCTAGGCGGACACCTTAAGCTTGACCCCAACCCTAACCTGACCTTGACGCTTACTCCAACCGTAACAGTTAACCGAAAACTAACAGTAGCCCTAAACTTACTCCCTCAAACTAAGTTCAAACCTAACCTAACCTGAAGCCTAACTCAAACCACAGACCTAACCCTAACCCTAGGCAGACACCTTAAGCTCAACCCCAACCCTAACCGGACCGTCACGCTAACTCCAATCGTAACATTGAACCGAAAACTAACAGTAGCCCTAAACTTACTCCCTCAAACTAAGTTCAATCCTAACCTAACCTGGAGCCTAAATGAAACCATAGACCTAACCCTAACCCTAGGCGGACACCTTATGCTTAACCCCCACCCTAACCTGACCCTGACGCTTACTCCAACCGTAACAGTTAAACGAAAACTAACAGTAGCCCTAAACTGTCTCCCTCAAACTAAATTCAAACCTAACCTAACCTGAAGCCTAACTCAAACAATAGACTTAACCCTAACCCTAGGCGGACACCTTAAGCTTAACCCCAACCCTAACCTGACCCTGAGGCTAAATCCAACCGTAACACTGAACCGAAAACTAACAGTGGCCCTAAACTTACTCCCTCAAACTAAGTTCAATCCTAACCTAACCTGAAGCCTAAATGAAACCATAGACCTAACCCTAACCCTAGGCGGACACCTTATGCTTAACCCCCACCCTAACCTGACCCTGACGCTTACTCCAACCGTAACAGATAAACGAAAACTAACAGTAGCCCTAAACTTACTCCCTCAAACTAAGTTCAAACCTAACCTAACCTGAAGCCTAAATCAAACCATACACCTAACCCTAATCCTAGGAGGACACCTTAAGATCAACCCCAAACCTAACCTGGCCCTGACGCTAACTACAACAGTAACAGTTACCCGAAAACTAACAGTAGCCCTAAACTTACTCCCTCAAACTAACTTCAAACCTAACCTAATTTGAAGCCTAACTCAAACCATAGACCTAACCGTAACCCTAGGCGGACACCTGAAACTCAACCACAACCCTAACCAGACCCTTACGCTATCTCTAACCGTAACACTGAACCGAAAACTAACAGTAGCCCTAAACTTACTCCCTCAAACTAAGTTCAAACCTAACCTAACCTGAAGCATAACTCAAACCATAGACCTAACCCTAAACCTAGGCGGACACCTGAAGCTCAACCCCAACCCTAACCTGACCCTGACGCTATCTCCAACCGTAACACTGAACCGAAAATTAACAGTAGCCCTAAACTTACTCCCTCAAACTAAGTTCAAACCTAACCTAACCTGAAGCCTAACTCAAACCACAGACCTAACCCTAACCCTAGGTGGACACCTTAAGCTCAACCCCAACCCTAACCTGGCCCTGACGCTAACTCCAACAGTAACAGTTACCCGAAAACTAACAGTAGCCCTAAACTTACTTCCTCAAACTAAGTTCAAACCTAACCTAACCTGAAGCCTAAATCAAACCATACACCTAACCCTAACCCTAAGCGGACACCTTAAGCTCAACCCCAAACCTAACCTGACCCTGACGCTTACTCCAACCGTAACAGTTAACCGAAAACTAACAGTAGCCCTAAACTGACTCCCTCAAACTAAGTTCAAACCTAACCTAACCTGAAGCCTAAATCAAATCATAGACCTAACCCTAACCCTAGGCGGACAACTTATGCTTAACCCCCACCCTAACCTGACCCTGACGCTTACTCCAACTGTAACAGTTAACCGAAAACTAACAGTAGCCCTGAACTTACACCCTCAAACTAACTTCAAACCTAATCTAACCTGAAGCTTAACTCAAACCATAGACCTAACCCTAACCCTAGGCGGACACCTTAAGCTCAATCCCAACCCTAACCTGACCCTGACGCTATCTACAACCGTAACACTGAACCGAAAACTAACAGTAGCCCTAAACTTACTCCCTCAAACTAACTTCAAACCTAACCTAACCTGAAGCCTAAATTAAACCATACACCTAACCCTAACCCTAGGCGGACACCTTAAGCTCAACCCCAACCCTAACGTGACCTCCAGGCTAACTCCAAACATATCACTGAACCGAAAACTAAGAGTAGTCCTAAACTTACTCCCTCAAACTAAGTTCAATCCTAACCTAACCTGAAGCCTAAATGAAACCATAGACCTAACCCTAACCCTAGGCGGACACCTTATGGTTAACCCCCACCAAAACCTGACCCTGACGCTTACTCCAAATATAACAGTTAAACGAAAACTAACAGTAGCCCTAAACTTACTCCCACAAACTAACTTCAAACCTAACCTAACCTGAAGCCTAAATCAAACCATACACCTAACCCTAACCCTAGGCGGACACCTTAAGCTCAACCCCAACCCTAACCTGGCTCTGACGCTAACTCCAACAGTAACAGTTACCCGAAAACTAACAGTAGCCCTAAACTTACTCCCTCAAACTAACTTCAAACCTAACCTAACTTGAAGCCTAACTCAAACCATAGACCTAACCCTAACCCTAGGCGGACACCTGAAACTCAACCACAACCCTAACCAGACCCTGACGCTATCTCCAACCGTAATACTGAACCGAAAACTAACAGTAGCCCTAAACTTACTCCCTCAAACTAAGTTCAAACCTAACCTATCCTGAAGCCTAACTCAAACCATAGGCCTAACCCTAACCCAAGGCGGACACCTGAAGCTCAACCCCAACCCTAAACTGACCCTGACGCTATCTCCAACCGTAACACTGAACCGAAAACTAACAGTAGCCCTAAACTTACTCCCTCAAACTAAGTTCAAACCTAACCTAACCTGAACCCTAACTCAAACCACAGACCTAACCCTAACCCTATGCGGACACCTGAAGCTCAACCCCAACCCTAACCTGGCCCTGACGCTAACTCCAACCGTAACAGTTACCCGAAAACTAACAGTAGCCCTAAACTTACTGCCTCAAACTAAGTTCCAACCTAACCTAACCTGAAGCCTAAATCAAACCATACACCTAACCCTAACCCTAGGCGGACACCTGAAGTTCAAACCCAACCCTAACCTGACCCTCACGCTAACTCCAACCGTAACACTGAAACGAAAACTAACAGTAGACCTAAACTTACTCCCTCAAACTAAGTTCAAACCTAACCTAACCTGAAGCCTAACTCAAACCACAGACCTAACCCTAACCCTAGGCAGACACCTTAAGCTCAACCCCAACCCTAACCGGACCCTCACGGTAACTCCAAACGTAACATTGAAACGAAAACTAACAGTAGCCCTAAACTTACTTCCTCAAACTAAGTTCAATCCTAACCTAACCTGAAGCCTAAATGAAACCATAGACCTAACCCTAACCCTAGGCGTACACCTTATACTTAACCCCCATCCTAAGTTGACCATGACGCTTACTCCAACCGTAACAGTTAAACGAAAACTAACAGTAGCCCTAAACTGTCTCCCACAAACTAAGTTCAAACCTAACCTAACCTGAAGCCTAACTCAAACAATAGACCTAACCCTAACCCTAGGCGGACACCTGAAGCTCAATCACAACCCTAACCTGACCCTGACGCTATCTCCAACCGTAACACTGAACCGAAAACTAACAGTAGCCCTAAACTTACTCCCTCAAACTAAGTTCAAACCTAACCTAACCTGAAGCCTCACTCAAACCACAGACCTAACCCTAACCCTAGGAGGACACCTTAAGCTCAACCCCAACCCTAACCTGACCCTCACGCTAACTCCAACCGTAACACTGTACCGAAAACTAACAGTAGCCCTAAACTTACTCCCTCAAACTAAGTTCAAACCTAACCTAACCTGAAGCCTAACTCAAACAATAGACCTAACCGTAACCCTAGGCGGACACCTTAAGCTTGACCCCAACCCTAACCTGACCTTGACGCTTACTCCAACCGTAACAGTTAACCGAAAACTAACAGTAGCCCTAAACTTACTCCCTCAAACTAAGTTCAAACCTAACCTAACCTGAAGCCTAACTCAAACCACAGACCTAACCCTAATCCTAGGCAGACACCTTAAGCTCAACCCCAACCCTAACCGGACCGTCACGCTAACTCCAATCGTAACATTGAACCGAAAACTAACAGTAGCCCTAAACTTACTCCCTCAAACTAAGTTCAATCCTAACCTAACCTGGAGCCTAAATGAAACCATAGACCTAACCCTAACCCTAGGCGGACACCTTATGCTTAACCCCCACCCTAACCTGACCCTGACGCTTACTCCAACCGTAACAGTTAAACGAAAACTAACAGTAGCCCTAAACTGTCTCCCTCAAACTAAATTCAAACCTAACCTAACCTGAAGCCTAACTCAAACAATAGACTTAACCCTAACCCTAGGCGGACACCTTAAGCTTAACCCCAACCCTAACCTGACCCTGAGGCTAAATCCAACCGTAACACTGAACCGAAAACTAACAGTGGCCCTAAACTTACTCCCTCAAACTAAGTTCAATCCTAACCTAACCTGAAGCCTAAATGAAACCATAGACCTAACCCTAACCCTAGGCGGACACCTTATGCTTAACCCCCACCCTAACCTGACCCTGACGCTTACTCCAACCGTAACAGATAAACGAAAACTAACAGTAGCCCTAAACTTACTCCCTCAAACTAAGTTCAAACCTAACCTAACCTGAAGCCTAAATCAAACCATACACCTAACCCTAATCCTAGGAGGACACCTTAAGATCAACCCCAAACCTAACCTGGCCCTGACGCTAACTACAACAGTAACAGTTACCCGAAAACTAACAGTAGCCCTAAACTTACTCCCTCAAACTAACTTCAAACCTAACCTAATTTGAAGCCTAACTCAAACCATAGACCTAACCGTAACCCTAGGCGGACACCTGAAACTCAACCACAACCCTAACCAGACCCTTACGCTATCTCTAACCGTAACACTGAACCGAAAACTAACAGTAGCCCTAAACTTACTCCCTCAAACTAAGTTCAAACCTAACCTAACCTGAAGCATAACTCAAACCATAGACCTAACCCTAAACCTAGGCGGACACCTGAAGCTCAACCCCAACCCTAACCTGACCCTGACGCTATCTCCAACCGTAACACTGAACCGAAAACTAACAGTAGCCCTAAACTTACTCCCTCAAACTAAGTTCAAACCTAACCTAACCTGAAGCCTAACTCAAACCACAGACCTAACCCTAACCCTAGGTGGACACCTTAAGCTCAACCCCAACCCTAACCTGGCCCTGACGCTAACTCCAACAGTAACAGTTACCCGAAAACTAACAGTAGCCCTAAACTTACTTCCTCAAACTAAGTTCAAACCTAACCTAACCTGAAGCCTAAATCAAACCATACACCTAACCCTAACCCTAGGCGGACACCTGAAGTTCAAACCCAACCCTAACCTGACCCTCACGCTAACTCCAACCGTAACACTGAAACGAAAACTAACAGTAGACCTAAACTTACTCCCTCAAACTAAGTTCAAACCTAACCTAACCTGAAGCCTAACTCAAACCACAGACCTAACCCTAACCCTAGGCAGACACCTTAAGCTCAACCCCAACCCTAACCGGACCCTCACGGTAACTCCAAACGTAACATTGAAACGAAAACTAACAGTAGCCCTAAACTTACTTCCTCAAACTAAGTTCAATCCTAACCTAACCTGAAGCCTAAATGAAACCATAGACCTAACCCTAACCCTAGGCGTACACCTTATACTTAACCCCCATCCTAAGTTGACCATGACGCTTACTCCAACCGTAACAGTTAAACGAAAACTAACAGTAGCCCTAAACTGTCTCCCACAAACTAAGTTCAAACCTAACCTAACCTGAAGCCTAACTCAAACAATAGACCTAACCCTAACACTAGGCGGACACCTGAAGCTCAATCACAACCCTAACCTGACCCTGACGCTATCTCCAACCGTAACACTGAACCGAAAACTAACAGTAGCCCTAAACTTACTCCCTCAAACTAAGTTCAAACCTAACCTAACCTGAAGCCTCACTCAAACCACAGACCTAACCCTAACCCTAGGAGGACACCTTAAGCTCAACCCCAACCCTAACCTGACCCTCACGCTAACTCCAACCGTAACACTGTACCGAAAACTAACAGTAGCCCTAAACTTACTCCCTCAAACTAAGTTCAAACCTAACCTAACCTGAAGCCTAACTCAAACAATAGACCTAACCGTAACCCTAGGCGGACACCTTAAGCTTGACCCCAACCCTAACCTGACCTTGACGCTTACTCCAACCGTAACAGTTAACCGAAAACTAATAGTAGCCCTAAACTTACTCCCTCAAACTAAGTTCAAACCTAACCTAACCTGAAGCCTAACTCAAACCACAGACCTAACCCTAATCCTAGGCAGACACCTTAAGCTCAACCCCAACCCTAACCGGACCGTCACGCTAACTCCAATCGTAACATTGAACCGAAAACTAACAGTAGCCCTAAACTTACTCCCTCAAACTAAGTTCAATCCTAACCTAACCTGGAGCCTAAATGAAACCATAGACCTAACCCTAACCCTAGGCGGACACCTTATGCTTAACCCCCACCCTAACCTGACCCTGACGCTTACTCCAACCGTAACAGTTAAACGAAAACTAACAGTAGCCCTAAACTGTCTCCCTCAAACTAAATTCAAACCTAACCTAACCTGAAGCCTAACTCAAACAATAGACTTAACCCTAACCCTAGGCGGACACCTTAAGCTTAACCCCAACCCTAACCTGACCCTGAGGCTAAATCCAACCGTAACACTGAACCGAAAACTAACAGTGGCCCTAAACTTACTCCCTCAAACTAAGTTCAATCCTAACCTAACCTGAAGCCTAAATGAAACCATAGACCTAACCCTAACCCTAGGCGGACACCTTATGCTTAACCCCCACCCTAACCTGACCCTGACGCTTACTCCAACCGTAACAGATAAACGAAAACTAACAGTAGCCCTAAACTTACTCCCTCAAACTAAGTTCAAACCTAACCTAACCTGAAGCCTAAATCAAACCATACACCTAACCCTAATCCTAGGAGGACACCTTAAGATCAACCCCAAACCTAACCTGGCCCTGACGCTAACTACAACAGTAACAGTTACCCGAAAACTAACAGTAGCCCTAAACTTACTCCCTCAAACTAACTTCAAACCTAACCTAATTTGAAGCCTAACTCAAACCATAGACCTAACCGTAACCCTAGGCGGACACCTGAAACTCAACCACAACCCTAACCAGACCCTTACGCTATCTCTAACCGTAACACTGAACCGAAAACTAACAGTAGCCCTAAACTTACTCCCTCAAACTAAGTTCAAACCTAACCTAACCTGAAGCATAACTCAAACCATAGACCTAACCCTAAACCTAGGCGGACACCTGAAGCTCAACCCCAACCCTAACCTGACCCTGACGCTATCTCCAACCGTAACACTGAACCGAAAACTAACAGTAGCCCTAAACTTACTCCCTCAAACTAAGTTCAAACCTAACCTAACCTGAAGCCTAACTCAAACCACAGACCTAACCCTAACCCTAGGTGGACACCTTAAGCTCAACCCCAACCCTAACCTGGCCCTGACGCTAACTCCAACAGTAACAGTTACCCGAAAACTAACAGTAGCCCTAAACTTACTTCCTCAAACTAAGTTCAAACCTAACCTAACCTGAAGCCTAAATCAAACCATACACCTAACCCTAACCCTAAGCGGACACCTTAAGCTCAACCCCAAACCTAACCTGACCCTGACGCTTACTCCAACCGTAACAGTTAACCGAAAACTAACAGTAGCCCTAAACTGACTCCCTCAAACTAAGTTCAAACCTAACCTAACCTGAAGCCTAAATCAAATCATAGACCTAACCCTAACCCTAGGCGGACAACTTATGCTTAACCCCCACCCTAACCTGACCCTGACGCTTACTCCAACTGTAACAGTTAACCGAAAACTAACAGTAGCCCTGAACTTACACCCTCAAACTAACTTCAAACCTAATCTAACCTGAAGCTTAACTCAAACCATAGACCTAACCCTAACCCTAGGCGGACACCTTAAGCTCAACCCCAACCCTAACCTGACCCTGACGCTATCTCCAACCGTAACACTGAACCGAAAACTAACAGTAGCCCTAAACTTACTCCCTCAAACTAACTTCAAAACTAACCTAACCTGAAGCCTAAATTAAACCATATACCTAACCCTAACCCTAGGCGGACACCTTAAGCTCAACCCCAACCATAACCTGACCTCCAGGCTAACTCCAAACATATCACTGAACCGGAAACTAAGAGTAGTCCTAAACTTACTCCCTCAAACTAAGTTCAATCCTAACCTAACCTGAAGCCTAAATGAAACCATAGACCTAACCCTAACCCTAGGCGGACACCTTATGGTTAACCCCCACCAAAACCTGACCCTGACGCTTACTCCAACCATAACAGTTAAACGAAAACTAACAGTAGCTCTAAACTTACTCCCTCAAACTAACTTCAAACATAACCTAACCTGAAGCCTAAATCAAACCATACACCTAACCCTAACCCTAGGCGGACACCTTAAGCTCAACCCCAACCCTAACCTGGCTCTGACGCTAACTCCAACAGTAACAGTTACCCGAAAACTAACAGTAGCCCTAAACTTACTCCCTCAAACTAACTTCAAACCTAACCTAACTTGAAGCCTAACTCAAACCATAGACCTAACCCTAACCCTAGGCGGACACCTGAAACTCAACCACAACCCTAACCAGACCATGACGCTATCTCCAACCGTAATACTGAACCGAAAACTAACAGTAGCCCTAAACTTACTCCCTCAAACTAAGTTCAAACCTAACCTATCCTGAAGCCTAACTCAAACCATAGGCCTAATCCTAACCCAAGGCGGACACCTGAAGCTCAACCCCAACCCTAACCTGACCCTGACGCTATCTCCAACCGTAACACTGAACCGAAAACTAACAGTAGCCCTAAACTTACTCCCTCAAACTAAGTTCAAACCTAACCTAACCTGAACCCTAACTCAAACCACAGACCTAACCCTAACCCTAGGCGGACACCTTAAGCTCAACCCCAACCCTAACCTGGCCCTGACGCTAACTCCAATCGTAACAGTTACCCGAAAACTAACAGTAGCCCTAAACTTACTGCCTCAAACTAAGTTCCAACCTAACCTAACCTGAAGCCTAAATGAAACCATAGACCTAACCCTAACCCTAGGCGGACACCTTATGCTTAACCCCCACCCAAAGTTGACCCTGACGCTTACTCCAACCGTAACAGTTAAACGAAAACTAACAGTAGCCCTAAACTGTCTCCCACAAACTAAGTTCAAACCTAACCTAACCTGAAGCCTACCTCAAACAATAGACCTAACCCTAACCCTAGGCGGACACCTTAAGCTTGACCCCAACCCTAACCTGACCCTGACGCTTACTCCAACCGTAACAGTTAACCGAAAATTAACAGTAGCCCTAAACTTACTCCCTCAAACTAAGTTCAAACCTAACCTAACCTGAAGCCTAACTCAAACCACAGACCTAACCCTAACCCTAGGCAGACACCTTAAGCTCAACCCCAACCCTAACCGGACCGTCACGCTAACTCCAAACGTAACATTGAACCGAAAACTAACAGTAGCCCTAAACTTACTCCCTCAAACTAAGTTCAATCCTAACCTAACCTGGACCCTAAATGAAACCATAGACCTAACCCTAACCCTAGGCGGACACCTTATGCTTAACCCCCACCCTAACCTGACCCTGACGCTTACTCCAAACGTAACAGTTAAACGAAAACTAACAGTAGCACTAAACTGTCTCCCTCAAACTAAGTTCAAACCTAACCTAACCTGAAGCCTAACTCAAACAATAGACTTAACCCTAACCCTAGGCGGACACCTTAAGCTTAACCCCAACCCTAACCTGACCCTGAGGCTAAATCCAACCGTAACACTGAACCGAAAACTAACAGTGGCCCTAAACTTACTCCCTCAAACTAAGTTCAATCCTAACCTAACCTGAAGCGTAAATGAAACCATAGACCTAACCCTAACCCTAGGCGGACACCTTATGCTTAACCCCCACCCTAACCTGACCCTGGCGCTTATTCCAACCGTAACAGTTAAACGAAAACTAACAGTAGCCCTAAACTTACTCCCTCAAACTAAGTTCAAACCTAACCTAACTTGAAGCTTAAATCAAACCATACACCTAACCCTAACCCTAGGGGGACACCTTAAGCTCAACCCCAAACCTAACCTGACCCTGACGCTTACTCCAACCGTAACAGTTAACCGAAAACTAACAGTAGCCCTAAACTGACTCCCTCAAACTAACTTCAAACCTAAGCTAACCTGAAGCCTAAATCAAATCATAGACCTAACCCTAACCATAGGCAGACACCTTATGCTTAACCCCCACCCTAACTTGACCCTGATGCTTACTCCAACCGTAACAGTTAAACGAAAACTAACAGTAGCCCTAAACTTACTCCCTCAAACTAAGTTCAAACCTAACCTAACCTGAAGCCTCACTCAAACCACAGACCTAACCCTAACCCTAGGAGGACACCTTAAGCTTGACCCCAACCCTAACCTGACCCTGACGCTTACTGCAACCGTAACAGTTAACCGAAAACTAACAGTAGCCCTAAATTTACTCCCTCAAACTAAGTTCAAACCTAACCTAACCTGAAGCCTAACTCAAACCACAGACCTAACCCTAACCCTAGGCAGACACCTTAAGCTCAACCCCAACCCTAACCGGACCGTCACGCTAACTCCAAACGTAACATTGAACCGAAAACTAACAGTAGCCCTAAACTTACTCCCTCAAACTAAGTTCAATCCTAACCTAACCTGAAGCCTAAATGAAACCATAGACCTAACCCTAACCCTAGGTGGACACCTTATGCTTAACCCCCACCCTAACCTGACCCTGACGCTTACTCCATCCGTAACAGTTAAACGAAAACTAACAGTAGCCCTAAACTGTCTCCCTCAAACTAAGTTCAAACCTAACCTAACCTGAAGCCTAACTCAAACAATAGACTTAACCCTAATCCTAGGCGGACACCTTAAGCTTAACCCCAACCCTAACCTGACCCTGAGGCTAAATCCAACAGTAACACTGAACCGAAAACTAACAGTGGCCCTAAATTTACTCCCTCAAACTAAGTTCAAACCTACCCTAACCTGAAGCCTAAATGAAACCATAGACCTAACCCTAACCCTAGGCGGACACCTTATGCTTAACCCCCACACTAACCTGACCCTGGCGCTTATTCCAACCGTAACAGTTAAACGAAAACTAACAGTAGCCCTAAACTTACTCCCTCAAACTAAGTTCAAACCTAACCTAACTTGAAGCTTAAATCAAACCATACACCTAACCCTAACCCTAGGGGGACACCTTAAGCTCAACCCCAAACCTAACCTGACCCTGACGCTTACTCCAACCGTAACAGTTAACCGAAAACTAACAGTAGCCCTAAACTGACTCCCTCAAACTAACTTCAAACCTAAGCTAACCTGAAGCCTAAATCAAATCATAGACCTAACCCTAACCCTAGGCAGACACCTTATGCTTAACCCCCACCCTAACTTGACCCTGATGCTTACTCCAACCGTAACAGTTAAACGAAAACTAACAGTAGCCCTAAACTTACTCCCTCAAACTAAGTTCAAACCTAACCTAACCTGAAGCCTCACTCAAACCACAGACCTAACCCTAACCCTAGGAGGACACCTTAAGCTTGACCCCAACCCTAACCTGACCCTGACGCTTACTGCAACCGTAACAGTTAACCGAAAACTAACAGTAGCCCTAAATTTTCTCCCTCAAACTAAGTTCAAACCTAACCTAACCTGAAGCCTAACTCAAACCACAGACCTAACCCTAACCCTAGGCAGACACCTTAAGCTCAACCCCAACCCTAACCGGACCGTCACGCTAACTCCAAACGTAACATTGAACCGAAAACTAACAGTAGCCCTAAACTTACTCCCTCAAACTAAGTTCAATCCTAACCTAACCTGAAGCCTAAATGAAACCATAGACCTAACCCTAACCCTAGGTGGACACCTTATGCTTAACCCCCACCCTAACCTGACCCTGACGCTTACTCCATCCGTAACAGTTAAACGAAAACTAACAGTAGCCCTAAACTGTCTCCCTCAAACTAAGTTCAAACCTAACCTAACCTGAAGCCTAACTCAAACAATAGACTTAACCCTAATCCTAGGCGGACACCTTAAGCTTAACCCCAACCCTAACCTGACCCTGAGGCTAAATCCAACAGTAACACTGAACCGAAAACTAACAGTGGCCCTAAATTTACTCCCTCAAACTAAGTTCAAACCTACCCTAACCTGGACCCTAACTCAAACCATAGACCTAACCCTAACCCTAGGCGGACACCTGAAGCTCAATCTCAACCCTAACCTGACCCTGACGCTATCTCCAACCGTAACACTGAACCGAAAACTAACAGTAGCCCTAAACTTACTCCCTCAAACTAAGTTCAAACCTAACCTAACCTGAAGCCTCACTCAAACCACAGACCTAACCCTAACCCTAGGAGGACACCTTAAGCTTGACCCCAACCCTAACCTGACCCTGACGCTTACTCCAACAGTAACAGTTAACCGAAAACTAACAGTAGCCCTAAACTTACTCCCTCAAACTAAGTTCAAACCTAACCTAACCTGAAGCCTAACTCAAACCACAGACCTAACCCTAACCCTAGGCAGAAACCTTAAGCTCACCCCCAACCCTAACCGGACCGTCACGCTATCTCCAAACGTAACATTGAACCGAAAACTAACAGTAGCCCTAAACTTACTCCCTCAAACTAAGTTCAATCCTAACCTAACCTGAAGCCTAAATGAAACCATAGACCTAACCCTAACCCTAGGTGGACACCTTATGCTTAACCCCCACCCTAACCTGACCCTGACGCTTACTCCATCCGTAACAATTAAACGAAAACTAACAGTAGCCGTAAACTGTCTCCCTCAAACTAAGTTCAAACCTAACCTAACCTGAAGCCTAACTCAAACCATAGACTTAACCCTAACCCTAGGCGGACACCTTAAGCTTAACCCCAACCCTAACCTGACCCTGAGGCTAAATCCAACCGTAACACTGAACCGAAAACTAACAGTGGCCCTAAACTTACTCCCTCAAACTAAGTTCAATCCTAACCTAACCTGAAGCCTAAATGAAACCATAGACCTAACCCTAACCCTAGGCGGACACCTTATGCTTAACCCCCACCCTAACCTGACCCTGACGCTTACTCCAACCGTAACAGATAAACGAAAACTAACAGTAGCCCTAAACTTACTCCCTCAAACTAAGTTCAAACCTAACCTAACCTGAAGCCTAACTCAAACCACAGACCTAACCCTAACCCTAGGCGGACACCTTAAGCTCAACCCCAACCCTAACCTGGCCCTGACGCTAACTCCAACCGTAACAGTTACCCGAAAACTAACAGTAGCCCTAAACTTACTGCCTCAAACTAAGTTCCAACCTAACCTAACCTGAAGCCTAAATCAAACCATACACCTAACCCTAACCCTAGGCGGACACCTGAAGTTCAAACCCAACCCTAACCTGACCCTCACGCTAACTCCAACCGTAACACTGAAACGAAAACTAACAGTAGCCCTAAACTTAATCCCTCAAACTAAGTTCAAACCTAACCTAACCTGAAGCCTAACTCAAACCATAGACCTAACCCTAACCCTAGGCTGACACCTGAAGCTCAACCCCAACCCTAACCTGACCCTGACGCTATCTCCAACCGTAACACTTAACCGAAAACTAACAGTAGACCTAAACTTACTCCCTCAAACTAAGTTCAAACCTAACCTAACCTGAAGCCTAACTCAAATCACAGACCTAACCCTAACCCTAGGTGGACACCTTAAGCTCAACCCCAACCCTAACCGGAACCTCACGCTAACTCCAAACGTAACATTGAACCGAAAACTAACAGTAGCCCTAAACTTACTCCCTCAAACTAAGTTCAATCCTAACCTAACCTGAAGCCTAAATGAAACCATAGACCTAACCCTAACCCTAGGCGGACACCTTATGCTTAACCCCCACCCTAAGTTGACCCTGACGCTTACTCCAACCGTAACAGTTAAACGAAAACTAACAGTAGCCCTAAACTGTCTCCCAAAAACTAAGTTCAAACCTAACCTAACCTGAAGCCTAACTCAAACAATAGACCTAACCCTAACCCTAGGCGGACACCTGAAGCTCAATCACAACCCTAACCTGACCCTGACGCTATCTCCAACCGTAACACTGAACCGAAAATTAACAGTAACCCTAAACTTACTCCCTCAAACTAAGTTCAAACCTAACCTAACCTGAAGCCTCACTCAAACCACAGACCTAACCCTAACCCTAGGAGGACACCTTAAGCTCAACCCCAACCCTAACCTGACCCTCACGCTAACTCCAACCGTAACACTGTACCGAAAACTAACAGTAGCCCTAAAATTACTCCCTCAAACTAAGTTCACACCTAACCTAACCTGAAGCCTAACTCAAACAATAGACCTAACCCTAACCCTAGGCGGACACCTTAAGCTTGACCCCAACCCTAACCTGACCCTGACGCTTACTCCAACCGTAACAGTTAACCGAAAACTAACAGTAGCCCTAAACTTACTCCCTAAAAACTAAGTTCAAACCTAACCTAACCTGAAGCCTAACTCAAACCACAGACCTAACCCTAACCCTAGGCAGACACCATAAGCTCAACCCCAACCCTAACCGGACCGTCACGCTAACTCCAAACGTAACATTGAACCGAAAACTAACAGAAGCCCTAAACTTACTCCCTCAAACTAAGTTCAATCCTAACCTAACCTGAAGCCTAAATGAAACCATAGACCTAACCCTAACCCTAGGCGGACACCTTATGCTTAACCCCCACCCTAACCTCACCCTGACGCTTACTCCAACCGTAACAGTTAAACGAAAACTAACAGTAGCCCTAAACTGTCTCCCTCAAACTAAGTTCAAACCTAACCTAACCTGAAGCCTAACTCAAACAATACACTTAACCCTAACCCTAGGCGGACACCTTAATCTTAACCCCAACCCTAACCTTACCCTGAGGCTAAATCCAACCGTAACACTGAACCGAAAACTAACAGTGGCCCTAAACTTACTCCCTCAAACTAAGTTCAATCCTAACCTAACCTGAAGCCTAAATGAAACCATAGACCTAACCCTAACCCTAGGCGGACACCTTATGCTTAACCCCCACCCTAACCTGACCCTGACGCTTACTCCAACCGTAACAGTTAAACGAAAACTAGCAGTAGCCCTAAACTTACTCCCTCAAACTAAGTTCAAACCTAACCAAACCTGAAGCCTAAATCAAACCATACACCTAACCCTAAACCTAGGCGGACACCTTAAGCTCAACCCCAAACCTAACCTGACCCTGACGCTTACTCCAACCGTAACAGTTAACCGAAAACTAACAGTAGCCCTAAACTGACTCCCTCAAACTAAGTTCAAACCTAACCTAACCTGAAGCCTAAATCAAATCATAGACCTAACCCTAACCCTAGGCGGACAACTTATGCTTAACCCCCACCCTAACCTGACCTTGACGCTTAATCCAACTGTAACAGTTAACCGAAAACTAACAGTAGCCCTGAACTTACACCCTAAAACTAACTTCAAACCTAATCTAACCTGAAGCCTAACTCAAACTATAGACCTAACCCTAACCCTAGGCGGACACCTTAAGCTCAACCCCAACCCTAACCTGACCCTGACGCTATCTCCAACCGTAACACTGAACCGAAAACTAACAGTAGCCCTAAACTTACTCCCTCAAACTAACTTCAAACCTAACCTAACCTGAAGCCTAAATTAAACCATACACCTAACCCTAACCCAAGGCGGACACCTTAAGCTCAACCCCAACCCTAACCGGACCGTCACGCTAACTCCAAACGTAACATTGAACCGAAAACTAACAGTAGCCCTAAACTTACTCCCTCAAACTAAGTTCAATCCTAACCTAACCTGGAGCCTAAATGAAACCATAGACCTAACCCTAACCCTAGGCGGACACCTTATGCTTAACCCCCACCCTAACCTGACCCTGACGCTTACTCCAACTGTAACAGTTAAACGAAAACTAACAGTAGCCCTAAACTGTCTCCCTCAAACTAAGTTCAAACCTAACCTAACCTGAAGCCTAAATCAAACCATACACCTAACCCTAACCCTAGGCGGACACCTTAAGCTCAACCCCAAACCTAACCTGACCCTGACGCTTACTCCAACTGTAACAGTTAACCGAAAACCAACAGTAGCCCTAAACTGACTCCCTCAAACTAAGTTCAAACCTAAGCTAACCTGAAGCCTAAATCAAACCATAGACCTAACCCTAACCCTAGGCAGATACCTTATGCTTAACCCCCACCCTAACCTGACCCTGACGCTTACTCCAACTGTAACAGTTAACCGAAAACTAACAATAGCCCTAAACTTAATCCCTCAAACTAAGTTCAAACCTAACCTAACCTGAAGCCTAACTCAAAGCACAGACCTAACCCTAACCCTAGGCGGACACCTTAAGCTCAACCCCAACCCTAACCGGACCCTCACGCTAACTCCAAACGTAACATTGAACCGAAAACTAACAGTGGCCCTAAACTTACTCCCTCAAACTAAATTCAATCCTAACCTAACCTGAAGCCTAAATGAAACCATAGACCTAACCCTAACCCTAGGCGGACACCTTATGCTTAACCCCCACCCTAACCTGACCCTGACGCTTACTCCAACCGTAACAGTTAAACGAAAACTAACAGTAGCCCTAAACTTACTCCCTCAAACTAAGTTCAAACCTAACCTAACCTGAAGCCTAAATCAAACCATACACCTAACCCTAACCCTAGGCGGACACCTTAAGCTCAACCCCAAACCTAACCTGGCCCTGACCCTAACTACAACAGTAACAGTTACCCGAAAACTAACAGTAGCCCTAAACTTACTCCCTCAAACTAACTTCAAACCTAACCTAATTTGAAGCCTAACTCAAACCATAGACCTAACCCTAACCCTAGGCGGACACCTGAAACTCAACCACAAACCTAACCAGACCCTGACGCTATCTCTAACCGTAACACTGAACCGAAAACTAACAGTAGCCCTAAACTTACTCCCTCAAACTAAGTTCAAACCTAACCTAACCTGAAGCATAACTCAAACCATAGACCTAACCCTAACCCTAGGCGGACACCTGAAGCTCAACCCCAACCCTAACCTGACCCTGACGCTATCTCCAACTGTAACACTGAACCGAAAACTAACAGTAGCCCTAAACTTACTCCCTCAAACTAAGTTCAAACCTAACCTAACCTGAAGCCTAAATCAAACCACAGACCTAACCCTAACCCTAGGTGGACACCTTAAGCTCAACCCCAACCCTAACCTGGCCCTGACGCTAACTCCAAAAGTAACAGTTACCCGAAAACTAACAGTAGCCCCAAACTTACTCCCTCAAACTAAGTTCAAACCTAACCTAACCTGAAGCCTAACTCAAACCAAAGACCTAACCCTAACCCTAGGCGGACACCTTAAGCTCAACCCCAACCCTAACCGGACCCTCACGCTAACTCCAAACGTAACATTGAACCGAAAACTAACAGTAGCCCTAAACTCACTCCCTCAAACTACGTTCAATCCTAACCTAACCTGAAGCCTAAATGAAACCATAGACCTAATCCTAACCCTAGGCGGACACCTTATGCTTAACCCCCACCCTAACCTGACCCTGACGCTTACTCCAACGGTAAAAGTTCAATGACAACTAACAGTAGCCCTAAACTGTCTCCCTCAAACTAAGTTCAAACCTAACCTAACCTGAAGCCTAACTCAAACATTAGACCTAACCCTAACCCTAGGCGGACACCTGAAGCTCAACCACAACCCTAACCTGACCCTGACGCTATCTCCGACCGTAACACTGAACCGAAAACTAACACTAGGCCTAAACTTACTTCCTCAAACTAAGTTCAAACCTAACCTAACCTGAAGCCTAAATCAAACCATACACCTAACCCTAACCCTAGGCGGACACCTTAAGCTCAACCCCAAACCTAACCTGACCCTGACGCTTACTCCAACCGTAACAGTTAACCGAAAACTAACAGTAGCCCTAAATTGACACCCTCAAACTAAGTTCAAACCTAACCTAACCTGAAGCCTAAATCAAATCATAGACCTAACCCTAACCCTAGGCGGACAACTTATGCTTAACCCCCACCCTAACCTGACCCTGACGCTTACTCCAACTGTAACAGTTAACCGAAAACTAACATTAGCCCTGTACTTACACCCTCAAACTAACTTGAAACCTAATCTAACCTGAAGCCTAACTCAAACCATAGACCTAACCCTAACCCTAGGCGGACACCTTAAGCTCAACCCCAACCCTAACCTGACCCTGACGCTATCTACAACCGTAACACTGAACCGAAAACTAACAGTAGCCCTAATCTTACTCCCTCAAACTAACTTCAAACCTAACCTAACCTGAAGCCTAAATTAAACCATACACCTAACCCTAACCCTAGGCGGACACCTTAAGCTCAACCCCAACCCTAACCTGACCTCCAGGATAACTCCAAACATATCACTGAACCGAAAACTAAGAGTAGTCCTAAACTTACTCCCTCAAACTAACTTCAAACCTAACCTAACCTGAAGCCTAAATCAAATCATACACCTAACCCTAACCCTAGGCGGACACCTTAAGCTCAACCCCAACGCTAACCTGGCTCTGACGCTAACTCCAACAGTAACAGTTACCCGAAAACTAACAGTAGCCCTAAACTTACTCCCTCAAACTAACTTCAAACCTAACCTAACTTGAAGCCTAACTCAAACCATAGACCTAACCCTAACCCTAGGCGGACACCTGAAACTCAACCACAACCCTAACCAGACCCTGACGCTATCTCCAACCGTAATACTGAACCGAAAACTAACAGTAGCCCTAAACTTACTCCCTCAAACTAAGTTCAAACCTAACCTAACCTGAAGCCTAACTCAAACCATAGGCCTAACCCTAACCCAAGGCGGACACCTGAAGCTCAACCCCAACCCTAACCTGACCCTGACGCTATCTCCAACCGAACACTGAACCGAAAACTAACAGTAGCCCTAAACTTACTCCCTCAAACTAAGTTCAAACCTAACCTAACCTGAACCCTAACTCAAACCACAGACCTAACCCTAACCCTAGGCGGACACCTTAAGCTCAACCCCAACCCTAACCTGGCCCTGACGCTAACTCCAACCGTAACAGTTACCCGAAAACTAACAGTAGCCCTAAACTTACTGCCTCAAACTAAGTTCCAACCTAACCTAACCTGAAGCCTAAATCAAACCATACACCTAACCCTAACCCTAGGCGGACACCTGAAGTTCAAACCCAACCCAAACCTGACCCTCACGCTAACTCCAACCGTAACACTGAAACGAAAACTAACAGTAGACCTAAACTTACTCCCTCAAACTAAGTTCAAACCTAACCTAACCTGAAGCCTAACTCAAACCACAGACCTAACCCTAACCCTAGGCGGACACCTTAAGCTCAACCCCAACCCTAACCGGACCCTCACGCTAACTCCAAACGTAACATTGAACCGAAAACTAACAGTAGCCCTAAACTTACTCCCTCAAACTAAGTTCAATCCTAACCTAACCTGAAGCCTAAATGAAACCATAGACCTAACCCTAACCCTAGGCGGACACCTTATGCTTAACCCCCACCCTAAGTTGCCCCTGACGCTTACTCCAACCGTAACAGTTAAACGAAAACTAACAGTAGCCCTAAACTGTCTCCCACAAACTAAGTTCAAACCTAACCTAACCTGAAGCCTAACTCAAACAATAGACCTAACCCTAACCCTAGGCGGACACCTGAAGCTCAATCACAACCCTAACCTGACCCTGACGCTATCTCCAACCGTAACACTGAACCGAAAACTAACAGTAGCCCTAAACTTACTCCCTCAAACTAAGTTCAAACCTAACCTAACCTGAAGCCTCACTCAAACCACAGACCTAACCCTAACCCTAGGAGGACACCTTAAGCTCAACCCCAACCCTAACCTGACCCTCACGCTAACTCCAACCGTAACACTGTACCGAAAACTAACAGTAGCCCTAAAATTACTCCCTCAAACTAAGTTCAAACCTAACCTAACCTGAAGCCTAACTCAAACAATAGACCTAACCCTAACCCTAGGCGGACACCTTAAGCTTGACCCCAACCCTAACCTGACCCTGACGCTTAATCCAACCGTAACAGTTAACCGAAAACTAACAGTAGCCCTAAACTTACTCCCTCAAACTAAGTTCAAACCTAACCTAACCTGAAGCCTAACTCAAACCACAGACCTAACCCTAACCCTAGGCAGACACCTTAAGCTCAACCCCAACACTAACCGGACCCTCACGCTAACTCCAAACGTAACATTGAACCGAAAACTAACAGTAGCCCTAAACTTACTCCCTCAAACTAAGTTCAATCCTAACCTAACCTGAAGCCTAAATGAAACCATAGACCTAACCCTAACCCTAGGCGGACACCTTTTGCTTAACCCCCACCCTAACCTGACCCTGACGCTTACTCCAACCGTAACAGTTAAACGAAAACTAACAGTAGCCCTAAACTTACTCCCTCAAACTAAGTTCAAACCTAACCTAACCTGAAGCCTAAATCAAACCATACACCTAACCCTAACCCTAGGCGGACACCTTAAGCTCAACCCCAAACCTAACCTGGCCCTGACCCTAACTACAACAGTAACAGTTACCCGAAAACTAACAGTAGCCCTAAACTTACTCCCTCAAACTAACTTCAAACCTAACCTAATTTGAAGCCTAACTCAAACCATAGACCTAACCCTAACCCTAGGCGGACACCTGAAACTCAACCACAACCCTAACCAGACCCTGACGCTATCTCTAACCGTAACACTGAACCGAAAACTAACAGTAGCCCTAAACTTACTCCCTCAAACTAAGTTCAAACCTAACCTAACCTGAAGCATAACTCAAACCATAGACCTAACCCTAACCCTAGGCGGACACCTGAAGCTCAACCCCAACCCTAACCTGACCCTGACGCTATCTCCAACTGTAACACTGAACCGAAAACTAACAGTAGCCCTAAACTTACTCCCTCAAACTAAGTTCAAACCTAACCTAACCTGAAGCCTAACTCAAACCACAGACCTAACCCTAACCCTAGGTGGACACCTTAAGCTCAACCCCAACCCTAACCTGGCCCTGA
The DNA here is from genome assembly GCA_026018925.1 of Tupaia tana. Classification (NCBI taxonomy): domain Eukaryota; kingdom Metazoa; phylum Chordata; class Mammalia; order Scandentia; family Tupaiidae; genus Tupaia; species Tupaia tana. The sequence continues at coordinate 362,263 of JAKSZU010000070.1, forward strand.
CGCTAATTCCAAAAGTAACAGTTACCCGAAAACTATACAGTAGCCCCAAACTTACTCCCTCAAACTAAGTTCAAACCTAACCTAACCTGAAGCCTAACTCAAACCAAAGACCTAACCCTAACCCTAGGCGGACACCTTAAGCTCAAACCCAACCCTAACCGGACCCTCACGCTAACTCCAAACGTAACATTGAACCGAAAACTAACAGTAGCCTTAAACTCACTCCCTCAAACTACGTTCAATCCTAACCTAACCTGAAGCCTAAATGAAACCATAGACCTAATCCTAACCCTAGGTGGACACCTTATGCTTAACCCCCACCCTAACCTGACCCTGACGCTTACTCCAACGGTAAAAGTTCAATGACAACTAACAGTAGCCCTAAACTGTCTCCCTCAAACTAAGTTCAAACCTAACCTAACCTGAAGCCTAACTCAAACATTAGACCTAACCCTAACCCTAGGCGGACACCTGAAGCTCAACCACAACCCTAACCTGACCCTGACGCTATCTCCGACCGTAACACTGAACCGAAAACTAACACTAGGCCTAAACTTACTTCCTCAAACTAAGTTCAAACCTAACCTAACCTAAAGCCTAAATCAAACCATACACCTAACCCTAACCCTAGGCGGACACCTTAAGCTCAACCCCAAACCTAACCTGACCCTGACGCTTACTCCAACCGTAACAGTTAACCGAAAACTAACAGTAGCCCTAAATTGACACCCTCAAACTAAGTTCAAACCTAACCTAACCTGAAGCCTAAATCAAATCATAGACCTAACCCTAACCCTAGGCGGACAACTTATGCTTAACCCCCACCCTAACCTGACCCTGACGCTTACTCCAACTGTAACAGTTAACCGAAAACTAACAGTAGCCCTGTACTTACACCCTCAAACTAACTTGAAACCTAATCTAACCTGAAGCCTAACTCAAACCATAGACCTAACCCTAACCCGAGGCGGACACCTTAAGCTCAACCCCAACCCTAACCTGACCCTGACGCTATCTACAACCGTAACACTGAACCGAAAACTAACAGTAGCCCTAATCTTACTCCCTCAAACTAACTTCAAACCTAACCTAACCTGAAGCCTAAATTAAACCATACACCTAACCCTAACCCTAGGCGGACACCTTAAGCTCAACCCCAACCCTAACCTGACCTCCAGGCTAACTCCAAACATATCACTGAACCGAAAACTAAGAGTAGTCCTAAACTTACTCCCTCAAACTAACTTCAAACCTAACCTAACCTGAAGCCTAAATCAAATCATACACCTAACCCTAACCCTAGGCGGACACCTTAAGCTCAACCCCAACCCTAACCTGGCTCTGACGCTAACTCCAACAGTAACAGTTACCCGAAAACTAACAGTAGCCCTAAACTTACTCCCTCAAACTAACTTCAAACCTAACCTAACTTGAAGCCTAACTCAAACCATAGACCTAACCCTAACCCTAGGCGGACACCTGAAACTCAACCACAACCCTAACCAGACCCTGACGCTATCTCCAACCGTAATACTGAACCGAAAACTAACAGTAGCCCTAAACTTACTCCCTCAAACTAAGTTCAAACCTAACCTAACCTGAAGCCTAACTCAAACCATAGGCCTAACCCTAACCCAAGGCGGACACCTGAAGCTCAACCCCAACCCTAATCTGACCCTGACGCTATCTCCAACCGAACACTGAACCGAAAACTAACAGTAGCCCTAAACTTACTCCCTCAAACTAAGTTCAAACCTAACCTAACCTGAACCCTAACTCAAACCACAGACCTAACCCTAACCCTAGGCGGACACCTTAAGCTCAACCCCAACCCTAACCTGGCCCTGACGCTAACTCCAACCGTAACAGTTACCCGAAAACTAACAGTAGCCCTAAACTTACTGCCTCAAACTAAGTTCCAACCTAACCTAACCTGAAGCCTAAATCAAACCATACACCTAACCCTAACCCTAGGCGGACACCTGAAGTTCAAACCCAACCCAAACCTGACCCTCACGCTAACTCCAACCGTAACACTGAAACGAAAACTAACAGTAGACCTAAACTTACTCCCTCAAACTAAGTTCAAACCTAACCTAACCTGAAGCCTAACTCAAACCACAGACCTAACCCTAACCCTAGGCGGACACCTTAAGCTCAACCCCAACCCTAACCGGACCCTCACGCTAACTCCAAACGTAACATTGAACCGAAAACTAACAGTAGCCCTAAACTTACTCCCTCAAACTAAGTTCAATCCTAACCTAACCTGAAGCCTAAATGAAACCATAGACCTAACCCTAACCCTAGGCGGACACCTTATGCTTAACCCCCACCCTAAGTTGCCCCTGACGCTTACTCCAACCGTAACAGTTAAACGAAAACTAACAGTAGCCCTAAACTGTCTCCCACAAACTAAGTTCAAACCTAACCTAACCTGAAGCCTAACTCAAACAATAGACCTAACCCTAACCCTAGGCGGACACCTGAAGCTCAATCACAACCCTAACCTGACCCTGACGCTATCTCCAACCGTAACACTGAACCGAAAACTAACAGTAACCCTAAACTTACTCCCTCAAACTAAGTTCAAACCTAACCTAACCTGAAGCCTCACTCAAACCACAGACCTAACCCTAACCCTAGGAGGACACCTTAAGCTCAACCCCAACCCTAACCTGACCCTCACGCTAACTCCAACCGTAACACTGTACCGAAAACTAACAGTAGCCCTAAAATTACTCCCTCAAACTAAGTTCAAACCTAACCTAACCTGAAGCCTAACTCAAACAATAGACCTAACCCTAACCCTAGGCGGACACCTTAAGCTTGACCCCAACCCTAACCTGACCCTGACGCTTACTCCAACCGTAACAGTTAACCGAAAACTAACAGTAGCCCTAAACTTACTCCCTCAAACTAAGTTCAAACCTAACCTAACCTGAAGCCTAACTCAAACCACAGACCTAACCCTAACCCTAGGCAGACACCTTAAGCTCAACCCCAACACTAACCGGACCCTCACGCTAACTCCAAACGTAACATTGAACCGAAAACTAACAGTAGCCCTAAACTTACTCCCTCAAACTAAGTTCAATCCTAACCTAACCTGAAGCCTAAATGAAACCATAGACCTAACCCTAACCCTAGGCGGACACCTTATGCTTAACCCCCACCCTAACCTCACCCTGACGCTTACTCCAACCGTAACAGTTAAACGAAAACTAACAGTATCCCTAAACTGTCTCCCTCAAACTAAGTTCAAACCTAACCTAACCTGAAGCCTAACTCAAACAATACACTTAACCCTAACCCGAGGCGGACACCTTAAGCTTAAACCCAACCCTAACCTGACCCTGACGCTTACTCCAACCGTAACAGTTAACCGAAAACTAACAGTAGCCCTAAACTTACTCCCTCAAACTAAGTTCAAACCTAACCTAACCTGAAGCCTAAATCAAACCATACACCTAAGCCTAACCCTAGGCGGACACCTTAAGCTCAACCCCAAACCTAACCTGACCCTGACGCTTACTCCAACCGTAACAGTTAACCGAAAACTAACAGTAGCCCTAAACTTACTCCCTCAAACTAACTTCAAACCTAACCTAACTTGAAGCCTTACTCAAACCATAGATCTAACCCTAACCCTAGGCGGACACCTGAAACTCAACCACAACCCTAACCAGACCCTGACCCTATCTCCAACCGTAACACTGAACCGAAAACTAACACTAGGCCTAAACTTACTCCCTCAAACTAAGTTCAAACCTAACCTAACCTGAAGCCTAACTCAAACCATAGACCTAACCCTAACTCAAGGCGGACACCTGAAGCTCAACCCCAACCCTAACCTGACCCTGACGCTATCTCCAACCATAACACTGAACCGAAAACTAACAGTAGCCCTAAACTTACTCCCTCAAACTAAGTTCAAACCTAACCTAACCTGAACCCTAACTCAAACCACAGACCTAACCCTAACCCTAGGCGGACACCTTAAGCTCAACCCCAACCCTAAACTGGCCCTGACGCTAACTCCAACCGTAACAGTTACCCGAAAACTAACAGTAGCCCTAAACTTACTGCCTCAAACTAAGTTCCAACCTAACCTAACCTGAAGCCTAAATCAAACCATACACCTAACCCTAACCCTAGGCGGACACCTGAAGTTCAAACCCAACCCTAACCTGACCCTTACGCTAACTCCATCCGAAACACTGAACCGAAAACTAACAGTAACCCTAAACTTAATCCCTCAAACTAAGTTCAAACCTAACCTAACCTGAAGCCTAACTCAAACCATAGACCTAACCCTAACCCTAGGCGGACACCTGAAGCTCAACCCCAACCCTAACCTGACCCTGACGCTATCTCCAACCGTAACACTGAACCGAAAACTAACAGTAGCCCTAAACTTACTCCCTCAAACTAAGTTCAAACCTAACCTAACCTGAAGCCTAACTCAAACCATAGACCTAACCCTAACCCTAGGCGGACACCTTAAGCTCAACCCCAACCCTAACCGGACCCTCACGCTAACTCCAAACGTAACATTGAACCGAAAACTAACAGTAGCCCTAAACTTACTCCCTCAAACTAAGTTCAATCCTAACCTAACCTGAAGCCTCAATAAAACCATTGACCTAACCTAACCCTAGGCACACACCTTATGCTTAACCCCCACCCTAACCTGACCCTGATGCTTACTCCAACCGTAACAGTTAAACGAAAACTAACAGTAGCCTAAACTTACTCCCTCAAACTAAGTTCAAACCTAACCTAACCTGAAGCGTAAATCAAACCATACACCTAACCCTAACCCTAGGCGGACACCTTAAGCTCAACCCCAACCCTAACCTGGCCCTGACGCTAACTCCAACAGTAACAGTTACCCGAAAACTAACAGTAGCCCTAAACTTACTCCCTCAAACTAACTTCAAACCTAACCCAATTTGAAGCCTAACTCAAACCATAGACCTAACCCTAACCCTAGGCGGACACCTCAAACTCAACCACAACCCTAACCAGATCCTGACGCTATCTCCAACCGTAACACTGAACCGAAAACTAACAGTAGCCCTAAACTGACTCCATCAAACTAAGTTCAAACCTAACCTAACCTGAAGCCTAAATCAAATCATAGACCTAACCCTAACCCTAGGCGGACAACTTATGCTTAACCCCCACCCTAACCTGACCCTGACGCTATCTCCAACCGTAACACTGAACCGAAAACTAACAGTAGCCCTAAACTTATTCCCTCAAACTAACTTCAAACCTAATCTAACCTGAAGCCTAACTCAAACCATAGACCTAACCCTAACCCTAGGCGGACACCTTAAGCTTATCCCCAACCCTAACCTGACCCTCACGCTATCTCCAACCGTAACACTGAACCGAAAACTAACAGTAGCCCTAAACTTACTCCCTCAAACTAAGTTCAATCCTAACCTAACCTGAAGCCTAAATTAAACCATACACCTAACCCTAACCCTAGGCGGACACCTTAAGCTCAACCCCAACCCTAACCTGACCCTCACGCTAACTCCAACCGTAACACTGTACCGAAAACTAACAGTAGCCCTAAAATTACTCCCTCAAACTAAGTTCAAACCTAACCTAACCTGAAGCCTAACTCAAACCACAGACCTAACCCTAACCCTAGGCAGACACCTTAAGCTCAACCCCAACCCTAACCGGACCTTCACGCTAACTCCAAACGTAACATTGAACCGGAAACTAACAGTAGCCCTAAACTTACTCCCTCAAACTAAGTTCAATCCTAACCTAACCTGAAGCCTAAATGAAACCATAGACCTAACCCTAACCCTAGGCGGACACCTTATGCTTAACCCACACCCTAACCTCACCCTGACGCTTACTCCAACCGAAACAGTTAAACGAAAACTAACAGTAGCCCTAAACTGTCTCCCTCAAACTAAGTTCAAACCTAACCTAACCTGAAGTCTAACTCAAACAATACACTTAAGCCTAACCCTAGGCGGACACCTTAAGCTTAACCCCAACCCTAACCTGACCCTGAGGCTAAATCCAACCGTAACACTGAACCGAAAACTAACAGTGGCCTTAAACTTACTCCCTCAAACTAAGTTCAATCCTAACCTAACCTGAAGCCTAAATGAAACCATAGACCTAACCCTAACCCTAGGCGGACACCTTATGCTTAACCCCCACCCTAACCTGACCCTGACGCTTACTCCAACCGTAACAGTTAAACGAAAACTAACAGTAGCCCTAAACTTACTCCCTCAAACTAAGTTCAAACCTAACCTAACCTGAAGCCTAAATCAAACCATACACCTAAGCCTAACCCTAGGCGGACACCTTAAGCTCAACCCCAAACCTAACCTGACCCTGACGCTTACTCCAACCGTAACAGTTAACCGAAAACTAACAGTAGCCCTAAACTTACTCCCTCAAACTAACTTCAATCCTAACCTAACCTGAAGCCTAACTCAAACAATAGACCTAACCCTAACCCTAGGCGGACACCTTAAGCTTGACCCCAACCCTAACCTGACCCTGACGCTTACTCCAACCGTAACAGTTAACCGAAAACTAACAGTAGCCCTAAACTTACTCCCTCAAACTAAGTTCAAACCTAACCTAACCTGAAGCCTAACTCAAACCACAGACCTAACCCTAACCCTAGGCAGACACCTTAAGCTCAACCCCAACCCTAACCGGACCGTCACGCTAACTCCAAACGTAACATTGAACCGAAAACTAACAGTAGCCCTAAACTTACTCCCTCAAACTAAGTTCAATCCTAACCTAACCTGAAGCCTAAATGAAACCATAGACCTAACCCTAACCCTAGGCGGACACCTTATGCTTAACCCCCACCCAAACCTGATCCTGACGCTTACTCCAACCGTAACAGTTAAACGAAAACTAACAGTAGCCCTAAACTTACTCCCTCAAACTAAGTTCAAACCTAACCTAACCTGAAGCCTAAATCAAACCATACACCTAAGCCTAACCCTAGGCGGACACCTTAAGCTCAACCCCAAACCTAACCTGACCCTGACGCTTACTCCAACCGTAACAGTTAACCGAAAACTAACAGTAGCCCTAAACTTACTCCCTCAAACTAACTTCAAACCTAACCTAACTTGAAGCCTTACTCAAACCATAGATCTAACCCTAACCCTAGGCGGACACCTGAAACTCAACCACAACCCTAACCAGACCCTGACCCTATCTCCAACCGTAACACTGAACCGAAAACTAACACTAGGCCTAAACTTACTCCCTCAAACTAAGTTCAAACCTAACCTAACCTGAAGCCTAACTCAAACCATAGACCTAACACTAACTCAAGGCGGACACCTGAAGCTCAACCCCAACCCTAACCTGACCCTGACGCTATCTCCAACCATAACACTGAACCGAAAACTAACAGTAGCCCTAAACTTACTCCCTCAAACTAAGTTCAAACCTAACCTAACCTGAACCCTAACTCAAACCACAGACCTAACCCTAACCCTAGGCGGACACCTTAAGCTCAACCCCAACCCTAAACTGGCCCTGACGCTAACTCCAACCGTAACAGTTACCCGAAAACTAACAGTAGCCCTAAACTTACTGCCTCAAACTAAGTTCCAACCTAACCTAACCTGAATCCTAAATCAAACCATACACCTAACCCTAACCCTAGGCGGACACCTGAAGTTCAAACCCAACCCTAACCTGACCCTTACGCTAACTCCATCCGAAACACTGAACCGAAAACTAACAGTAACCCTAAACTTAATCCCTCAAACTAAGTTCAAACCTAACCTAACCTGAAGCCTAACTCAAACCATAGACCTAACCCTAACCCTAGGCGGACACCTGAAGCTCAACCCCAACCCTAACCTGACCCTGACGCTATCTCCAACCGTAACACTGAACCGAAAACTAACAGTAGCCCTAAACTTAATCCCTCAAACTAAGTTCAAACCTAACCTAACCTGAAGCCTAACTCAAACCATAGACCTAACCCTAACCCTAGGCGGACACCTTAAGCTCAACCCCAACCCTAACCGGACCCTCACGCTAACTCCAAACGTAACATTGAACCGAAAACTAACAGTAGCCCTAAACTTACTCCCTCAAACTAAGTTCAATCCTAAAATAACCTGAAGCCTCAATAAAACCATTGACCTAACCTAACCCTAGGCACACACCTTATGCTTAACCCCCACCCTAACCTGACCCTGACGCTTACTCCAACCGTAACAGTTAAACGAAAACTAACAGTAACCCTAAACTTACTCCCTCAAACTAAGTTCAAACCTAACCTAACCTGAAGCGTAAATCAAACCATACACCTAACCCTAACCCTAGGCGGACACCTTAAGCTCAACCCCAACCCTAACCTGGCCCTGACGCTAACTCCAACAGTAACAGTTACCCGAAAACTAACAGTAGCCCTAAACTTACTCCTTCAAACTAACTTCAAACCTAACCCAATTTGAAGCCTAACTCAAACCATAGACCTAACCCTAACCCTAGGCGGACACCTCAAAGTCAACCAAAACCCTAACCAGATCCTGACGCTATCTCCAACCGTAACACTGAACCGAAAACTAACAGTAGCCATAAACTGACTCCCTCAAACTAAGTTCAAACCTAACCTAACCTGAAGCCTAAATCAAATCATAGACCTAACCCTAACCCTAGGCGGACAACTTATGCTTAACCCCCACCCTAACCTGACCCTGACGCTATCTCCAACCGTAACACTGAACCGAAAACTAACAGTAGCCCTAAACTTATTCCCTCAAACTAACTTCAAACCTAATCTAACCTGAAGCCTAACTCAAACCATAGACCTAACCCTAACCCTAGGCGGACACCTTAAGCTTATCCCCAACCCTAACCTGACCCTCACGCTATCTCCAACCGTAACACTGAACCGAAAACTAACAGTAGCCCTAAACTTACTCCCTCAAACTAAGTTCAATCCTAACCTAACCTGAAGCCTAAATTAAACCATACACCTAACCCTAACCCTAGGCGGACACCTTAAGCTCAACCCCAACCCTAACCTGACCCTCACGCTAACTCCAACCGTAACACTGTACCGAAAACTAACAGTAGCCCTAAAATTACTCCCTCAAACTAAGTTCAAACCTAACCTAACCTGAAGCCTAACTCAAACCACAGACCTAACCCTAACCCTAGGCAGACACCTTAAGCTCAACCCCAACCCTAACCGGACCTTCACGCTAACTCCAAACGTAACATTGAACCGAAAACTAACAGTAGCCCTAAACTTACTCCCTCAAACTAAGTTCAATCCTAACCTAACCTGAAGCCTAAATGAAACCATAGACCTAACCCTAACCCTAGGCGGACACCTTATGCTTAACCCACACCCTAACCTCACCCTGACGCTTACTCCAACCGAAACAGTTAAACGAAAACTAACAGTAGCCCTAAACTGTCTCCCTCAAACTAAGTTCAAACCTAACCTAACCTGAAGTCTAACTCAAACAATACACTTAAGCCTAACCCTAGGCGGACACCTTAAGCTTAACCCCAACCCTAACCTGACCCTGAGGCTAAATCCAACCGTAACACTGAACCGAAAACTAACAGTGGCCTTAAACTTACTCCCTCAAACTAAGTTCAATCCTAACCTAACCTGAAGCCTAAATGAAACCATAGACCTAACCCTAACCCTAGGCGGACACCTTATGCTTAACCCCCACCCTAACCTGACCCTGACGCTTACTCCAACCGTAACAGTTAAACGAAAACTAACAGTAGCCCTAAACTTACTCCCTCAAACTAAGTTCAAACCTAACCTAACCTGAAGCCTAAATCAAACCATACACCTAAGCCTAACCCTAGGCGGACACCTTAAGCTCAACCCCAAACCTAACCTGACCCTGACGCTTACTCCAACCGTAACAGTTAACCGAAAACTAACAGTAGCCCTAAACTTACTCCCTCAAACTAACTTCAATCCTAACCTAACCTGAAGCCTAACTCAAACAATAGACCTAACCCTAACCCTAGGCGGACACCTTAAGCTTGACCCCAACCCTAACCTGACCCTGACGCTTACTCCAACCGTAACAGTTAACCGAAAACTAACAGTAGCCCTAAACTTACTCCCTCAAACTAAGTTCAAACCTAACCTAACCTGAAGCCTAACTCAAACCACAGACCTAACCCTAACCCTAGGCAGACACCCTAAGCTCAACCCCAACCCTAACCGGACCGTCACGCTAACTCCAAACGTAACATTGAACCGAAAACTAACAGTAGCCCTAAACTTACTCCCTCAAACTAAGTTCAATCCTAACCTAACCTGAAGCCTAAATGAAACCATAGACCTAACCCTAACCCTAGGCGGACACCTTATGCTTAACCCCCACCCTAACCTGACCCTGACGCTTACTCCAACCGTAACAGTTAAACGAAAACTAACAGTAGCCCTAAACTTACTCCCTCAAACTAAGTTCAAACCTAACCTAACCTGAAGCCTAAATCAAACCATACACCTAAGCCTAACCCTAGGCGGACACCTTAAGCTCAACCCCAAACCTAACCTGACCCTGACGCTTACTCCAACCGTAACAGTTAACCGAAAACTAACAGTAGCCCTAAACTTACTCCCTCAAACTAACTTCAAACCTAACCTAACTTGAAGCCTTACTCAAACCATAGATCTAACCCTAACCCTAGGCGGACACCTGAAACTCAACCACAACCCTAACCAGACCCTGACGCTATCTCCAACCGTAACACTGAACCGAAAACTAACAGTAGGCCTAAACTTACTCCCTCAAACTAAGTTCAAACCTAACCTAACCTGAAGCCTAACTCAAACCATAGACCTAACCCTAACCCAAGGCGGACACCTGAAGCTCAACCCCAACCCTAACCTGACCTTGACGCTATCTCCAACCATAACACTGAACCGAAAACTAACAGTAGCCCTAAACTTACTCCCTCAAACTAAGTTCAAACCTAACCTAACCTGAACCCTAACTCAAACCACAGACCTAACCCTAACCCTAGGCGGACACCTTAAGCTCAACCCCAACCCTAACGTGGCCCTGACGCTAACTCCAACCGTAACAGTTATCCGAAAACTAACAGTAGCCCTAAACTTACTGCCTCAAACTAAGTTCCAACCTAACCTAACCTGAAGCCTAAATCAAACCATACACCTAACCCTAACCCTAGGCGGACACCTGAAGTTCAAACCCAACCCAAACCTGACCCTCACGCTAACTCCAACCGTAACACTGAAACGAAAACTAACAGTAGACCTAAACTTACTCCCTCAAACTAAGTTCAAACCTAACCTAACCTGAAGCCTAACTCAAACCACAGACCTAACCCTAACCCTAGGCGGACACCTTAAGCTCAACCCCAACCCTAACCGGACCCTCACGCTAACTCCAAACGTAACATTGAACCGAAAACTAACAGTAGCCCTAAACTTACTCCCTCAAACTAAGTTCAATCCTAACCTAACCTGAAGCCTAAATGAAACCATAGACCTAACCCTAACCCTAGGCGGACACCTTATGCTTAACCGCCACCCTAAGTTGCCCCTGACGCTTACTCCAACTGTAACAGTTAAACGAAAACTAACAGTAGCCCTAAACTGTCTCCCACAAACTAAGTTCAAACCTAACCTAACCTGAAGCCTAACTCAAACAATAGACCTAACCCTAACCCTAGGCGGACACCTGAAGCTCAATCACAACCCTAACCTGACCCTGACGCTATCTCCAACCGTAACACTGAACCGAAAACTAACAGTAACCCTAAACTTACTCCCTCAAACTAAGTTCAAACCTAACCTAACCTGAAGCCTCACTCAAACCACAGACCTAACCCTAACCCTAGGAGGACACCTTAAGCTCAACCCCAACCCTAACCTGACACTCACGCTAACTCCAACCGTAACACTGTACCGAAAACTAACAGTAGCCCTAAAATTACTCCCTCAAACTAAGTTCAAACCTAACCTAACCTGAAGCCTAACTCAAACAATAGACCTAACCCTAACCCTAGGCGGACACCTTAAGCTTGACCCCAACCCTAACCTGACCCTGACGCTTACTCCAACCGTAACAGTTAACCGAAAACTAACAGTAGCCCTAAACTTACTCCCTCAAACTAAGTTCAAACCTAACCTAACCTGAAGCCTAACTCAAACCACAGACCTAACCCTAACCCTAGGCAGACACCTTAAGCTCAACCCCAACCCTAACCGGACCGTCACGCTAACTCCAAACGTAACATTGAACCGAAAACTAACAGTAGCCCTAAACTTACTCCCTCAAACTAAGTTCAATCCTAACCTAACCTGAAGCCTAAATGAAACCATAGACCTAACCCTAACCCTAGGCGGACACCTTATGCTTAACCCCCACCCTAACCTCACCCAGACGTTTACTCCAACCGTAACAGTTAAACGAAAAGTAACAGTAGCCCTAAACTGTCTCCCTCAAACTAAGTTCAAACCTAACGTAACCTGAAGCCTAACTCAAACAATACACTTAACCCTAACCCTAGGCGGACACCTTAAGCTTAAACCCAACCCTAACCTGACCCTGAGGCTTACTCCAACCGTAACAGTTAACCGAAAACTAACAGTAGCCCTAAACTTACTCCCTCAAACTAACTTCAAACCTAACCTAACTTGACGCCTTACTCAAACCATAGATCTAACCCTAACCCTACGCGGACACCTGAAACTCAACCACAACCCTAACCAGACCCTGACGCTATCTCCAACCATAACACTGAACCGAAAACTAACAGTAGGCCTAAACTTACTCCCTCAAACTAAGTTCAAACCTAACCTAACCTGAAGCCTAACTCAAACCATAGACCTAACCCTAACCCAAGGCGGACACCTGAAGCTCAACCCCAACCCTAACCTGACCCTGACGCTATCTCCAACCATAACACTGAACCGAAAACTAACAGTAGCCCTAAACTTACTCCCTCAAACTAAGTTCAAACCTAACCTAACCTGAACCCTAACTCAAACCACAGACCTAACCCTAACCCTAGGCGGATACCTTAAGCTCAACCCCAACCCTAAACTGGCCCTGACGCTAACTCCAACCGTAACAGTTACCCGAAAACTAACAGTAGCCCTAAACTTACTGCCTCAAACTAAGTTCCAACCTAACCTAACCTGAAGCCTAAATCAAACCATACACCTAACCCTAACCCTAGGCGGACACCTGAAGTTCAAACCCAACCCTAACCTGACCCTTACGCTAACTCCAACCGAAACACTGAACCGAAAACTAACAGTAACCCTAAACTTAATCCCTCAAACTAAGTTCAAACCTAACCTAACCTGAAGCCTAACTCAAACCATAGACCTAACCCTAACCCTAGGCGGACACCTGAAGCTCAACCCCAACCCTAACCTGACCCTGACGCTATCTCCAACCGTAACACTGAACCGAAAACTAACAGTAGCTCTAAACTTAATCCCTCAAACTAAGTTCAAACCTAATCTAACCTGAAGCCTAACTCAAACCATAGACCTAACCCTAACCCTAGGCGGACACCTTAAGCTCAACCACAACCCTACCCGGACCCTCACGCTAACTCCAAACGTAACATTGAACCGAAAACTAACAGTAGCCCTAAACTTACTCCCTCAAACTAAGTTCAATCCTAACCTAACCTGAAGCCTAAATAAAACCATTGACCTAACCCTAACCCTAGGCACACACCTTATGCTTAACCCGCACCCTAACTTGACCCTGATGCTTACTCCAACCGTAACAGTTAAACGAAAACTAACAGTAGCCCTAAACTGTCTCCCACAAACTAAGTTCAAACCTAACCTAACCTGAAGCCTAACTCAAACAATAGACGTAACCCTAACCCTAGGCGGACACCTTAATCTCAACCCCAACCCTAACCTGGCCCTGACGCTAACTCCAACAGTAACAGTTACCCGAAAACTAACAGTAGCCCTAAACTTACTCCCTCAAACTAACTTCAAACCTATCCTAACTTGAAGCATAACTCAAACCACAGACCTACCCCTAACCCTAGGCGGACACCTAAAGCTCAACCGCAACCCTAACCTGGCCCTGACGCTAACTCCAACTGTAACAGTTACCCGAAAAATAACAGTAGCCCTAAACTTACTCCCTCAAACTAAGTTCAAACCTAACCTAACCTGAAGCCTAACTCAAACCACAGACCTAACCCTAACCCTAGGCGGACACCTGAAGCTCAATCACAACCCTAACCTGACCCTGACGCTATCTCCAACCATAACACTGAACCGAAAACTAACAGTAGCCCTAAACTTACTCCCTCAAACTACGTTCAAACCTAACCTAACCTGAAGCCTCACTCAAACCACAGACCTAACCCTAACCCTAGGAGGACACCTTAAGCTCAACCCCAACCCTAACCTGACCCTCACACTAACTCCAACCGTAACACTGTACCGAAAACTAACAGTAGCCCTAAACTTACTCCCTCAAACTAAGTTCAAACCTAACCTAACCTGAACCCTAACTCAAACCACAGACCTAACCCTAACCCTAGGCGGACACCTTAAGCTCAACCCCAACCCTAAACTGGCCCTGACGCTAACTCCAACCGTAACAGTTACCCGAAAACTAACAGTAGCCCTAAACTTACTGCCTCAAACTAAGTTCCAACCTAACCTAACCTGAAGCCTAAATCAAACCATACACCTAACCCTAACCCTAGGCGGACACCTGAAGTTCAAACCCAACCCTAACCTGACCCTTACGCTAACTCCAACCGAAACACTGAACCGAAAACTAACAGTAACCCTAAACTTAATCCCTCAAACTAAGTTCAAACCTAACCTAACCTGAAGCCTAACTCAAACCATAGACCTAACCCTAACCCTAGGCGGACACCTGAAGCTCAACCCCAACCCTAACCTGACCCTGACGCTATCTCCAACCGTAACACTGAACCGAAAACTAACAGTAGCTCTAAACTTAATCCCTCAAACTAAGTTCAAACCTAATCTAACCTGAAGCCTAACTCAAACCATAGACCTAACCCTAACCCTAGGCGGACACCTTAAGCTCAACCCCAACCCTACCCGGACCCTCACGCTAACTCCAAACGTAACATTGAACCGAAAACTAACAGTAGCCCTAAACTTACTCCCTCAAACTAAGTTCAATCCTAACCTAACCTGAAGCCTAAATAAAACCATTGACCTAACCCTAACCCTAGGCACACACCTTATGCTTAACCCGCACCCTAACTTGACCCTGATGCTTACTCCAACCGTAACAGTTAAACGAAAACTAACAGTAGCCCTAAACTGTCTCCCACAAACTAAGTTCAAACCTAACCTAACCTGAAGCCTAACTCAAACAATAGACGTAACCCTAACCCTAGGCGGACACCTTAATCTCAACCCCAACCTTAACCTGGCCCTGACGCTAACTCCAACAGTAACAGTTACCCGAAAACTAACAGTAGCCCTAAACTTACTCCCTCAAACTAACTTCAAACCTATCCTAACTTGAAGCATAACTCAAACCACAGACCTACCCCTAACCCTAGGCGGACACCTAAAGCTCAACCGCAACCCTAACCTGGCCCTGACGCTAACTCCAACTGTAACAGTTACCCGAAAAATAACAGTAGCCCTAAACTTACTCCCTCAAACTAAGTTCAAACCTAACCTAACCTTAAGCCTAACTCAAACCACAGACCTAACCCTAACCCTAGGCGGACACCTGAAGCTCAATCACAACCCTAACCTGACCCTGACGCTATCTCCAACCGTAACACTGAACCGAAAACTAACAGTAGCCCTAAACTTACTCCCTCAAACTACGTTCAAACCTAACCTAACCTGAAGCCTCACTCAAACCACAGACCTAACCCTAACCCTAGGAGGACACCTTAAGCTCAACCCCAACCCTAACCTGACCCTCACACTAACTCCAACCGTAACACTGTACCGAAAACTAACAGTAGCCCTAAAC
This sequence comes from Tupaia tana, assembly GCA_026018925.1. Lineage (NCBI taxonomy): Eukaryota > Metazoa > Chordata > Mammalia > Scandentia > Tupaiidae > Tupaia > Tupaia tana. The sequence continues at coordinate 378,270 of JAKSZU010000070.1, forward strand.
TTACTCCCTCAAACTAAGTTCAAACCTAACCTAACCTGAAGCCTAACTCAAACAATAGACCTAACCCTAACCCTAGGCGGACACCTTAAGCTTGACCCCAACCCTAACCTGACCCTGACGCTTACTCCAACCGTAACAGTTAAACGAAAACTAACAGTAGCCCTAAATTGTCTCCCTCAAACTAAGTTCAAACCTAACCTTACCTGAAGCCTAACTCAAACAATAGACTTAACCCTAACCCTAGGCGGACACCTTAAGCTTAACCCCAACCCTAACCTGACCCTGAGGCTAAATCCAATCGTAACACTGAATCGAAAACTAACAGTGGCCCTAAACTTATTCCCTCAAACTAACTTCAAACCTAATCTAACCTGAAGCCTAACTCAAACCATAGACCTAACCCTAACCCTAGGCGGACACCTTAAGCTTATCCCCAACCCTAACCTGACCCTCACGCTAACTCCAACCATAACACTGAACCGAAAACTAACAGTAGCCCTAAACTTACTCCCTCAAACTAACTTCAAACCTAACCTAACCTGAAGCCTAAATTAAACCATACACCTAACCCTAACCCTAGGCGGACACCTTAAGCTCAACCCCAACCCTAACCTGACCTCCAGGCTAACTCCAACCATATCACTGAACCGAAAACTAACAGTAGCCCTAAACTTACTCCCTCAAACTAAGTTCAAACCTAACCTAACCTGAAGCCTAAATCAAACCATACACCTAACCCTAACCCTAGGCGGACACCTTAAGCTCAACCCCAACCCTAACCTGGCTCTGACGCTAACTCCAACAGTAACAGTTACCCGAAAACTAACAGTAGCCCTAAACTTACTCCCTCAAACTAACTTCAAACCTAACCTAACTTGAAGCCTAACTCCAACCATAGACCTAACCCTAACCCTAGGCGGACACCTGAAACTCAACCACAACCCTAATCAGAACCTGACGCTAACTCCAACCGTAACACTGTACCGAAAACTAACAGTAGCCCTAAAATTACTCCCTCAAACTAAGTTCAAACCTAACCTAACCTGAAGCCTAACTCAAACCACAGACCTAACCCTAACCCTAGGCAGACACCTTAAGCTCAACCCCAACCCTAACCGGACCGTCACGCTAACTCCAAACGTAACATTGAACCGAAAACTAACAGTAGCCCTAAACTTACTCCCTCAAACTAAGTTCAATCCTAACCTAACCTGAAGCCTAAATGAAACCATAGACCTAACCCTAACCCTAGGCGGACACTTTATGCTTAACCCCCACCCTAACCTCACCCTGACGCTTACTCCAACCGTAACAGTTAAACGAAAACTAACAGTAGCCCTAAACTGTCTCCCTCAAACTAAGTTCAAACCTAACCTAACCTGAAGCCTAAATCAAACAATACACTTAAGCCTAACCCTAGGCGGACACCTTAAGCTTAACACCAACCCTAACCTGACCATGAGGCTAAATCCAACCGTAACACTGAACCGAAAACTAACAGTGGCCTTAAACTTACTCATTCAAACTAAGTTCAATCCTAACCTAACCTGAAGCCTAAATGAAATCATAGACCTAACCCTAACCCTAGGCGGACACCTTATGCTTAACCCCCACGCTAACCTGACCCTGACGCTTACTCCAACCGTAACAGTTAAACGAAAACTAACAGTAGCCCTAAACTTACTCCCTCAAACTAAGTTCAAACCTAACCTAACCTGAAGCCTAAATCAAACCATATACCTAAGCCTAACCCTAGGCGGACACCTTAAGCTCAACCCCAAACCTAACCTGACCCTGACGCTTACTCCAACCGTAACAGTTAACCGAAAACTAACAGTAGCCCTAAAGTTACTCCCTCAAACTAACTTCAAACCTAACCTAACTTGAAGCCTTACTCAAACCATAGATCTAACCCTAACCCTAGGCGGACACCTGAAACTCAACCACAACCCTAACCAGACCCTGACGCTATCTCCAACCGTAACACTGAACCGAAAACTAACAGTAGGCCTAAACTTACTCCCTCAAACTAAGTTCAAACCTAACCTAACCTGAAGCCTAACTCAAACCATAGACCTAACCCTAACCCAAGGCGGACACCTGAAGCTCAACCCCAACCCTAACCTGACCCTGACGCTATCTCCAACCATAACACTGAACCGAAAACTAACAGTAGCCCTAAACTTACTCCCTCAAACTAAGTTCAAACCTAACCTAACCTGAAGCCTAACTCAAACCATAGACCTAACCCTAACCCTAGGCGGACACCTTAAGCTCAACCCCAACCCTAACCGGACCCTCACGCTAACTCCAAACGTAACATTGAACCGAAAACTAACAGTAGCCCTAAACTTACTCCCTCAAACTAAGTTCAATCCTAACCTAACCTGAAGCCTAAATAAAACCATTGACCTAACCCTAACCCTAGGCACACACCTTATGCTTAACCCGCACCCTAACTTGACCCTGATGCTTACTCCAACCGTAACAGTTAAACGAAAACTAACAGTAGCCCTAAACTGTCTCCCACAAACTAAGTTCAAACCTAACCTAACCTGAAGCCTAACTCAAACAATAGACGTAACCCTAACCCTAGGCGGACACCTTAATCTCAACCCCAACCCTAACCTGGCCCTGACGCTAACTCCAACAGTAACAGTTACCCGAAAACTAACAGTAGCCCTAAACTTACTCCCTCAAACTAACTTCAAACCTATCCTAACTTGAAGCATAACTCAAACCACAGACCTACCCCTAACCCTAGGCGGACACCTTAAGCTCAACCGCAACCCTAACCTGGCCCTGACGCTAACTCCAACAGTAACAGTTACCCGAAAAATAACAGTAGCCCTAAACTTACTCCCTCAAACTAAGTTCAAACCTAACCTAACCTGAAGCCTAACTCAAACCACAGACCTAACCCTAACCCTAGGCGGACACCTGAAACTCAATCACAACCCTAACCTGACCCTGACGCTATCTCCAAACGTAACACTGAACCGAAAACTAACAGTAGCCCTAAACTTACTCCCTCAAACTAAGTTCAAACCTAACCTAACCTGAAGCCTCACTCAAACCACAGACCTAACCCTAACCCTAGGAGGACACCTTAAGCTCAACCACAACCCTAACCTGACCCTCACACTAACTCCAACCGTAACACTGTACCGAAAACTAACAGTAGCCCTAAACTTACTCCCTCAAACTAAGTTCAATCCTAACCTAACCTGAAGCCTAAATAAAACCATTGACCTAACCCTAACCCTAGGCACACACCTTATGCTTAACCCGCACCCTAACTTGACCCTGATGCTTACTCCAACCGTAACAGTTAAACGAAAACTAACAGTAGCCCTAAACTGTCTCCCACAAACTAAGTTCAAACCTAACCTAACCTGAAGCCTAACTCAAACAATAGACGTAACCCTAACCCTAGGCGGACACCTTAATCTCAACCCCAACCCTAACCTGGCCCTGACGCTAACTCCAACAGTAACCGTTACCCGAAAACTAACAGTAGCCCTAAACTTACTCCCTCAAACTAACTTCAAACCTATCCTAACTTGAAGCATAACTCAAACCACAGACCTACCCCTAACCCTAGGCGGACACCTTAAGCTCAACCGCAACCCTAACCTGGCCCTGACGCTAACTCCAACAGTAACAGTTACCCGAAAAATAACAGTAGCCCTAAACTTACTCCCTCAAACTAAGTTCAAACCTAACCTAACCTGAAGCCTAACTCAAACCACAGACCTAACCCTAACCCTAGGCGGACACCTGAAGCTCAATCACAACCCTAACCTGACCCTGACGCTATCTCCAAACGTAACACTGAACCGAAAACTAACAGTAGCCCTAAACTTACTCCCTCAAACTAAGTTCAAACCTAACCTAACCTGAAGCCTCACTCAAACCACAGACCTAACCCTAACCCTAGGAGGACACCTTAAGCTCAACCCCAACCCTAACCTGACCCTCACACTAACTCCAACCGTAACACTGTACCGAAAACTAACAGTAGCCCTAAACTTACTCCCTCAAACTAAGTTCAAACCTAACCTAACCTGAAGCTTAACTCAAACAATAGACCTAACCCTAACCCTTGGCGGACACCTTAAGCTTGACCCCAACCCTAACCTGACCCTGACGCTTACTCCAACCGTAACAGTTAAACGAAAACTAACAGTAGCCCTAAATTGTCTCCCTCAAACGAAGTTCAAACCTAACCTTACCTGAAGCCTAACTCAAACAATAGACTTAACCCTAACCCTAGGCGGACACCTTAAGCTTAACCCCAACCCTAACCTGACCCTGAGGCTAAATCCAACCGTAACACAGAACCGAAAACTAACAGTAGCCCTAAACTTACTCCCTCAAACTAAGTTCAAACCTAACCTATCCTGAAGCCTAACTCAAACAATAGACCTAACCCTAACCCTAGGCGGACACCTTATGCTTAACCCCCACCCTAACCTGACCCTGACGCTTACTCCAACCGTAACAGTTAAACGAAAACTAACAGTAGCCCTAAACTTACTCCCTCAAACTAAGTTCAAACCTAACCTAACCTGAAGCGTAAATCAAACCATACACCTAACCCTAACCCTAGGCGGACACCTTAAGCTCAACCCCAACCCTAACCTGGCCCTGACGCTAACTCCAACAGTAACAGTTACCCGAAAACTAACAGTAGCCCTAAACTTACTCCCTCAAACTAACTTCAAACCTAACCCAATTTGAAGCCTAACTCAAACCACAGACCTAACCCTAACCCTAGGCGGACACCTCAAACTCAACCACATCCCTAACCAGATCCTGACGCTATCTCCAACCGTAACACTGAACCGAAAACTAACAGTAGCCCTAAACTGACTCCCTCAAACTAAGTTCAAACCTAACCTAACCTGAAGCCTAAATCAAATCATAGACCTAAACCTAACCCTAGGCGGACAACTTATGTTTAACCCCCACCCTAACCTGACCCTGACGCTTATTTCCAACTGTAACAGTTAACCGAAAACTAACAGTAGCCCTGAACTTACACCCTCAAACTAACTTCAAACCTAATCTAACCTGAAGCCTAACTCAAACCATAGACCTAACCCTAACCCTAGGCGGACACCTTAAGCTCAACCCCAACCCTAACCTGACCCTGACGCTATCTCCAACCGTAACACTGAACCGAAAACTAACAGTAACCCTAAACTTATTCCCTCAAACTAAGTTCAAACCTAACCTAACCTGAAGCCTAACTCAAACCACAGACCTAACCCTAACCCTAGGCGGACACCTTAAGCTTATCCCCAACCCTAACCTGACCCTCACGCTAACTCCAACCATAACACTGAACCGAAAACTAAGAGTAGTCCTAAACTTACTCCCTCAAACTAACTTCAAACCTAACCTAACCTGAAGCCTAAATTAAACCATACACCTAACCCTAACCCTAGGCGGACACCTTAAGCTCAACCCCAACCCTAACCTGACCTCCAGGCTAACTCCAAACATATCACTGAACCGAAAACTAAGAGTAGTCCTAAACTTACTCCCTCAAACTAAGTTCAATCCTAACCTAACCTGAAGCCTAAATGAAACCATAGACCTAACCCTAACCCTAGGCGGACACCTTATGGTTAACCCCCACCATAACCTGACCCTGACGCTTACTCCAACCGTAACAGTTAAACGAAAACTAACAGTAGCCCTAAACTTACTCCCTCAAACTAAGTTCAAACCTAACCTAACCTGAAGCCTAAATCAAACCATACACCTAACCCTAACCCTAGGCGGACACCTTAAGCTCAACCCCAACCCTAACCTGGCTCTGACGCTAACTCCAACAGTAACAGTTACCTGAAAACTAACAGTAGCCCTAAACTTACTCCCTCAAACTAACTTCAAACCTAACCTAACTTGAAGCCTAACTCAAACCATAGACCTAACCCTAACCCTAGGCGGACACCTGAAACTCAACCACAACCCTAACCAGACCCTGACGCTATCTCCAACCGTAATACTGAACCGAAAACTAACAGTAGCCCTAAACTTACTCCCTCAAACTAAGTTCAAACCTAACCTAACCTGAAGCCTAACTCAAACCATAGACCTAACCCTAACCCAAGGCGGACACCTGAAGCTCAACACCAACCCTAACATGACCCTGACGCTATCTCCAACCGTAACACTGAACCGAAAACTAACAGTAGCCCTAAACTTACTCCCTCAAACTAAGTTCAAACCTAACCTAACCTGAACCCTAACTCAAACCACAGACCTAACCCTAACCCTAGGCGGACACCTTAAGCTCAACCCCAACCCTAAACTGGCCCTGACGCTAACTCCAACCGTAACAGTTACCCGAAAACTAACAGTAGCCCTAAACTTACTGCCTCAAACTAAGTTCCAACCTAACCTAACCTGAAGCCTAAATCAAACCATACACCTAACACTAACCCTAGGCGGACACCTGAAGTTCAAACCCAACCCTAACCTGACCCTCAAGCTAACTCCAACCGTAACACTGAACTGAAAACTAACAGTAGCCCAAAACTTAATCCCTCAAACTAAGTTCAAACCTATCCTAACCTGAAGCCTAACTCAAACCATAGACCTAACCCTAACCTTAGGCTGACACCTGAAGCTCAACCCCAACCCTAACCTGACCATGACGCTATCTCCAACCGTAACACTGAACCGAAAACTAACAGTAGCCCTAAACTTACTCCCTCAAACTAAGTTCAAACCTAACCTAACCTGAAGCCTAACTCAAACCACAGACGTAACCCTAACCCTAGGCGGACACCTTAAGCTCAACCCCAACCCTAACCGGACCCTCACGCTAACTCCAAACCTAACATTGAACCGAAAACTAACAGTAGCCCTAAACTTACTCCCTCAAACTAAGTTCAATCCTAACCTAACCTGAAGACTAAATGAAACCATAGACCTAACCCTAACCCTAGGCGGACACCTTATGCTTAACCCCCACCCTAACTTGACCCTGACGCTTACTCCAACCGTAACAGTTAAACGAAAACTAACAGTAGCCCTAAACTGTCTCCCACAAACTAAGTTAAAACCTAACCTAACCTGAAGCCTAACTCAAACAATAGACCTAACCCTAACCCTAGGCGGACACCTTAAGCTCAACCCCAACCCTAACCTAGCCCTGACGCTAACTCCAACAGTAACAGTTACCCGAAAACTAACAGTAGCCCTTACTCCCTCAAACTAACTTCAAACCTAACCTAACTTGAAGCCTAACTGAAACCATAGACCTAACCCTAACCCTAGGCGGACACCTGAAACTCAACCACAACCCTAAGCAAACCCTGACGCTATCTCCAACCGTAACACTGAACCGAAAACTAACAGTAGCCCTAAACTTACTCCCTCAAACTAAGTTCAAACCTACCCTAACCTGGACCCTAACTCAAACCATAGACCTAACCCTAACCCTAGGCGGACACCTTAAGCTTGACCCCAACCCTAACCTGACCTCCAGGCTAACTCCAACCATATCAATGAACCGAAAACTAAGAGTAGTCCTAAACTTACTCCCTCAAACTAAGTTCAAACCTAACCTAACCTGAAGCTTCACTCAAACCACAGACCTAACCCTAACCTTGGAGGACAACTTAAGCTTAACCCCAACCCTAACCTGACCCTCACGCTAACTCCAACCGTAACACTGAACCGAAAACTAACAGTAGCCCTAAACTTACTGCCTCAAACTAAGTTCAAACCTAACCTAACCTGAAGACTAACTCAAACAATAGACCTAACCCTAACCCTAGGCGGACACCTTAAGCTTGACCCCAACCCTAACCTGACCTCCAGGCTAACTCCAACCATATCAATGAACCGAAAACTAAGAGTAGTCCTAAACTTACTCCCTCAAACTAAGTTCAATCCTAACCTAACCTGAAGCCTAAATGAAACCATAGACCTAACCCTAACCCTAGTCGGACACCTTATGCTTAACCCCCACACTAACCTGACCCTGACGCTTACTCCAACCGTAACAGTTAAACGAAAACTAACAGTAGCCCTAAACTGACTCCCTCAAACTAAGTTCAAACCTAACCTAACATGAAGCCTAAATCAAATCATAGACCTAACCCTAACCTTAGGCGGACACCTTATGCTTAACCCCCACCCTAACCTGACCCTGACGCTTACTCCAACTGTAACAGTTAACCGAAAACTAACATTAGCCCTAAACTTACTCCCTCAAACTAACTTCAAACCTAACCTAACCTGAAGCCTAAATCAAATCATACACCTAACCCTAACCCTAGGCGGACACTTTAAGCTCAACCCCAACCCGAACCTGGCCCTGACGCTAACTCCAACAGTAACAGTTACCCGAAAACTAACAGTAGCCCTAAACTTACTCCCTCAAACTAACTTCAAACCTAACCTTACTTGAAGCCTAACTCAAACCATAGACCTAACCCTAACCCTAGGCGGACACCTGAAACTCAACCACAACCCTAACCAGACCCTGACGCTATCTCCAACCGTAACACTGAACCGAAAACTAACAGTAGCCCTAAACTTACTCCCCCAAACTAAGTTCAAACCTAACCTAACCTGAAGCCTCACTCAAACCACAGACCTAACCCTAACCCTAGGAGGACACCTTAAGCTCAACCCCAACCCTAACCTGACCCTCACGCTAACTCCAACCGTAACACTGTACCGAAAACTAACAGTAGCCCTAAAATTACTCCCTCAAACTAAGTTCAAACCTAACCTAACCTGAAGCCTAACTCAAACAATAGACCTAACCCTAACCCTAGGCGGACACCTTAAGCTTGACCCCAACCCTAACCTGACCCTGACGCTTACTCCAACCGTAACACTGAACCGAAAACTAACAGTAGCCCTAAACTTACTCCCTCAAACTAAGTTCAAACCTAAGCTAACCTGAAGCCTAACTCAAACCACAGACCTAACCCTAACCCTACGCAGACACCTGAAGCTCAACCCCAACCCTAACCTGACCCTGACGCTATCTCCAACCGTAACACTGAACCGAAAACTAACAGTAGCCCTAAACTTAATCCCTCAAACTAAGTTCAAACCTAACCTAACCTGAAGCCTAACTCAAACCATAGACCTAACCCTAACCCTAGGCGGACACCTTAAGCTCAACCCCAACCCTAACCGGACCCTCACGCTAACTCCAAACCTAACATTGAACCGAAAACTAACAGTAGCCCTAAACTTACTCCCTCAAACTAAGTTCAATCCTAACCTAACCTGAAGCCTAAATGAAACCATAGACCTAACCCTAACCCTAGGCGGACACCTTATGCTTAACCACCACCCTAAGTTGACCCTGACGCTTACTCCAACCGTAACAGTTAAACGAAAACTAACAGTAGCCCTAAACTGTCTCCCACAAACTAAGTTCAAACCTAACCTAACCTGAAGCCTAACTCAAACAATAGACCTAACCCTAACCCTAGGCGGACACCTGAAGCTCAATCACAACCCTAACCTGACCCTGACGCTATCTCCAACCGTAACACTGAACCGAAAACTAACAGTAACCCTAAACTTACTCCCTCAAACTAAGTTCAAACCTAACCTAACCTGAAGCCTCACTCAAACCACAGACCTAACCCTAACCCTAGGAGGACACCTTAAGCTCAACCCCAACCCTAACCTGACCCTCACGCTAACTCCAACCGTAACACTGTACCGAAAACTAACAGTAGCCCTAAAATTACTCCCTCAAACTAAGTTCAAACCTAACCTAACCTGAAGCCTAACTCAAACCACAGACCTAACCCTAACCCTAGGCAGACACCTTAAGCTCAACCCCAACCCTAACCGGACCGTCACGCTAACTCCAAACGTAACATTGAACCGAAAACTAACAGTAGCCCTAAACTTACTCCCTCAAACTAAGTTCAATCCTAACCTAACCTGAAGCCTAAATGAAACCATAGACCTAACCCTAACCCTAGGCGGACACTTTATGCTTAACCCCCACCCTAACCTCACCCTGACGCTTACTCCAACCGTAACAGTTAAACGAAAACTAACAGTAGCCCTAAACTGTCTCCATCAAACTAAGTTCAAACCTAACCTAACCTGAAGCCTAACTCAAACAATACACTTAAGCCTAACCCTAGGCGGACACCTTAAGCTTAACCCCAACCCTAACCTGACCCTGAGGCTAAATCCAACCGTAACACTGAACCGAAAACTAACAGTGGCCTTAAACTTACTCCCTCAAACTAAGTTCAATCCTAACCTAACCTGAAGCCTAAATGAAACCATAGACCTAACCCTAACCCTAGGCGGACACCTTATGCTTAACCCCCACCCTAACCTGACCCTGACGCTTACTCCAACCGTAACAGTTAAACGAAAACTAACAGTAGCCCTAAACTTACTCCCTCAAACTAAGTTCAAACCTAACCTAACCTGAAGCCTAAATCAAACCATACACCTAAGCCTAACCCTAGGCGGACACCTTAAGCTCAACCCCAAACCTAACCTGACCCTGACGCTTACTCCAACCATAACAGTTAACTGAAAACTAACAGTAGCCCTAAACTTACTCCCTCAAACTAACTTCAAACCTAACCTAACTTGAAGCCTTACTCAAACCATAGATCTAACCCTAACCCTAGGCGGACACCTGAAACTCAACCACAACCCTAACCAGACCCTGACGCTATCTCCAACCGTAACACTGAACCGAAAACTAACAGTAGGCCTAAACTTACTCCCTCAAACTAAGTTCAAACCTAACCTAACCTGAAGCCTAACTCAAACCATAGACCTAACCCTAAACCAAGGCGGACACCTGAAGCTCAACCCCAACCCTAACCTGACCCTGACGCTATCTCCAACCATAACACTGAACCGAAAACTAACAGTAGCCCTAAACTTACTCCCTCAAACTAAGTTCAAACCTAACCTAACCTGAACCCTAACTCAAACCACAGACCTAACCCTAACCCTAGGCGGACACCTTAAGCTCAACCCCAACCCTAAACTGGCCCTGACGCTAACTCCAACCGTAACAGTTACCCGAAAACTAACAGTAGCCCTAAACTTACTGCCTCAAACTAAGTTCCAACCTAACCTAACCTGAAGCCTAAATCAAACCATACACCTAACCCTAACCCTAGGCGGACACCTGAAGTTCAAACCCATCCCTAACCTGACCCTCACGCTAATTCCAACCGAAACACTGAACCGAAAACTAACAGTAACCCTAAACTTAATCCCTCAAACTAAGTTCAAACCTAACCTAACCTGAAGCCTAACTCAAACCATAGACCTAACCCTAACCCTAGGCGGACACCTTAAGCTCAACCCCAACCCTAACCGGACCCTCACGCTAACTCCAAACGTAACATTGAACCGAAAACTAACAGTAGCCCTAAACTTACTCCCTCAAACTAAGTTCAATCCTAACCTAACCTGAAGCCTAAATAAAACCATTGACCTAACCCTAACCCTAGGCACACACCTTATGCTTAACCCGCACCCTAACTTGACCCTGATGCTTACTCCAACCGTAACAGTTAAACGAAAACTAACAGTAGCCCTAAACTGTCTCCCACAAACTAAGTTCAAACCTAACCTAACCTGAAGCCTAACTCAAACAATAGACGTAACCCTAACCCTAGGCGGACACCTTAATCTCAACCCCAACCCTAACCTGGCCCTGACGCTAACTCCAACAGTAACAGTTACCCGAAAACTAACAGTAGCCCTAAACTTACTCCCTCAAACTAACTTCAAACCTATCCTAACTTGAAGCATAACTCAAACCACAGACCTACCCCTAACCCTAGGCGGACACCTTAAGCTCAACCGCAACCCTAACCTGGCCCTGACGCTAACTCCAACAGTAACAGTTACCCGAAAAATAACAGTAGCCCTAAACTTACTCCCTCAAACTAAGTTCAAACCTAACCTAACCTGAAGCCTAACTCAAACCACAGACCTAACCCTAACCCTAGGCGGACACCTGAAGCTCAATCACAACCCTAACCTGACCCTGACGCTATCTCCAAACGTAACACTGAACCGAAAACTAACAGTAGCCCTAAACTTACTCCCTCAAACTAAGTTCAAACCTAACCTAACCTGAAGCCTCACTCAAACCACAGACCTAACCCTAACCCTAGGAGGACACCTTAAGCTCAACCCCAACCCTAACCTGACCCTCACACTAACTCCAACCGTAACACTGTACCGAAAACTAACAGTAGCCCTAAACTTACTCCCTCAAACTAAGTTAAAACCTAACCTAACCTGAAGCCTAACTCAAACAATAGACCTAACCCTAACCCTAGGCGGACACCTTAAGCTTGACCCCAACCCTAACCTGACCCTGACGCTTACTCCAACCGCAACAGTTAAACGAAAACTAACAGTAGCCCTAAATTGTCTCCCTCAAACGAAGTTCAAACCTAACCTTACCTGACGCCTAACTCAAACAATAGACTTAACCCTAACCCTAGGCGGACACCTTAAGCTTAACCCCAACCCTAACCGACCCTGAGGCTAAATCCAACCGTAACACTGAATCGAAAACTAACAGTGGCCCTAAACTGACTCCCTAAAACTAAGTTCAAACCTAACCTAACCTGAAGCCTAAATCAAATCATAGACCTAACCCTAACCCTAGGCGGACACCTGAAGCTCAACCCCAACCCTAACCTAACCCTGACGCTATCTCCAACCGTAACACTGAACCGAAAACTAACAGTAGCCCTAAACTTACTCCCTCAAACTAAGTTCAAACCTAACCTAACCTGAAGCCTAACTCAAACCATAGACCTAACCCTAACCCTAGGCGGACACCTGAAGCTCAACCCCAACCCTAACCTGACCCTGACGCTATCTCCAACCGTAACACTGAACCGAAAAGTAACAGTAGCCCTAAACTTACTCCCTCAAACTAACTTCAAACCTAACCTAACCTGAAGCCTAACTCAAACCATAGACCTAACCCTAACCCTAGGCGGACACCTTAAGCTCAACCCCAGTCGTAAAATGGCCCAGACGCTAACTCCAACCATAACAGTTACCCGAAAACTAACAGTAGCCCTAAACTTACTCCCTCAAACTAAGTTCAAACATAACCTAACCTGAAGCCTAAATCAAACCATACACCTAACCCCAACCCTAGGCGGACACCTTAAGCTCAACCCCAACCCTAACCTGACCCTCACGCTAAATCCAACCGTAACACTGAACTGAAAACTAACAGTAGCCCTAAACTTACTCCCTCAAACTAAGTTCAAACCTAACCTAACCTGAAGCTTAACTCAAACCATAGACCTAAACCTATCCCCAGGAGGACACCTGAAGCTCAACCCCAACGCTAACCTGACCCTGACGCTATCTCAAACCGTAACACTGAACCGAAAACTAACAGTAGCCCTAAACATACTCCCTCAAACTAAGTTCAAACCTAACCTAACCTTAAGCCTAACTCAAACCATAGACCTAATCCTAACCCTAGGCGGACACCTGAAGCTCAACCCCAACGCTAACCTGACCCTAACGCTATCTCCAACCGTAACACTGAACCGAAAACTAACAGTAGCCCTAAACTTACTCCCTCAAACTAAGTTCAAACCTAACCTAACCTGAAGCCTAACTCAAACCATAGACCTAACCCTAACCCTAGGCGGACACCTTAAGCTCAACCCCAACCCTAACCTGGCCCTGACGCTAACTCCAACCATAACAGTTACCCGAAAACTAACAGTCGCCCTAAACTTACTCCCTCAAACTAAGTTCAAACCTAACCTAACCTGAAGCCTAAATCAAACCATACACCTAAACCTAACCCTAGGCGGACACCTGAAGCTCAACCCCAACCCTAACCTGACCCTGACGCTATCTCCAACCGTAACACTGAACCGAAAACTAACAGTAGCCCTAAACTTACTCCCTCAAACTAAGTTCAAACCTAACCTAACCTGAAGCCTAACTCAAACCATAGACCTAACACTAACCCTAGGCGGACACCTGAAGCTCAACCCCAACCCTAAACTGACCCTCACGCTCTCTCCAACCGTAACACTGAACCGAAAACTAACAGTAGCCCTAAACTTACTCCCTCAAACTAAGTTCAAACCTAACCTAACCTGAAGCCTAAATCAAACCATACACCTAACCCTAACCCTAGGCGGACACCTTAAGCTCAAGCCCAACCCTAACCTGACGCTCACGCTAACTCCAACCGTAACACTGAACAGAAAACTAACAGTAGCCCTAAACTGACTCCCTCAAACTAAGTTCAAACCTAACCTAACCTGAAGCCTAACTCAAACCATAGACCTAACCCTAACCCTAGGCGGACACCTGAAGCTCAACCCCAACCCTAACCTGACCCTGACGCTATCTCCAACCGTAACACTGAACCGAAAAGTAACAGTAGCCCTAAACTTACTCCCTCAAACTAAGTTCAAACCTAACCTAACCGGAAGCCTAACTCAAACCATAGACCTAACCCTAACCCTAGGCGGACACCTTAAGCTCAACCCCAGTCCTAAAATGGCCCAGACGCTAACTCCAACCATAACAGTTACCCGAAAACTAACAGTAGCCCTAAACTTACTCCCTCAAACTAAGTTCAAACATAACCTAACCTGAAGCCTAAATCAAACCATACACCTAACCCCAACCCTAGGCGGACACCTTAAGCTCAACCCCAACCCTAACCTGACCCTCACGCTAAATCCAACCGTAACACTGAACTGAAAACTAACAGTAGCCCTAAACTTACTCCCTCAAACTAAGTTCAAACCTAACCTAACCTGAAGCCTAACTCAAACCATAGACCTAAACCTAACCCCAGGAGGACACCTGAAGCTCAACCCCAACGCTAACCTGACCCTGACGCTATCTCAAACCGTAACACTGAACCGAAAACTAACAGTAGCCCTAAACATACTCCCTCAAACTAAGTTCAAACCTAACCTAACCTTAAGCCTAACTCAAACCATAGACCTAACCCTAACCCTAGGCGGACACCTGAAGCTCAACCCCAACGCTAACCTGACCCTAACGCTATCTCCAACCGTAACACTGAACCGAAAACTAACAGTAGCCCTAAACTTACTCCCTCAAACTAAGTTCAAACCTAACCTAACCTGAAGCCTAACTCAAACCATAGACCTAACCCTAACCCTAGGCGGACACCTTAAGCTCAACCCCAACCCTAACCTGGCCCTGACGCTAACTCCAACCATAACAGTTACCCGAAAACTAACAGTCGCCCTAAACTTACTCCCTCAAACTAAGTTCAAACCTAACCTAACCTGAAGCCTAAATCAAACCATACACCTAACCCTAACCCTAGGCGGACACCTTAAGCTCCATACCAACCCTATCCTGACCCTCACGCTAAATCCAACCGTAACACTGAACCGAAAACTAACAGTAGAACTAAACTTACTCCCTCAAACTAAGTTCAAACCTACCGTATCCTGAAGCCTAACTCAAACCATAGACCTAATCTTAACCCTAGGCGGACACCTTAAGCTCAACCCCAACCCTAACCTGGCCCTGACGCTAACTCCAAACATAACAGTTACCCGAAAACTAACAGTCGCCCTAAACTTACTCCCTCAAACTAAGTTCAAACCTAACCTAACCTGAAGCCTAAATCAAACCATACACCTAACCCTAACCCTAGGCGGACACCTTAAGCTCAAGCCCAACCCTAACCTGACCCTCACGCTAACTCCAACCGTAACACTGAACAGAAAACTAACAGTAGCCCTAAACTGACTCCCTCAAACTAAGTTCAAACCTAACCTAACCTGAAGCCTAACTCAAACCATAGACCTAACCCTAACCCTAGGTGGACACCTTAAGCCCAACCCCAACCCTAACCTGACCCTCACGCTAACTCCAACCGTAACACTGAACCGAAAACTAACAGTAGCCCTAAACTTACTCCCTCAAACTAAGTTCAAACGTAACCTAACCTGAAGCCTAACTCAAACCATAGACCTAACCCTAACCCTAGGCGGACACCTTAAGCTCAACCCCAACCCTAACCTGGCCCTGACGCTAACTCCAACCATAACAGTTACCAGAAAACTAAAAGTCACCCTAAACTTACTCCCTCAAACTAAGCTCAAACCTAACCTAACCTGAAGCCTAAATCAAACCATACACCTAACCCTAACCCTAGGCGGACACCTTAACCTCAACCCCAACCCTAACCTGACCCTCACGCTAACTCCAACCGTAACACTGAACCGAAAACTAACATTAGCCCTAAACTTACTCGCTCAAATTAATTTCAAACCTAACCTAACCTGAAGCCTAACTCAAACCATAGACCTAACCCTAACCCTAGGTGGACACCTTAAGCCCAACCCCAACCCTAACCTGACCCTCACGCTAACTCCAACCGTAACACTGAACCGAAAACTAACAGTAGCCCTAAACTTACTCCCTCAAACTAAGTTCAAACCTAACCTAACCTGAAGCCTAACTCAAACCATAGACCTAACCCTAACCCTAGGGGGACACCTTAAGCTCAACCCCAACCCTAACCTGACACTGACGCTATCTCCAACGGTAACACTGAACCGAAAACTAACAGTAGCCCTAAACTTACTCCCTCAAACTAAATTCAATCCTAACCTAACCTGAAGCATAAATGAATCCATAGACCTAACCCTAACCCTAGGCGGACATCTTAAGCTCAACCCCAACCCTAACCTGGCCCTGACGCTAACTCCAACCATAACAGTTACCCGAAAACTAACAGTAGCCCTAAACTTACTCCCTCAAACTAAGTTCAAACCTAACCTAACCTGAACCCTTAATCAAATCATACACCTAAACCTAACCCTAGGCAGACACCTTAAGCTCAACCCCTACCCTAACCTGACCCTCATGCTTACTCCAACTGTAACAGTTAACCGAAAACTAACAGTAGCCCTAAACTTACTCCCTCAAACTAACTTCAAACCTAACCTAACCTGAAGCCTAAATCAAAACATACACCTAACCCTAACCCTAGGCGGACACCATTAGCTCAACGCCAACCCTAACCTGGACCTGACGCTAACTCCAACCGTAACAGTTACCCGAAAACAAACAGTAGCCCTAAACTTACTCCCTCAAACTAAGTTCAAACCTAACCTAACCTGAAGCCTAAATCAAACGATACACCTAACCCTAACCCTAGACGGACACCTTAAGCTCAACCCCAACCCTAAAATGACCCTCACGCTAACTGCAACCCAAACACTGAACCGAAAACAAACAGTAGCCCTAAACTTACTCCCTCAAACTAAGTTCAAACCTAACCTAACCTGAAGCCTAAATCAAACCATACACCTAACCCTAACCCTAGGCGGACACCTTAACCCCAACCCCAACCCTAACCTGACCCACACGCTAACTCCAACCGTAACACTGAACCGAAAACTAACAGTAGCCCTAAACTTACTCCCTCAAACTAAGTTCAAACCTAAACTAACCTGAAGCCTAACTCAAACAATAGACCTAACCCTAACCCTAGGCGGACACCTTAAGCTTAACCCCAACCCTAACCTGACCCTGAGGCTAAATCCAACCGTAACACTGAACCGAAAACTAACAGTCGCCCTAAACTTACTCCCTCAAACTAAGTTCAATCCTAACCTAACCTGAAGCCTAAACGAAACCATAGACCTAACCCTAACCCTAGGCGGACACCTTATGCTTAACCCCCACCCTAACCTGACCCTGACGCTTACTCCAACCGTAACAGTTAAACGAAAACTAACAGTAGCCCTAAACTTACTCCCTCAAACTAAGTTCAAACCTAACCTAACCTGAAGCCTAACTCAAACCATAGACCTAACCCTAACCCTAGGCGGACACCTTAATCTCAACCCCAACCCTAACCTGGCCCTGACGCTCACTCCAACCATAACAGTTACCCGAAAACTAACAGTAGCCCTAAACTTACTCCCTCAAACTAAGTTCAAAACTAACCTAACCTGAAGCCTAAATCAAACCATACACCTAACCCTAACCCTAGGCGGACACCTTAATCTCAACCCCAACCCTAACCTGACCCTCACGCTAACTCCAACCATAACACTGAACCGAAAACTAACATTAGCCCTAAACTTACTCCCTCAAACTAATTTCAAATCTAACCTAACCTGAAGCCTAACTCAAACCATAGACCTAACCCTAACCCTAGGCGGACACCTGAAGCTCAACCCCAACCCTAACCTGACCCTGACGCTATCTCCAACCGTAACACTGAACCGAAAACTAACAGTAGCCCTAAACTTACTCCCTCAAACTAAGTTCAATCCTAACCTAACCTGAAGCCTAACAAAAACAATAGACCTAACCCTAACCCTAGGCGGACACCTTAAGCTCAACCCCAACCCTAATCTGGCCCTGAAGCTAACTCCAACCATAACAATTACCCGAAAACTAACAGTCGCCCTAAACTTACTCCCTCAAACTAAGTTCAAACCTAACCTAACCTGAAGCCTAACTCAAACCATAGACCTAACCCTAACCCTTGGCGGACACCTTAAGCTCAACCCCAACCCAAAAATGGCCCTGACTCTAACTACAACCATAACAGATACCCGAAAAATAACAGTAGCCCTAAACTAACTCCCTCAAACTAAGTTCAAACCCAACCTAACCTGAAGCCTAAATCAAACAATACACCTTACCCTAACCCTAGACGGACACCTGAAGCTCAACCCCAACCCTAAAATGACCCTCACGCTAACTCCAACCGAAACACTGAAACGAAAACAAACAGTAGCCGTAAACTTACTCCGTCAAACTAAGTTCAAACCTAACCTAACCTGAAGCCTAACTCAAACCATAGACCTAACCCTAACCCTAGGCGGACACCTGAAGCTCAACCCCAACCCTAACCTGACCCAGACGCTATCTCCAACCGTAACACTGAACAGAAAACTAACAGTTGCCCTCAACTTACTTCCTCAAACTAAGTTCAAACCTAACCTAACCTGAAGACTAACTCAAACCATAGACCTAACCCTAACCCCAGGCGGACACCTTAAGCTCAACCCCAACCCTAACCTGGCCCTGACGCTAACTCCAACCATAACAGTTACTAGAAAACTAACAGTAGCCCTAAACTTACTCCCTCAAACTAAGTTCAAACCTAACCTAACCTGAAGCCTAAATCAAACCATGCACCTAACCCTAACCCTAGGCGGACACCATAAGCTC
This sequence comes from Tupaia tana, assembly GCA_026018925.1. NCBI lineage: Eukaryota > Metazoa > Chordata > Mammalia > Scandentia > Tupaiidae > Tupaia > Tupaia tana. Next base: position 397,509 of record JAKSZU010000070.1, read on the forward strand.
AACCCCAAACCTAACCTGACCCTCACGCTAACTCCAAACGTAACAGTGAACCGAAAACTAACAGTAGCCCTAAACTTACACCCTCAAACTAATTTCAAACCTAACCTAACCTGAAGCCTAACTCAAACCATAGACCTAACCCTAACCCTAGGCGGACACCTGAAGTTCAAGCTCAACCCGAAACTGACCCTGACGCTATCTCCAACCGCAACACTGAACCGAAAACGAACAGTAGCCCTAAACTTGCTCCCTCAAACTAAGTTCAAACCTAACCTAACCTGAATCTTAAATCAAACCATACAACTAACCCTAACCCTAGGCGGACACCTTAAGATCAACCCCAACCCTAACCTGGTCCTGACGCTAACCCAACCATAACAGTTACTCGAAAACTAACAGTAGCCCTAAACTTACTCCCTCAAACTAAGTTCAAACCTAACCTAACCTGAAGCCTAAATAAAACCATACACCTAACCCTACCCCTAGGCGGACACCTTAAGCTCAACCCCAACCCTAACCTGACCCTCACGCTAACTCCAACCATAACACTGAACCGAAAACTAACATTAGCACTAAACTTACTCCCTCAAACTAATTTCAAACCTAACCTAACCTGAATCCTAACTCAAACCATAGACCTAACCCTAACCCTAGGCGGACACCTGAAGCTCAACCCCTACCCTAACCTGACCCTGACGCTATCTCCAACCGTAACACTGAACCGAAAACTAACAGTAGCCCTAAACTTACTCCCTCAAACTAAGTTCAAACCTAACCTATACTGAAGCCTAACTCAAACCATAGACCTAACCCTAACCCTTGGCGGACAACTTAAGCTCAACCCCAACCCTAAAATGGCCCTGACTCTAACTCCAACCATAACAGATACCCGAAAAATAACAGTAGCCCTAAACTTACTCCCTCAAACTAAGTTCAAACCTAACCTAACCTGAAGCCTAAATCAAACCATACACCTAACCCTAACCCTAGTCGGACACCTTAAGCTCAACCCCAACCCTAAAATGACCCTCACGCTAACTGCAACCGAAACACTGAACCGAAAGCAAAGAGTAGCCCTAAACTTACTCCCTCAAACTAAGTTCAAACCTAACCTAACCTGAAGCCTAAATCAAACCATACACGTAACCCTAACCCTAGGCGGACACCTTAAGCCCAACCCCAACCCTAACCTGACCCTCACGCTAACTCCAACCGTAACACTGAACCGAAAACTAACAGTAGCCCTAAACTTACTCCCTCAAACTAAGTTCAAACCTAACCTAACCTGAAGCCTAAATCAAACCATACACCTAACCCTAACCCTAGGCGGACACCTTAAGCTCAACCCCAACCCTAACCTGACCCTGACGCTATCTCCAACCGTAACACAGAACCGAAAACTATCTGTAGCGCTAAACTTACTCCCTCAAACTAAGTTCAAACCTAACCTAACCTGAAGCCTAAATCAAACCATACACCTAACCCTAACCCTAGGCGGACACCTTAAGCTCAACCCCAACCCTAACCTGGCCCAGACGCTAACTTCAACCGTAACAGTTACCCGAAAACTAACAGTCACCCTAAACTTACTCCCTCAAACTAAGTTCAAACCTAACCTAACCTGAAGCCTAAATCAAACCATACACCTAACCCTAACCCTAGGCGGACACCTTAAGCTCAACCCCAACCCTAACCTGACCCTCACGCTAACTCCAACCGTAACAGTGAACCGAAAACTAACATTAGCCCTAAACTTACTCCGTCAAACTAATTTCAAGCCTAACCTAACCTGAAGCCTAACTCAAACCAAAGACCTAACCCTAACCCTAGGCGGACACCTGATGCACAACCCCAACCCTAACCTGACCCTGACGCTAACTCCAACCGTAACACTGAACCGAAAACTAACAGTAGCCCTACACTTACTCCCTCAAACTAAGTTCAAACCTAACCTAACCTGAAGCCTAACTCAAAACATAGACCTAACCCTAACACTAGGCGGACACCTTAAGATGAACCCCAACCCTAACCTGGCCCTGACGCTAACTCCAACCATAACAGTTACCAGAAAACGAACAGTCGGCCTAAACTTACTCCCTCAAACTAAGCTCAAACCTAACCTTACCTGAAGCCTAAATCAAACCATACACCTAACCCTAACCCTAGCCGGACACCTTAAGCTCAACCCCAACCCTAACCTGACCCTCACGCTAACTCCAACCGTAACAGTGAACCGAAAACTAACATTAGCCCTAAACTTACTCCCTCAAACAAATTTCAAGCCTTACCTAACCTGAAGCCTAACTCAAACCATAGACCTAACCCTAACCCTAGGCGGACACCTGAAGCACAACCCCAACCCTAACCTGACCCTGACGCTATCTCCAACCGTAACACTGAACCGAAAACTAACAGTAGCCCTAAACTTACTCCCTCAAACTAAGTTCAAACCTAACCTAACCTGAAGCCTAACTCAAACCATAGACCTAACCCTAACCCTAGGCGGACACCTGAAGCTCAACCCCAATTCCAACCTGACCCTGACGCTATCTCCAAACGTAACACTGAACCGAAAACTAACAGTAGCCCTAAACTTACTCCCTCAAACTAAGTTCAAACCTAACCTAACCTGAAGCCTAACTCAAACCATAGACCTAACCCTAACCCTTGGCGGACATCTTAAGCTCAACCCCAACCCTGAAATGGCCCTGACTGTAACTCCAACCATAACAGATACAAGAAAAATAACAGTAGCCCTAAACTTACTCCCTCAAACTAAGTTCAATCCTAACCTAACCTGAAGCCTAAATGAAACCATAGACATAACCCTAAGCCTAGGCGGACACCTTATGCTTACCCCCACCCTAACCTGACCCTGACGCTTACTCCAAACGTAACAGTTAAACGAAAACTAACAGTAGCCCTAAACTTACTCCCTCAAACTAACTTCAAACCTAACCTAACCTGAAGCCTAAATCAAACCATACACCTAACCCTAACCCTAGGCGGACACCTTAAGCTCAACCCCAACCCTAACCTGACCCTCACGCTATCTCCAACCATAACACTGAACCGAAAACTAACATTAGCCCTAAACTTACTCCCTCAAACTAATTTCAAACCTAACCTAACCTGAAGCCTAACTCAAACCATAGACCTAACCCTAACCCTAGGAGGACACCTGAAGCTCATCCCCAACCCTAACCTGACCCTGACGCTATCTCCAAACGTAACACTGAACCGAAAACTAACAGTAGCCCTAAACTTACTCCCTCAAACTAAGTTCAAACCTAAACTAACCTGAAGCCTAACTCAAACCATATACCTAACCCTAACCCTTGGCGGACACCTTAAGCTCAACCCCAACCCTAAAATGGCCCTGACTCTAACTACAACCATAACAGATACCCGAAAAATAACAGTAGCCCTAAACTTACTCCCTCAAACTAAGTTCAAACCTAACCTAACCTGAAGCCTAAATCAAACCATACACCTTACCCTAACCCTAGACGGACACCTGAAGCTCAACCCCAACCCTAAAATGACCCTCACGCTAACTCCAACCGAAACACTGAACCGAAAACAAACAGTAGCCCTAAACTTACTCCCTCAAACTAAGTTCAAACCTAACCTAACCTGAATCCTAACTCAAACCATAGACCTAACCCTAACCCTAGGCGGACACCTGAAGCTCAACCCCAACCCTAACCTGAACCAGACGCTATCTCCAACCGTAACACTGAACAGAAAACTAACAGTAGCCCTCAACTTACTCCCTCAAACTAAGTTCAAACCTAACCTAACCTGAAGACTAACTCAAACCATAGACCTAACCCTAACCCCAGGCGGACACCTTAAGCTCAACCCCAACCCCAACCTGGCCCTGACGCTAACTCCAACCATAACAGTTACTAGAAAACTAACAGTAGCCCTAAACTTACTCCCTCAAACTAAGTTCAAACCTAACCTAACCTGAATCCTAAATCAAACCATGCACCTAACCCTAACCCTAGGCGGACACCATAAGCTCAACCCCAACCCTAACCTGACCCTCACGCTAACTCCAACCGTAACAGTGAACCGAAAAAAAACAGTAGCCCTAAACTTACACCCTCAAACTAATTTCAAACCTAACCTAACCTGAAGCCTAACTCAAACCATAGACCTAACCCTAACCCTATGCGGACACCTGAAGCACAACCCCAACCCTATCCTGACCCTGACGCTATCTCCAACCGTAACACTGAACCGAAAACTAAGAGTAGCCCTAAACTTACTCCCTCAAACTAAGTTCAAACCTAACCTAACCTGAAGCCCTAAATGAATCCATAGACCTAACCCTAACCCTAGGCGGACACCTTAAGCTCAACCCCAACCCTAACCTGGCCCTGACGCTAACTCCAACCATAACAGTTACCCGAAAACTAACAGTAGCCCTAAACTTACTCCCTCAAACTAAGTTCAAACCTAACCTAGCCTGAAGCCTAAATCAAACCATACACCTAACCCTAACCCTAGGCGGACACCTTAAGCTCAACCCCAACGCTAACCTGGCCCTGACGCTAACTCCAACCAAAACAGTTACCCGAAAAATAACAGTCGCGCTAAACTTACTCGCTCAAACTAAGTTCAAACCTAACCTAACCTGAAGCCTAAATCAAACCATACACCTAACCCTAACCCTAGCCGGACACCTTAAGCTCAACCGCAACCCTAACCTGACCCTCACGCTAACTCCAACCGTAACAGTGAACCGAAAACTAACATTAGCCCTAAACTTACTCCCTCAAACTAATTTCAAGGCTAACCTAACCTGAAGCCTAACTCAAACCATAGACCTAACCCTAACCCTAGGCGGGAGACCTGAAGTTCAAGGCCCAACCCCTAACCTGACCCAGACGCTCTCTCCAACCGTAACACTGAACCGAAAACTAACAGTAGCCCTAAACTTACTCCCTCAAACTAAGTTCAAACCTAACCTAACCTGAAGCCTAAATCAAACCATACACCTAACCCTAACCCTAGGCGGACACCTTAAGCTCAACCCCAACCCTAACCTGGCCCTGACGCTAACTCCAAACCGTAACACTGAACCGAATACTAACAGTAGCCCTAAACTTACTCCCTCAAACTAAGTTCAAACCTGACCTAACCAGAAGACTAACTCAAACCATAGACCTAACCCTAACCCTAGGGGGACACCTTAAGCTCAACCCCAACCCTAACCTAACCCTGACGCTATCTCCAATGGTAACACTGAACTGAAAACTAACAGTAGCCCTAAACTTACTCCCTCAAACTAAATTCAAACCTAACCTAACCTGAAGCCTAAATCAAACCATACACCTAACCCTAACCCTAGGCGGACACCTTATGCTCAACCCCAACCCTAACCTGGCCCTGACGCTAACTCCAACCATAACAGTTACCCGAAAACTAACAGTAGCGCTAAACTTACTCCCTCAAACTAAGTTCAAACCTAACCTAACCTGAAGCCTATATCAAACCATACACCTAACCCTAACCCTAGGCGGACACCTTAAGCTCAACCCCAACCCTAACCTGACCTTCACGCTAACTCCAACCGTAACAGTGAACCGAAAACTAACATTAGCCCTAAACTTACTCCCTCAAACTAATTTCAAGGCTAACCTAACCTGAAGCCTAACTCAAACCATAGACCTAACCCTAACCCTAGGCGGAGACCTGAAGTTCAAGCCCAACCCTAACCTGACCCAGACGCTCTCTCCAACCGTAACACTGAACCGAAAACTAACAGTAGCCCTAAACTTACTCCCTCAAACTAAGTTCAAACCTAACCTAACCTGAAGCCTAAATCAAACCATACACCTAACCCTACCCCTAGGCGGACACCTTAAGCTCAACCCCAACTCTAACCTGACCCTCACACTAACTCCAACCGTAACAGTGAACCGAAAACTAACATTAGCCCTAAACTTACTCACTCAAACTAATTTCAAGCCTTACCTAACCTGAAGCCTAACTCAAACCATAGACCTAACCCTAACCCTAGGCGGACACCTGAAGCACAACCCCAACCCTAACCTGACCCTGACGCTATCTCCAACCGTAACACTGAACCGAAAACTAACAGTAGCCCTAAACTTACTCCCTCAAACTAAGTTCAAACCTAACCTAACCTGAAGCCTAAATGAATCCATAGACCTAACCCTAACCCTAGGCGGACACCTTAAGCTCAACCCCAACCCTAACCTGGCCCTGACGCTAACTCCAACCATAACAGTTACCCGAAAACTAACAGTAGCCCTAAACTTACTCCCTCAAACTAAGTTCAAACCTAACCTAACCTGAAGCCTAAATCAAACCATACACCTTACCCTAACCCTAGACGGACACCTGAAGCTCAACCCCAACCCTAAAATGACCCTCACGCTAACTCCAACCGAAACACTGAACCGAAAACAAACAGTAGCCCTAAACTTACTCCCTCAAACTAAGTTCAAACCTAACCTAACCTGAATCCTAACTCAAACCATAGACCTAACCCTAACCCTAGGCGGACACCTGAAGCTCAACCCCAACCCTAACCTGAACCAGACGCTATCTCCAACCGTAACACTGAACAGAAAACTAACAGTAGCCCTCAACTTACTCCCTCAAACTAAGTTCAAAACCTAACCTAACCTGAAGACTAACTCAAACCATAGACCTAACCCTAACCCCAGGCGGACACCTTAAGCACAACCCCAACCCTAACCTGGCCCTGACGCTAACTCCAACCATAACAGTTACTAGAAAACTAACAGTAGCCCTAAACTTACTCCCTCAAACTAAGTTCAAACCTAACCTAACCTGAATCCTAAATCAAACCATGCACCTAACCCTAACCCTAGGCGGACACCATAAGCTCAACCCCAACCCTAACCAGACCCTCACGCTAACTCCAACCGTAACAGTGAACCGAAAACAAACAGTAGCCCTAAACTTACACCCTCAAACTAATTTCAAACCTAACCTAACCTGAAGCCTAACTCAAACCATAGACCTAACCCTAACCCTAGGCGGACACCTGAAGCACAACCCCAACCCTAACCTGACCCTGACGCTATCTCCAACCGTAACACTGAACCGAAAACTAACAGTAGCCCTAAACTTACTCCCTCAAACTAAGTTCAAACCTAACCTAACCTGAAGCCTAAATCAAACCATACACCTAACCGTACCCCTAGGCGGACACCTTAAGCTCAACCCCAACTCAAACCTGACCCTCACACTAACTCCAACCGTAACAGTGAACCGAAAACTAACATTAGCCCTAAACTTACTCACTCAAACTAATTTCAAGCCTTACCTAACCTGAAGCCTAACTCAAACCATAGACCTAACCCTAACCCTAGGCGGACACCTGAAGCACAACCCCAACCCTAACCTGACCCTGACGCTATCTCCAACCGTAACACTGAACCGAAAACTAACAGTAGCCCTAAACTTACTCCCTCAAACTAAGTTCAAACCTAACCTAACCTGAAGCCTAAATGAATCCATAGACCTAACCCTAACCCTAGGCGGACACCTTAAGCTCAACCCCAACCCTAACCTGGCCCTGACGCTAACTCCAACCATAACAGTTACCCGAAAACTAACAGTAGCCCTAAACTTACTCCCTCAAACTAAGTTCAAACCTAACCTAACCTGAAGCCTTAATCAAATCATACACCTAACCCTAACCCTAGGCGGACACCTTAAGCTCAACCCCTACCCTAACCTGACCCTCATGCTTACTCCAACTGTAACAGTTAACCGAAAACAAACAGTAGCCCTAAACTTACTCCCTCAAACTAACTTCAAACCTAACCTAACCTGAAGCCTAATCAAAACATACACCTAACCCTAACCCTAGGCGGACACCTTTAGCTCAACGCCAACCCTAACCTGGACCTGACGCTAACTCCAACCGTAACAGTTACCCGAAAACAAAGAGTAGCCCTAAACTTACTCCCTCAAACTAAGTTCAAACCTAACCTAACCTGAAGCCTAAATCAAACCATACACCTAACCCTAACCCTAGGCGGACACCTTAAGCTCAACCCCAACCCTAACCTGGCCCTGACGCTAACTCCAACCGTAACACTGAACCGAAAATGAACAGTAGCCCTAAACTTACTCCCTCAAACTAAGTTCAAACCTAACCTAACCTGAAGCCTAACTCAAACCATAGCCCTAACCCTAACCCTAGGCGGACACCTTAAGCTCAACCCCAACCCTAACCTGACCCTGACGCTAACTCCAACCATAACAGTTACCCGAAAACTAACAGTAGCCCTAAACTTACTCTCTCAAACTAAGTTCAAACCTAACCTAACCTGAAGCCTAAATCAAACCATACACCTAACCCTAACCCTAGGCGCACACCTTAAGCTCAACCCCTACCCTAACTTGACCCTCATGCTAACTCCAAACGAAACACTGAACCGAAAACAAACAGTAGCCCTAAACTTACTCCCTCAAACTAAGTTCAAACCTAACCTAACCTGAAGCCTAACTCAAACCATAGACCTAACCCTAACCCTAGGCGGACACCTGAAGATCAAACCCAACCCTAACCTGACCCTGACACTTACTCCAACCGTAACATAGAACCGTAAACTAACAGTAGCCCTAAACTTACTCCCTCAAACTAAGTTCAAACCTAACCTCACCTGAAGCCTAACTCAAACCACAGACATAACCCTAACCCTTGGCGGACACCTTAAGCTCAACCCCAACCCTAACCTGACCCTGACGCTAACTCCAACCGTAACACTGAACCGAATACTAACAGTAGCCCTAAACTTACTCCCTCAAACTAAGTTCAAACCTGACCTAACCAGAAGACTAACTCAAACCATAGACCTAACCCTAACCCTAGGGGGACACCTTAAGCTCAACCCCAACCCTAACCTGACCCTGACGCTATCTCCAATGGTAACACTGAACCGAAAACTAACAGTAGCCCTAAACTTACTCCCTCAAACTAAGTTCAAACCTAACCTAACCTGAAGCCTAAATCAAACCATACACCTAACCCTAACCCAAGGCGGACACCTTAAGCTCAACCCCAACCCTAACCTGGCCCTGACGCTAACTCCAACCATAACAGTTACCCGAAAACTAACAGTCGCGCTAAACTTACTCCCTCAAACTAAGTTCAAACCTAACCTAACCTGAAGCCTAAATCAAACCATACACCTAACCCTAACCCTAGGCGGACACCTTAAGCTCAACCCCAACCCTAACCAGACCCTCACGCTAACTCCAACTGTAACAGTGAACCGAAAACTCACATTAGCCCTAAACTTACTCTCTCAAACTAATTTCAAGGCTAACCTAACCTGAAGCCTAACTCAAACCATAGACCTAACCCTAACCCTAGGCGGAGACCTGAAGTTCAAGCCCAACCCTAACCTGACCCAGACGCTCTCTCCAACCGTAACACTGAACCGAAAACTAACAGTAGCCCTAAACTTACTCCCTCAAACTAAGTTCAAACCTAACCTAACCTGAAGCCTAAATCAAACCATACACCTAACCCTAACCCTAGACGGACACCTTAAGCTCAACCCCAACCCTAAAATGACCCTCACGCTAACTCCAACTGAAACACTGAACCGAAAACAAACAGTAGCCCTAAACTTACTCCCTCAAATTAAGTTCAAACCTAACCTAACCTGAAGCCTAAATCAAACCATACAACTAACCCTAACTCTAGGCGGACACCTTAAGCCCAACCCCAACCCTAACCTTACCCTCACGCTAACTCCAACCGTAACATTGAACCGTAAACTAACAGTAGCCCTAAACTTACTCCCTCAAACTAAGTTCAAACCTAACCTCACCTGAAGCCTAACTCAAACCACAGACCTAACCCTAACCCTTGGCGGACACCTTAAGCTCAACCCCAACCCTAACCTGACCCTGACGCTACCTCCAACCGTAACACTGAACCGAATACTAACAGTAGCCCTAAACTTACTCCCTCAAACTAAGTTCAAACCTGACCTAACCAGAAGACTAACTCAAACCATAGACCTAACCCTAACCATAGGGGGACACCTTAAGCTCAACCCCAACCCTAACCTGACCCTGACGCTATCACCAATGGTAACACTGAACTGAAAACTAACAGTAGCCCTAAACTTACTCCCTCAAACTAAGTTCAAACCTAACCTAACCTGAAGCCTAAATCAAACCATACACCTAACCCTAACCCTAGGCGGACACCTTAAGCTCAACCCCAACCCTAACCTGGCCCTGACGCTAACTCCAACCATAACAGTTACCCGAAAACTAACAGTCGCGCTAAACTTACTCCCTCAAACTAAGTTCAAAGCTAACCTAACCTGAAGCCTAAATCAAACCATACACCTAACCCTAACCCTAGGCCGACACCTTAAGCTCAACCCCAACCCTAACCTGACCCTCACGCTAACTCCAACCGTAACAGTGAACCGAAAACTAACATTAGCCCTAAACTTACTCCCTCAAACTAATTTCAAGGCTAACCTAACCTGAAGCCTAACTCAAACCATAGACCTAACCCTAACCCTAGGCGGAGACCTGAAGTTCAAGCCCAACCCTAACCTGACCCAGACGCTCTCTCCAACCGTAACACTGAACCGAAAACTAACAGTAGCCCTAAACTTACTCCCTCAAACTAAGTTCAAACCTAACCTCACTTGAAGCCTAACTCAAACCACAGACCTAACCCTAACCCTTGGCGGACACCTTAAGCTAAACCCCAACCCTAACCTGACCCTGACGCTAACTCCAACCGTAACACTGAACCGAATACTAACAGTAGCCCTAAACTTACTCCCTCAAACTAAGTTCAAACCTGACCTAACCAGAAGCCTAACTCAAACCATAGACCTAACCCTAACCCTAGGGGGACACCTTAAGCTCAACCCCAACCCTAACCTAACCCTGACGCTATCTCCAACGGTAACACTGAACCGAAAACTATCAGTAGCCCTAAACTTAGTCCCTCAAACTAAGTTCAATCCTAACCTAACCTGAAGCCTAAATGAATCCATAGACATAACCCTAACCCTAGGCGGACACCTTAAGCTCAACCCCAACCCTAACCTGGCCCTGACGCTAACTCCAACCATAACAGTTACCCGAAAACTAACAGTAGCCCTAAACTTACTCCCTCAAACTAAGTTCAAACCTAACCTAACCTGAAGCCTTAATCAAATCATACACCTAACCCTAACCCTAGGCGGACACCTTTAGCTCAACCCCTACCCTAACCTTACCCTCATGCTTACTCCAACTGTAACAGTTAACCGAAAACTAACAGTAGCCCTAAACTTACTCCCTCAAACTAACTTCAAACCTAACCTAACCTGAAGCCTAAATCAAAACATACACCTAACCCTAACCCTAGGCGGACACCATTAGCTCAATGCCAACCCTAACCTGGACCTGACGCTAACTCCAACGGTAACAGTCACCCGAAAACAAACAGTACCCCTAAATTACTTCCTCAAACTAAGTTCAAACCTAACCTTACCTGAAGCCTAAATCAAACCATACACCTAACCCTAACCCTAGGCGGTCACCTTAAGCTCAACCCCAACCCTAACCAGGCCGTGACGCTAACTCCAACCATAACAGTTACCCGAAAACTAACATTAGCCCTAAACTTACTCCCTCAAACTAATTTCAAGGCTAACCTAACCTGAAGCCTAACTCAAACCATAGACCTAACCCTAACCCTAGGCGGAGACCTGAAGTTCAAGCCCAACCCTAACCTGACCCAGACGCTCTCTCCAACCGTAACACTGAACCGAAAACTAACAGTAGCCCTAAACTTACTCCCTCAAACTAAGTTCAAACCTAACCTAACCTGAAGCCTAAATCAAACCATACACCTAACCCTAACCCTAGACGGACACCTTAAGCTCAACCCCAACCCTAAAATGACCCTCACGCTAACTCCAACTGAAACACTGAACCGAAAACAAACAGTAGCCCTAAACTTACTCCCTCAAATTAAGTTCAAACCTAACCTAACCTGAAGCCTAAATCAAACCATACACCTAACCCTAACTCTAGGCGGACACCTTAAGCCCAACCCCAACCCTAACCTGACCCTCACGCTAACTCCAACCGTAACATTGAACCGTAAACTAACAGTAGCCCTAAACTTACTCCCTCAAACTAAGTTCAAACCTAACCTCACCTGAAGCCTAACTCAAACCACAGACCTAACCCTAACCCTTGGCGGACACCTTAAGCTCAACCCCAACCCTAACCTGACCCTGACGCTACCTCCAACCGTAACACTGAACCGAATACTAACAGTAGCCCTAAACTTACTCCCTCAAACTAAGTTCAAACCTGACCTAACCAGAAGACTAACTCAAACCATAGACCTAACCCTAACCCTAGGGGGACACCTTAAGCTCAACCCCAACCCTAACCTGACCCTGACGCTATCTCCAATGGTAACACTGAACCGAAAACTAACAGTAGCCCTAAACTGACTCCCTCAAACTAAGTTCAAACCTAACCTAACCTGAAGCCTAAATCAAACCATACACCTAACCCTAACCCTAGGCGGACACCTTAAGCTCAACCCCAACCCTAACCTGGCCCTGACGCTAACTCCAACCATAACAGTTACCCGAAAACTAACAGTCGCGCTAAACTTACTCCCTCAAACTAAGTTCAAACCTAACCTAACCTGAAGCCTAAATCAAACCATACACCTAACCCTAACTCTAGGCGGACACCTTAAGCCCAACCCCAACCCTAACCTGACCATCACGCTAACTCCAACCGTAACACTGAACAGAAAACTAACAGTAGCCCTAAACTTACTCCCTCAAACTAAGTTCAAACCTAACCTCACTTGAAGCCTAACTCAAACCACAGACCTAACCCTAACCCTTGGCGGACACCTTAAGCTCAACCCCAACCCTAACCTGACCCTGACGCTAACTCCAACCGTAACACTGAACCGAATACTAACAGTAGCCCTAAACTTACTCCCTCAAACTAAGTTCAAACCTGACCTAACCAGAAGCCTAACTCAAACCATAGACCTAACCCTAACCCTAGGGGGACACCTTAAGCTCAACCCCAACCCTAACCTAACCCTGACGCTATCTCCAACGGTAACACTGAACCGAAAACTATCAGTAGCCCTAAACTTAGTCCCTCAAACTAAGTTCAATCCTAACCTAACCTGAAGCCTAAATGAATCCATAGACATAACCCTAACCCTAGGCGGACACCTTAAGCTCAACCCCAACCCTAACCTGGCCCTGACGCTAACTCCAACCATAACAGTTACCCGAAAACTAACAGTAGCCCTAAACTTACTCCCTCAAACTAAGTTCAAACCTAACCTAACCTGAAGCCTTAATCAAATCATACACCTAACCCTAACCCTAGGCGGACACCTTTAGCTCAACCCCTACCCTAACCTTACCCTCATGCTTACTCCAACTGTAACAGTTAACCGAAAACTAACAGTAGCCCTAAACTTACTCCCTCAAACTAACTTCAAACCTAACCTAACCTGAAGCCTAAATCAAAACATACACCTAACCCTAACCCTAGGCGGACACCATTAGCTCAATGCCAACCCTAACCTGGACCTGACGCTAACTCCAACGGTAACAGTCACCCGAAAACAAACAGTACCCCTAAATTACTCCCTCAAACTAAGTTCAAACCTAACCTTACCTGAAGCCTAAATCAAACCATACACCTAACCCTAACCCTAGGCGGTCACCTTAAGCTCAACCCCAACCCTAACCAGGCCGTGACGCTAACTCCAACCATAACAGTTACCCGAAAACTAACATTAGCCCTAAACTTACTCCCTCAAACTAATTTCAAGGCTAACCTAACCTGAAGCCTAACTCAAACCATAGACCTAACCCTAACCCTAGGCGGAGACCTGAAGTTCAAGCCCAACCCTAACCTGACCCAGACGCTCTCTCCAACCGTAACACTGAACCGAAAACTAACAGTAGCCCTAAACTTACTCCCTCAAACTAAGTTCAAACCTAACCTAACCTGAAGCCTAAATCAAACCATACACCTAACCCTAACCCTAGACGGACACCTTAAGCTCAACCCCAACCCTAAAATGACCCTCACGCTAACTCCAACTGAAACACTGAACTGAAAACAAACAGTAGCCCTAAACTTACTCCCTCAAATTAAGTTCAAACCTAACCTAACCTGAAGCCTAAATCAAACCATACACCTAACCCTAACTCTAGGCGGACACCTTAAGCTCAACCCCAACCCTAACCTGAACCTGACGCTATCTCCAATGGTAACACTGAACCGAAAACTAACAGTAGCCCTAAACTGACTCCCTCAAACTAAGTTCAAACCTAACCTAACCTGAAGCCTAAATCAAACCATACACCTAACCCTAACCCTAGGCGGACACCTTAAGCTCAACCCCAACCCTAACCTGGCCCTGACGCTAACTCCAACCATAACAGTTACCCGAAAACTAACAGTCGCGCTAAACTTACTCCCTCAAACTAAGTTCAAACCTAACCTAACCTGAAGCCTAAATCAAACCATACACCTAACCCTAACCCTAGGCGGACACCTTAAGCTCAACCCCAACCCTAACCTGACCCTCATGCTAACTCCAACCGTAACAGTGAACCGAAAACTAACAGTAGCCCTAAACTTACTCCCTCAAACTAATTTCAAGGCTAACCTAACCTGAAGCCTAACTCAAACCATAGACCTAACCCTAACCCTAGGCGGACACCTGAAACTCAACCACAACCCTAACCAGACCCTGACGCTATCTCCAACCGTAACACTGAACCGAAAACTAACAGTAGCCCTAAACTTACTCCCTCAATCTAAGTTCAAACGTAACCTACCCTGAAGCCTAACTCAAACCATAGACCTAACCCTAACCCTAGACGGACACCTGAAGCTCAACCCCAACCCTAAAATGACCCTCACGCTAACTCCAACCGAAACACTGAACCGAAAACAAACAGTAGCCCTAAACTTACTCCCTCAAACTAAGTTCAAACCTAACCTAACCTGAAGCCTAAATCAAGCCATACACCTAACCCTAACCCTAGGCGGACACCTTAAGCCCATCCCCAATCCTAACCTGACGCTCACGCTAACTCCAACCGTAACATTGAACCGTAAACTAACAGTAGCCCTAAACTTACTCCCTCAAACTAAGTTCACACCTAACCTCACCTGAAGCCTAACTCAAACCACAGACCTAACCCTAACCCTTGGCGGACACCTTAAGCTCAACCCCAACACTAACCTGACCCTGACGCTAACTCCAACCGTAACACTGAACCGAAAACTTACAGTAGCCCTAAACTTACTCCCTCAAACTAAGTTCAAACCTAACCTAACCTGAAGCCTAACTCAAACCACAGACCTAACCCTAACCCTAGGCGGACACCTGAAGCTCAACCCCAACCCTAACCGGACCCTCACGCTAACTCCAAACGTAACATTGAACCGAAAACTAACAGTAGCCCTAAACTTACTCCCTCAAACTAAGTTCAATCCTAACCTAACCTGAAGCCTAAATGAAACCATAGACCTAACCCTAACCCTAGGCGGACACCTTATGCTTAACCCCCACCCTAACTTGACCCTGACGCTTACTCCAACCGTAACAGTTAAACGAAAACTAACAGTAGCCCTAAACTGTCTCCCACAGACTAAGTTAAAACCTAACCTAACCTGAAGCCTAACTCAAACAATAGACGTAACCCTAACCCTAGGCGGACACCTTAAGCTCAACCCCAACCCTAACCTGGCCCTGACGCTAACTCCAACAGTAACAGTTACCCGAAAACTAACAGTAGCCCTAAACTTACTCCCTCAAACTAACTTCAAACCTAACGTAACTTGAAGCCTAACTCAAACCATAGACCTAACCCTAACCCTAGGCGGACACCTGAAACTCAACCACAACCCTAACCAGACCCTGACGCTATCTCCAACCGTAACACTGAACCGAAAACTAACAGTAGCCCTAAACTTACTCCCTCAAACTAAGTTCAAACCTACCCTAACCTGGACCCTAACTCAAACCATAGACCTAACCCTAACCCTAGGCGGACACCTGAAGCTCAATCACAACCCTAACCTGACCCTGACACTATCTGCAACCGTAACACTGAACCGAAAACTAACAGTAGCCCTAAACTTACTCCCTCAAACTAAGTTCAAACCTAACCTAACCTGAACCCTAACTCAAACCACAGACCTAACCCTAACCCTAGGCGGACACCTTAAGCTCAACCCCAACCCTAAACTGGCCCTGACGCTAACTCCAACCGTAACAGTTACCCGAAAACTAACAGTAGCCCTAAACTTACTGCCTCAAACTAAGTTCCAACCTAACCTAACCTGAAGCCTAAATCAAACCATACACCTAACCCTAACCCTAGGCGGACACCTGAAGTTCAAACCCAACCCTAACCTGACCCTGACGCTATCTCCAACCGTAACACTGAACCGAAAACTAACAGTAACCCTAAACTTAATCCCTCAAACTAACTTCAAACCTAACCTAACCTGAAGCCTAACTGAAACCATAGACCTAACCCTAACCCTAGGCGGACACCTGAAGCTCAACCCCAACCCTAACTTGACCCTGACGCTATCTCCAACCGTAACACTGAACCGAAAACTAACAGTAGCCCTAAACTTACTCCCTCAAACTAAGTTCAAACCTAACCTAACCTGAAGCCTAACTCAAACCACAGACCTAACCCTAACCCTAGGCAGACACCTTAAGCTCAACCCCAACCCTAACTGAACCGTCACGCTAACTCCAAACGTAACATTGAACCGAAAACTAACAGTAGCCCTAAACTTACTCCCTCAAACTAAGTTCAATCCTAACCTAACCTGAAGCCTAAATGAAACCATAGACCTAACCCTAACCCTAGGCGGACACCTTATGCTTAACCCCCACCCTTACCTGACCCTGACGCTTACTCCAACCGTAACAGTTAAACGAAAACTAACAGTAGCCCTATACTGTCTCCCACAAACTAAGTTCAAACCTAACCTAACCTGAAGTCTAACTCAAACTATAGACCTAACCCTAAACCTAGGCGGACACCGTAATCTCAACCCCAAACATAACCTGGCCCTGACGCTAACTCCAACAGTAACAGTTACCCGAAAACTAACAGTAGCCCTAAACTTACTCCCTCAAACTAACTTCAAACCTATCCTAACTTGAAGCATAACTCAAACCACAGACCTAACCCTAACCCTAGGCGGACACCTTAAGCTCAACCCCAACCCTAACCTGGCCCTCACGCTAACTCCAACCGAAACACTGAACCGAAAACTAACAGTAGCCCTAAACTTATTCCCTCAAACTAAGTTCAAACCTAACCTAACCTGAAGCCTAACTCAAACCACAGACCTGACCCTAAACCTAGGCGGACACCTTAAGCTTATCTCCAACCCTAACCTGACCCTCACGCTAACTCCAACCGTAACACTGAACCGAAAACTAACAGTAGCCCTAAACTTACTCCCTCAAACTAACTTCAAACCTAACCTAACCTGAAGCCTAAATTAAACCATACACCTAACCCTAACCCTAGGCGGACACCTTAAGCTCAACCCCAACCCTAACCTGACCTCCAGGCTAACTCCAACCATATCACTGAACCGAAAACTAAGAGTACTCCTAAACTTACTCCCTCAAACCAAGTTCAATCCTAACCTAACCTGAAGCCTAAATGAAACCATAGACCTAACACTAACCCTAGGCGGACACTTTATGGTTAACCCCCACCATAACCTGACACTGACGCTTACTCCAACCGTAACAGTTAAACGAAAACTAACAGTAGCCCTAAACTTACTCCCTCAAACTAAGTTCAAACCTAACCTAACCTGAAGCATAAATCAGACCATACACCGAACCCTAACCCTAGGCGGACACCTTAAGCTCAACCCCAACCCTAACCTGGCTCTGACGCTAACTCCAACAGTAACAGTTACCCGAAAACTAACAGTAGCACTAAACTTACTCCCTCAAACTAACTTCAAACCTAACATAACTTGAAGCCTAACTCAAACCATAGACCTAACCCTAACCCTAGGCGGACACCTGAAACTCAACCACAACCCTAACCAGACCCTGACGCTATCTCCAACCGTAACACTGAACCGAAAACTAACAGTAGCCCTAAACTTACTCCCTCAAACTAAGTTCAAACCTAACCTAACCTGAAGCCTAACTCAAACCATAGACCTAACCCTAACCCAAGGCGGACACCTGAAGCTCAACCCCAACCCTAACTTGACCCTGACGCTATCTCCAACCGTAACACTGAACCGAAAACTAACAGTAGCCCTAAACTTACTCCCTCAAACTAAGTTCAAACCTAACCTAACCTGAACCCTAACTCAAACCACAGACCTAACCCTAACCCTAGGCGGACACCTTAAGCTCAACCCCAACCCTAACCTGGCCCTGACGCTAACTCCAACCGTAACAGTTACCCGAAAACTAACAGTAGCCCTAAACTTACTGCCTCAAACTAAGTTCCAACCTAACCTAACTTGAAGCCTAAATCAAACCATACAACTAACCCTAACCCTAGGCGGAAACCTGAAGTTCAAACCCAACCCTAACCTGACCCTCACGCTAACTCCAACCTTAACACTGAACCGAAAACTAACAGTAGCCCTAAACTTAATTCCTCAAACTAAGTTCAAACCTAACCTAACCTGAAGCCTAACTCAAACCATAGACCTAACCCTAACCCTAGGCGGACACCAGAAGCTCAACCCCAACCCTAACCTGACCCTGACGCTATCTCCAACCGTAACACTGAACTGAAAACTAACAGTAGCCCTAAACTTACTCCCTCAAACTAAGTTCAAACCTAACCTAACCTGAAGCCTAACTCAAACAATAGACCTAACCCTAACCCTAGGCGGACGCCTTAAGCTTGACCCCAACCCTAACCTGACCCTGACGCTTACTCCAACCGTAACAGTTAACCGAAAACTAACAGTAGCCCTAAACTTACTCCCTCAAACTAAGTTCAATCCTAACCTAACCTGAAGCCTAACTCAAACCACTGACCTAACCCTAACCCTAGGCAGACACCTTAAGCTCAACCCCAACCCTAACCTGGCCCTGACGCTAACTCCAACCGTAACACTGAACCGAAAACTAACAGTAGCCCTAAACTGTCTCCCACAAACTAAGTTCAAACCTAACCTAACCTGAAGCCTAACTCAAACAATAGACCTAACCCTAACCCTAGGCGGACACCTGAAGCTCAATCACAACCCTAACCTGACCCTGACGCTATCTCCAACCGTAACACTGAACCGAAAACTAACAGTAGCCCTAAACTTACTCCCTCAAACTAAGTTCAAACCTAACCTAACCTGAAGTCTCACTCAAACCACAGACCTAACCCTAACCCTAGGAGGACACCTTAAGCTCAACCCCAACCCTAACCTGACCCTCACGCTAACTCCAACCGTAACACTGTACCGCAAACTAACAGTAGCCCTAAACTTACTCCCTCAAACTAAGTTCAAACCTAACCTAACCTGAAGCCTAACTCAAACAATAGACCTAACCCTAACCCTAGGCGGACACCTTAAGCTTGACCCCAACCCTAACCTGACCCTGACGCTTACTCCAACCGTAACAGTTAACCGAAAACTAACAGTAGCCCTAAACTTACTCCCTCAAACTAAGTTCAAACCTAACCTAACCTGAAGCCTAACTCAAACCACAGACCTAACCCTAACCCTAGGCAGACACCTTAAGCTCAACCCCAACCCTACCCGGACCGTCACGCTAACTCCAAACGTAACTTTGAACCGAAAACTAACAGTAGCCCTAAACTTACTCCCTCAAACTAAGTTCAATCCTAACCTAACTTGAAGCCTAAATGAAACCATAGACCTAACCCTAACCCTAGGCGGACACCTTATGCTTAACCCCCACCCTAACCTGACCCTCACGCTAACTCCAACCGAAACACTGAACCGAAAACTAACAGTAACCCTAGACTTAATCCCTCAAACTAAGTTCAAACCTAACCTAACCTGAAGCCTAACTCAAACCATAGACCTAACCCTAACCCTAGGCGGACACCTTAATCTCAACCCCAACCCTAACCTGGCCCTGACGCTAACTCCAACAGTAACAGTTACACGAAAACTAACAGTAGCCCTAAACTTACTCCCTCAAACTAACTTCAAACCTATCCTAACTTGAAGCATAACTCAAACCATAGACCTACCCCTAACCCTAGGCGGACACCTTAAGCTCAACCCCAACCCTAACCTGGCCCTGACGCTAACTCCAACAGTAACAGTTACCCGAAAACTAACAGTAGCCCTAAACTTACTCCCTCAAACTAAGTTCAAACCTAACCTAACCTGAAGCCTAACTCAAACAATAGACCTAACCCTAACCCTAGGCGGACACCTTAAGCTTGACCCCAACCCTAACCTGACCCTGACGCTTACTCCAACCGTAACAGTTAAACGAAAACTAACAGTAGCCCTAAATTGTCTCCCTCAAACTAAGTTCAAACCTAACCTTACCTGAAGCCTAACTCAAACAATAGACTTAACCCTAACCCTAGGCGGACACCTTAAGCTTAACCCCAACCATAACCTGACCCTGAGGCTAAATCCAACTGTAACACTGAATCGAAAACTAACAGTGGCCCTAAACTTACTCCCTCAAACTAACTTCAAACCTAACCTAAACTGAAGCCTAAATTAAACCATACACCTAACCCTAACCCTAGGCGGACACCTTAAGCTCAACCCCAACCCTAACCTGACCTCCAGGCTAACTCCAACCATATCACTGAACCGAAAACTAAGAGTAGTCCTAAACTTACTCCCTCAAACTAAGTTCAATCCTAACCTAACCTGAAGCCTAAATGAAACCATAGACCTAACCCTAACCCTAGGCGGACACCTTATGGTTAACCCCCACCATAACCTGACCCTGACGCTTACTCCAACCGTAACAGTTAAACGAAAACTAACAGTAGCCCTAAACTTACTCCCTCAAACTAAGTTCAAACCTAACCTAACCTGAAGCCTAAATCAAACCATACACCTAACCCTAACCCTAGGCGGACACCTTAAGCTCAACCCCAACCCTAACCTGGCTCTGACGCTAACTCCAACAGTAACAGTTACCCGAAAACTAACAGTAGCCCTAAACTTACTCCCTCAAACTAACTTCAAACCTAACCTAACTTGAAGCCTAACTCAAACCATAGACCTAACCCTAACCCTAGGGGGACACCTGAAACTCAACCACAACCCTAACCAGACCCTGACGCTATCTCCAACCGTAATACTGAACCGAAAACTAACAGTAGCCCTAAACTTACTCCCTCAAACTAAGTTCAAACCTAACCTAACCTGAAGCCTAACTCAAACCATAGACCTAACCCTAACCCAAGGCGGACACCTGAAGCTCAACCCCAACCCTAACCTGACCCTGACGCTATCTCCAACCGTAACACTGAACCGAAAACTAACAGTAGCCCTAAACTTACTCCCTCAAACTAAGTTCAAACCTAACCTAACCTGAACCCTAACTCAAACCACAGACCTAACCCTAACCCTAGGAGGACACCTTAAGCTCAACCCCAACCCTAACCTGGCCTTGACGCTAACTCCAACCGTAACAGTTACCCGAAAACTAACAGTAGCCCTAAAC
The DNA here is from genome assembly GCA_026018925.1 of Tupaia tana. NCBI lineage: Eukaryota > Metazoa > Chordata > Mammalia > Scandentia > Tupaiidae > Tupaia > Tupaia tana. The sequence goes on from JAKSZU010000070.1 coordinate 419,257, forward strand.
TTACTGCCTCAAACTAAGTTCCAACCTAACCTAACCTGAAGCCTAAATCAAACCATACACCTAACCCTAACCCTAGGCGGACACCTGAAGTTCAAACCCAACCCTAACCTGACCCTCACGCTAACTCCAACCGTAACACTGAACCGAAAACTAACAGTAGCCCTAAACTTAATCCCTCAAACTAAGTTCAAACCAAACCTAACCTGAAGCCTAACTCAAACCATAGACCTAACCCTAACCCTAGGCTGACACCTGAAGCTCAACCCCAACCCTAACCTGACCCTGACGCTATCTCCAACCGTAACACTGAACCGAAAACTAACAGTAGCCCTAAACTTACTCCCTCAAACTAAGTTCAAACCTAACCTAACCTGAAGCCTAACTCAAACCACAGACCTAACCCTCACCCTAGGCGGACACCTTAAGCTCAACCCCAACCCGAACCGGACCCTCACGCTAACTCCAAACCTAACATTGAACCGAAAACTAACAGTAGCCCTAAACTTACTCCCTCAAACTAAGTTCAATCCTAACCTAACCTGAAGCCTAAATGAAACCATAGACCTAACCCTAACCCTAGGCGGACACCTTATGCTTAACCCCCACCCTAACTTGACCCTGACGCTTACTCCAACCGTAAAAGTTAAACGAAAACTAACAGTAGACCTAAACTATGTCCCACAAACTAAGTTAAAACCTAACCTAACCTGAAGCCTAAATCAAACAATAGACCTAACCCTAACCCTAGGCGGACACCTTAAGCTCAACCCCAACCCTAACCTGGCCCTGACGCTAACTCCAACAGTAACAGTTACCCGAAAACTAACAGTAGCCCTTAACGTACTCCCTCAAACTAACTTCAAACCTAACCTAACTTGAAGCCTAACTCAAACCATAGACCTAACCCTAAACCTAGGCGGACACCTGAAACTCAACCACAACCCTAAGCAGACCCTGACGCTATCTCCAACCGTAACACTGAACCGAAAACTAACAGTAGCCCTAAACTTACTCCCTCAAACTAACTTCAAACCTAACCTTACTTGAAGCCTAACTCACACCATAGACCTAACCCTAACCCTAGGCGGACACCTGAAACTCAACCACAACCCTAACCAGACCCTGACGCTATCTCCAACCGTAACACTGAACCGAAAACTAACAGTAGCCCTAAACTTACTCCCTCAAACTAAGTTCAAACCTAACCTAACCTGAACCCTATCTCAAACCACAGACCTAACCCTAACCCTAGGTGGACACCTTAAGCTCAACCCCAACCCTAACCAGACACTCACGCTAACTCCAAATGTAACACTGAACCAAAAACTAACAGTAGCCCTAAACTTACTCCCTCAAACTAAGTTCAAACCTAACCTAACCTGAAGCCTAAATAAAACCATGCACCTAACCCTAACCCTAGGCGGACACCTTAAGCTCAACCCCAAACCTATCCTGACCCTGACGCTTACTCCAACCGTAACAGTTAACCGAAAACTAACAGTAGCCCTAAATTGACTCCCTCAAACTAAGTTCAAACCTAACCTAACCTGAAGCCTAAATTAAACCATAGACCTAACCCTAACCCTAGGCAGACACCTTATGCTTAACCCCCACCCTAACTTTATCCTGATGCTTACTCCAACCGTAACAGTTAAACGAAAACTAACAGTAGCCCTATACTGTCTCCCACAAACTAAGTTCAAACCTAACTTAACCTGAAGCCTAACTCAAACTATAGACCTAACCCTAAACCTAGGCGGACACCGTAATCTCAACCCCAACCATAACCTGGCCCTGACCCTAACTCCAACAGTAACAGTTACCCGAAAACTAACAGTAGCCCTAAACTTACTCCATCAAACTAACTTCAAACCTATCCTAACTTGAAGCATAACTCAAACCACAGACCTAACCCTAACCCTAGGCGGACACCTTAAGCTCAACCACAACCCTAACCGGGCCCTGACGCTAACTCCAACAGTAACAGTTACCCGAAAACTAACAGTAGCCCTAAACTTACTCCCTCAAACTAACTTCAAACCTAACCTAACTTGAAGCCTAACTCAAACCATAGACCTAAACCTAACCCTAGGCGAACACCTGAAACTCAACCACAACCCTAACCAGACCCTGACGCTATCTCCAACCGTAACACTGAACCGAAAACTAACAGTAGCCCTAAACTTACTCCCTCAAACTAAGTTCAAACCTACCCTAACCTGGACCCTAACTCAAACCATAGACCTAACCCTAACCCTAGGCGGACACCTTAAGCTCAACCCCAACCCTAACCTGACCCTGACGCTACCTCCAACCGTAACACTGAACCGAAAACTAACAGTAGCCCTAAACTTATTCCCTCAAACTAAGTTCAAACCTAACCTAACCTGAAGCCTAACTCAAACCACAGACCTGACCCTAAACCTAGGCGGACACCTTAAGCTTATCTCCAACCCTAACCTGACCCTCACGCTAACTCCAACCGTAACACTGAACCGAAAACTAACAGTAGCCCTAAACTTACTCCCTCAAACTAACTTCAAACCTAACCTAACCTGAAGCCTAAATTAAACCATACACCTAACCCTAACCCTAGGCGGACACCTTAAGCTCAACCCCAACCCTAACCTGACCTCCAGGCTAACTCCAACCATATCACTGAACCGAAAACTAAGAGTACTCCTAAACTTACTCCCTCAAACCAAGTTCAATCCTAACCTAACCTGAAGCCTAAATGAAACCATAGACCTAACCCTAACCCTAGGCGGACACTTTATGGTTAACCCCCACCATAACCTGAAACTGACGCTTACTCCAACCGTAACAGTTAAACGAAAACTAACAGTAGCCCTAAACTTACTCCCTCAAACTAAGTTCAAACCTAACCTAACCTGAAGCATAAATCAGACCATACACCGAACCCTAACCCTAGGCGGACACCTTAAGCTCAACCCCAACCCTAACCTGGCTCTGACGCTAACTCCAACAGTAACAGTTACCCGAAAACTAACAGTAGCACTAAACTTACTCCCTCAAACTAACTTCAAACCTAACATAACTTGAAGCCTAACTCAAACCATAGACCTAACCCTAACCCTAGGCGGACACCTGAAACTCAACCACAACCCTAACCAGACCCTGACGCGATCTCCAACCGTAACACTGAACCGAAAACTAACAGTAGCCCTAAACTTACTCCCTCAAACTAAGTTCAAACCTAACCTAACCTGAAGCCTAACTCAAACCATAGACCTAACCCTAACCCAAGGCGGACACCTGAAGCTCAACCCCAACCCTAACTTGACCCTGACGCTATCTCCAACCATAACACTGAACCGAAAACTAACAGTAGCCCTAAACTTACTCCCTCAAACTAAGTTCAAACCTAACCTAACCTGAAGCCTAACTCAAACCACAGACCTAACCCTAACCCTAGGCGGACACCTTAAGCTCAACCCCAACCCTAACCTGGCCCTGACGCTAACTCCAACCGTAACAGTTACCCGAAAACTAACAGTAGCCCTAAACTTACTGCCTCAAACTAAGTTCCAACCTAACCTAACCTGAAGCCTAAATCAAACCATACACCTAACCCTAACCCTAGGCGGACACCTGAAGTTCAAACCCAACCCTAACCTGACCCTCACGCTAACTCCAACCGTAACACTGAACCGAAAACTAACAGTAGCCCTAAACTTAATCCCTCAAACTAAGTTCAAACCTAACCTAACCTGAAGCCTAACTCAAACCATAGACCTAACCCTAACCCTAGGCGGACACCTGAAGCTCAACCCCAACCCTAACCTGACCCTGACGCTATCTCCAACCGTAACACTGAACTGAAAACTAACAGTAGCCCTAAACTTACTCCCTCAAACTAAGTTCAAACCTAACCTAACCTGAAGCCTAACTCAAACAATAGACCTAACCCTAACCCTAGGCGGACGCCTTAAGCTTGACCCCAACCCTAACCTGATCCTGACGCTTACTCCAACCGTAACAGTTAACCGAAAACTAACAGTAGCCCTAAACTTACTCCCTCAAACTAAGTTCAATCCTAACCTAACCTGAAGCCTAACTCAAACCACAGACCTAACCCTAACCCTAGGCAGACACCTTAAGCTCAACCCCAACACTAACCTGGCCCTGACGCTAACTCCAACCGTAACACTGAACTGAAAACTAACAGTAGCCCTAAACTGTCTCCCACAAACTAAGTTCAAACCTAACCTAACCTGAAGCCTAACTCAAACAGTAGACCTAACCCTAACCCTAGGCGGACACCTGAAGCTCAATCACAACCCTAACCTGACCCTGACGCTATCTCCAACCGTAACACTGAACCGAAAACTAACAGTAGCCCTAAACTTACTCCCTCAAACTAAGTTCAAACCTAACCTAACCTGAAGTCTCACTCAAACCACAGACCTAACCCTAACCCTAGGAGGACACCTTAAGCTCAACCCCAACCCTAACCTGACCCTCACGCTAACTCCAACCGTAACACTGTACCGAAAACTAACAGTAGCCCTAAACTTACTCCCTCAAACTAAGTTCAAACCTAACCTAACCTGAAGCCTAACTCAAACAATAGACCTAACCCTAACCCTAGGCGGACACCTTAAGCTTGACCCCAACCCTAACCTGACCCTGACGCTTACTCCAACCGTAACAGTTAACCGAAAACTAACAGTAGCCCAAAACTTACTCCCTCAAACTAAGTTCAAACCTAACCTAACCTGAAGCCTAACTCAAACCACAGACCTAACCCTAACCCTAGGCAGACACCTTAAGCTCAACCCCAACCTAACCGGACCGTCACGCTAACTCCAAACGTAACATTGAACCGAAAACTAACAGTAACCCTAAACTTACTCCCTCAAACCAAGTTCAATCCTAACCTAACCTGAAGCCTAAATGAAACCATAGACCTAACCCTAACCCTAGGCGGACACTTTATGGTTAACCCCCACCATAACCTGACACTGACGCTTACTCCAACCGTAACAGTTAAACGAAAACTAACAGTAGCCCTAAACTTACTCCCTCAAACTAAGTTCAAACCTAACCTAACCTGAAGCATAAATCAGACCATACACCGAACCCTAACCATAGGCGGACACCTTAAGCTCAACCCCAACCCTAACCTGGCTCTGACGCTAACTCCAACAGTAACAGTTACCCGAAAACTAACAGTAGCACTAAACTTACTCCCTCAAACTAACTTCAAACCTAACATAACTTGAAGCCTAACTCAAACCATAGACCTAACCCTAACCCTAGGCGGACACCTGAAACTCAACCACAACCCTAACCAGACCCTGACGCTATCTCCAACCGTAACACTGAACCGAAAACTAACAGTAGCCCTAAACTTACTCCCTCAAACTAAGTTCAAACCTAACCTAACCTGAAGCCTAACTCAAACCATAGACCTAACCCTAACCCAAGGCGGACACCTGAAGCTCAACCCCAACCCTAACTTGACCCTGACGCTATCTCCAACCGCAACACTGAACCGAAAACTAACAGTAGCCCTAAACTTACTCCCTCAAACTAAGTTAAAACCTTACCTAACCTGAAGCCTAACTCAAACCACAGACCTAACCCTAACCCTAGGCGGACACCTTAAGCTCAACCCCAACCCTAACCTGGCCCTGACGCTAACTCCATCCGTAACAGTTACCCGAAAACTAACAGTAGCCCTAAACTTACTCCCTCAAACTAAGTTCAATCCTAACCTAACCTGAAGCCTAAATGAAACCATAGACCTAACCCTAACCCTAGGCGGACACCTTATGCTTAACCCCCACCCTAACCTGACCCTCACGCTAACTCCAACCGAAACACTGAACCGAAAACTAACATTAACCCTAAACTTAATACCTCAAACTAAGTTCAAACCTAACCTAACCTGAAGCCTAACTCAAACCATAGACCTAACCCTAACCCTAGGCGGACACCTTAATCTCAACCCCAACCCTAACCTGGCCCTGACGCTAACTCCAACAGTAACAGTTACACGAAAACTAACAGTAGCCCTAAACTTACTCCCTCAAACTAACTTCAAACCTATCCTAACTTGAAGCATAACTCAAACCACAGACCTACCCCTAACCCTAGGCGGACACCTTAAGCTCAACCCCAACCCTAACCTGGCCCTGACGCTAACTCCAACAGTAACAGTTACCCGAAAACTAACAGTAGCCCTAAACTTACTCCCTCAAACTAAGTTCAAACCTAACCTAACCTGAAGCCTAACTCAAACCACAGACCTAACCCTAACCCTAGGCGGACACCTGAAGCTCAATCACAACCCTAACCTGACCCTGACGCTATCTCCAACCGTAACACTGAACCGAAAACTAACAGTAGCCCTAAACTTACTCCCTCAAACTAAGTTTAAACCTAACCTAACCTGAAGCCTCACTCAAACCACAGACCTAACCCTAACCCTAGGAGGACACCTTAAGCTCAACCCCAACCCTAACCTGACCCTCACGCTGACTCCAACAGTAACACTGTACCGAAAACTAACAGTAGCCCTAAACTTACTCCCTCAAACTAAGTTCAAACCTAACCTAACCTGAAGCCTAACTCAAACAATAGACCTAACCCTAACCCTAGGCGGACACCTTAAGCTTGACCCCAACCCTAACCTGACCCTGACGCTTACTCCAACCGTAACAGTTAAACGAAAACTAACAGTAGCCCTAAATTGTCTCCCTCAAACTAAGTTCAAACCTAACCTTACCTGAAGCCTAACTCAAACAATAGACTTAACCCTAACGCTAGGCGGACACCTTAAGCTTAACCCCAACCATAACCTGACCCTGAGGCTAAATCCAACTGTAACACTGAATCGAAAACTAACAGTGGCCCTAAACTTACTCCCTCAAACTAACTTCAAACCTAACCTAACCTGAAGCCTAAATTAAACCATACACCTAACCCTAACCCTAGGCGGACACCTTAAGCTCAACCCCAACCCTAACCTGACCTCCAGGCTAACTCCAACCATATCACTGAACCGAAAACTAAGAGTAGTCCTAAACTTACTCCCTCAAACTAAGTTCAATCCTAACATAACCTGAAGCCTAAATGAAACCATAGACCTAACCCTAACCCTAGGCGGACACCTTATGGTTAACCCCCACCATAACCTGACCCTGACGCTTACTCCAACCGTAACAGTTAAACGAAAACTAACAGTAGCCCTAAACTTACTCCCTCAAACTAAGTTCAAACCTAACCTAACCTGAAGCCTAAATCAAACCATACACCTAACCCTAACCCTAGGCGGACACCTTAAGCTCAACCCCAACCCTAACCTGGCTCTGACGCTAACTCCAACAGTAACAGTTACCCGAAAACTAACAGTAGCCCTAAACTTACTCCCTCAAACTAACTTCAAACCTAACCTAACTTGAAGCCTAACTCAAACCATAGACCTAACCCTAACCCTAGGGGGACACCTGAAACTCAACCACAACCCTAACCAGACCCTGACGCTATCTCCAACCGTAATACTGAACCGAAAACTAACAGTAGCCCTAAACTTACTCCCTCAAACTACGTTCAAACCTAACCTAACCTGAAGCCTAACTCAAAACATAGACCTAACCCTAACCCAAGGCGGACACCTGAAGCTCAACCCCAACCCTAACCTGACCCTGACGCTATCTCCAACCGTAACACTGAACCGAAAACTAACAGTAGCCCTAAACTTACTCCCTCAAACTAAGTTTAAACCTAACCTAACCTGAAGCCTCACTCAAACCACAGACCTAACCCTAACCCTAGGAGGACACCTTAAGCTCAACCCCAACCCTAACCTGACCCTCACGCTGACTCCAACAGTAACACTGTACCGAAAACTAACAGTAGCCCTAAACTTACTCCCTCAAACTAAGTTCAAACCTAACCTAACCTGAAGCCTAACTCAAACAATAGACCTAACCCTAACCCTAGGCGGACACCTTAAGCTTGACCCCAACCCTAACCTGACCCTGACGCTTACTCCAACCGTAACAGTTAAACGAAAACTAACAGTAGCCCTAAATTGTCTCCCTCAAACTAAGTTCAAACCTAACCTTACCTGAAGCCTAACTCAAACAATAGACTTAACCCTAACGCTAGGCGGACACCTTAAGCTTAACCCCAACCATAACCTGACCCTGAGGCTAAATCCAACTGTAACACTGAATCGAAAACTAACAGTGGCCCTAAACTTACTCCCTCAAACTAACTTCAAACCTAACCTAACCTGAAGCCTAAATTAAACCATACACCTAACCCTAACCCTAGGCGGACACCTTAAGCTCAACCCCAACCCTAACCTGACCTCCAGGCTAACTCCAACCATATCACTGAACCGAAAACTAAGAGTACTCCTAAACTTACTCCCTCAAACTAAGTTCAATCCTAACCTAACCTGAAGCCTAAATGAAACCATAGACCTAACCCTAACCCTAGGCGGACACTTTATGGTTAACCCCCACCATAACCTGACACTGACGCTTACTCCAACCGTAACAGTTAAACGAAAACTAACAGTAGCCCTAAACTTACTCCCTCAAACTAAGTTCAAACCTAACCTAACCTGAAGCATAAATCAGACCATACACCGAACCCTAACCCTAGGCGGACACCTTAAGCTCAACCCCAACCCTAAGCTGGCTCTGACGCTAACTCCAACAGTAACAGTTACCCGAAAACTAACAGTAGCCCTAAACTTACTCCCTCAAACTAACTTCAAACCTAACATAACTTGAAGCCTAACTCAAACCATAGACCTAACCCTAACCCTAGGCGGACACCTGAAACTCAACCACAACCCTAACCAGACCCTGACGCTATCTCCAACCGTAACACTGAACCGAAAACTAACAGTAGCCCTAAACTTACTCCCTCAAACTAAGTTCAAACCTAACCTAACCTGAAGCCTAACTCAAACCATAGACCTAACCCTAACCCAAGGCGGACACCTGAAGCTCAACCCCAACCCTAACTTGACCCTGACGCTATCTCCAACCACAACACTGAACCGAAAACTAACAGTAGCCCTAAACTTACTCCCTCAAACTAAGTTAAAACCTAACCTAACCTGAAGCCTAACTCAAACCACAGACCTAACCCTAACCCTAGGCGGACACCTTAAGCTCAACCCCAACCCTAACCTGGCCCTGACGCTAACTCCAACCGTAACAGTTACCCGAAAACTAACAGTAGCCCTAAACTTACTCCCTCAAACTAAGTTCAATCCTAACCTAACCTGAAGCCTAAATGAAACCATAGACCTAACCCTAACCCTAGGCGGACACCTTATGCTTAACCCCCACCCTAACCTGACCCTCACGCTAACTCCAACCGAAACACTGAACCGAAAACTAACAGTAACCCTAAACTTAATACCTCAAACTAAGTTCAAACCTAACCTAACCTGAAGCCTAACTCAAACCATAGACCTAACCCTAACCCTAGGCGGACACCTTAATCTCAACCCCAACCCTAACCTGGCCCTGACGCTAACTCCAACAGTAACAGTTACACGAAAACTAACAGTAGCCCTAAACTTACTCCCTCAAACTAACTTCAAACCTATCCTAACTTGAAGCATAACTCAAACGACAGACCTACCCCTAACCCTAGGCGGACACCTTAAGCTCAACCCCAACCCTAACCTGGCCCTGACGCTAACTCCAACAGTAACAGTTACCCGAAAACTAACAGTAGCCCTAAACTTACTCCCTCAAACTAAGTTCAAACCTAACCTAACCTGAAGCCTAACTCAAACCACAGACCTAACCCTGACCCTAGGCGGACACCTGAAGCTCAATCACAACCCTAACCTGACCCTGACGCTATCTCCAACCGTAACACTGAACCGAAAACTAACAGTAGCCCTAAACTTACTCCCTCAAACTAAGTTTAAACCTAACCTAACCTGAAGCCTCACTCAAACCACAGACCTAACCCTAACCCTAGGAGGACACCTTAAGCTCAACCCCAACCCTAACCTGACCCTCACGCTGACTCCAACAGTAACACTGTACCGAAAACTAACAGTAGCCCTAAACTTACTCCCTCAAACTAAGTTCAAACCTAACCTAACCTGAAGCCTAACTCAAACAATAGACCTAAACCTAACCCTAGGCGGACACCTTAAGCTTGACCCCAACCCTAACCTGACCCTGACGCTTACTCCAACCGTAACAGTTAAACGAAAACTAACAGTAGCCCTAAATTGTCTCCCTCAAACTAAGTTCAAACCTAACCTTACCTGAAGCCTAACTCAAACAATAGACTTAACCCTAACGCTAGGCGGACACCTTAAGCTTAACCCCAACCATAACCTGACCCTGAGGCTAAATCCAACTGTAACACTGAATCGAAAACTAACAGTGGCCCTAAACTTACTCCCTCAAACTAACTTCAAACCTAACCTAACCTGAAGCCTAAATTAAACCATACACCTAACCCTAACCCTAGGCGGACACCTTAAGCTCAACCCCAACCCTAACCTGACCTCCAGGCTAACTCCAACCATATCACTGAACCGAAAACTAAGAGTAGTCCTAAACTTACTCCCTCAAACTAAGTTCAATCCTAACATAACCTGAAGCCTAAATGAAACCATAGACCTAACCCTAACCCTAGGCGGACACCTTATGGTTAACCCCCACCATAACCTGACCCTGACGCTTACTCCAACCGTAACAGTTAAACGAAAATTAACAGTAGCCCTAAACTTACTCCCTCAAACTAAGTTCAAACCTAACCTAACCTGAAGCCTAAATCAAACCATACACCTAACCCTAACCCTAGGCGGACACCTTAAGCTCAACCCCAACCCTAACCTGGCTCTGACGCTAACTCCAACAGTAACAGTTACCCGAAAACTAACAGTAGCCCTAAACTTACTCCCTCAAACTAACTTCAAACCTAACCTAACTTGAAGCCTAACTCAAACCATAGACCTAACCCTAACCCTAGGGGGACACCTGAAACTCAACCACAACCCTAACCAGAACCTGACGCTATCTCCAACCGTAATACTGAACCGAAAACTAACAGTAGCCCTAAACTTACTCCCTCAAACTAAGTTCAAACCTAACCTAACCTGAAGCCTAACTCAAACCATAGACCTAACCCTAACCCAAGGCGGACACCTGAAGCTCAACCCCAACCCTAACCTGACCCTGACGCTATCTCCAACCGTAACACTGAACCGAAAACTAACAGTAGCCCTAAACTTACTCCCTCAAACTAAGTTTAAACCTAACCTAACCTGAAGCCTCACTCAAACCACAGACCTAACCCTAACCCTAGGAGGACACCTTAAGCTCAACCCCAACCCTAACCTGACCCTCACGCTGACTCCAACAGTAACACTGTACCGAAAACTAACAGTAGCCCTAAACTTACTCCCTCAAACTAAGTTCAAACCTAACCTAACCTGAAGCCTAACTCAAACAATAGACCTAACCCTAACCCTAGGCGGACACCTTAAGCTTGACCCCAACCCTAACCTGACCCTGACGCTTACTCCAACCGTAACAGTTAAACGAAAACTAACAGTAGCCCTAAATTGTCTCCCTCAAACTAAGTTCAAACCTAACCTTACCTGAAGCCTAACTCAAACAATAGACTTAACCCTAACGCTAGGCGGACACCTTAAGCTTAACCCCAACCATAACCTGACCCTGAGGCTAAATCCAACTGTAACACTGAATCGAAAACTAACAGTGGCCCTAAACTTACTCCCTCAAACTAACTTCAAACCTAACCTAACCTGAAGCCTAAATTAAACCATACACCTAACCCTAACCCTAGGCGGACACCTTAAGCTCAACCCCAACCCTAACCTGACCTCCAGGCTAACTCCAACCATATCACTGAACCTAAAACTAAGAGTAGTCCTAAACTTACTCCCTCAAACTAAGTTCAATCCTAACCTAACCTGAAGCCTAAATGAAACCATAGACCTAACCCTAACCCTAGGCGGACACCTTATGGTTAACCCCCACCATAACCTGACCCTGACGCTTACTCCAACCGTAACAGTTAAACGAAAACTAACAGTAGCCCTAAACTTACTCCCTCAAACTAAGTTCAAACCTAACCTAACCTGAAGCCTAAATCAAACCATACACCTAACCCTAACCCTAGGCGGACACCTTAAGCTCAACCCCAACCCTAACCTGGCTCTGACGCTAACTCCAACAGTAACAGTTACCCGAAAACTAACAGTAGCCCTAAACTTACTCCCTCAAACTAACTTCAAACCTAACCTAACTTGAAGCCTAACTCAAACCATAGACCTAACCCTAACCCTAGGGGGACACCTGAAACTCAACCACAACCCTAACCAGACCCTGACGCTATCTCCAACCGTAATACTGAACCGAAAACTAACAGTAGCCCTAAACTTACTCCCTCAAACTAAGTTCAAACCTAACCTAACCTGAAGCCTAACTCAAACCATAGACCTAACCCTAACCCAAGGCGGACACCTGAAGCTCAACCCCAACCCTAACCTGACCCTGACGCTATCTCCAACCGTAACACTGAACCGAAAACTAACAGTAGCCCTAAACTTACTCCCTCAAACTAAGTTCAAACCTAACCTAACCTGAACCCTAACTCAAACCACAGACCTAACCCTAACCCTAGGAGGACACCTTAAGCTCAACCCCAACCCTAACCTGGCCTTGAAGCTAACTCCAACCGTAACAGTTACCCGAAAACTAACAGTAGCCCTAAACTTACTGCCTCAAACTAAGTTCCAACCTAACCTAACCTGAAGCCTAAATCAAACCATACACCTAACCCTAACCCTAGGCGGACACCTGAAGTTCAAACCCAACCCTAACCTGACCCTCACGCTAACTCCAACCGTAACACTGAACCGAAAACTAACAGTAGCCCTAAACTTAATCCCTCAAACTAAGTTCAAACCAAACCTAACCTGAAGCCTAACTCAAACCATAGACCTAACCCTAACCCTAGGCTGACACCTGAAGCTCAACCCCAACCCTAACCTGACCCTGACGCTATCTCCAACCGTAACACTGAACCGAAAACTAACAGTAGCCCTAAACTTACTCCCTCAAACTAAGTTCAAACCTAACCTAACCTGAAGCCTAACTCAAACCACAGACCTAACCCTCACCCTAGGCGGACACCTTAAGCTCAACCCCAACCCGAACCGGACCCTCACGCTAACTCCAAACCTAACATTGAACCGAAAACTAACAGTAGCCCTAAACTTACTCCCTCAAACTAAGTTCAATCCTAACCTAACCTGAAGCCTAAATGAAACCATAGACCTAACCCTAACCCTAGGCGGACACCTTATGCTTAACCCCCACCCTAACTTGACCCTGACGCTTACTCCAACCGTAACAGTTAAACGAAAACTAACAGTAGACCTAAACTATCTCCCACAAACTAAGTTAAAACCTAACCTAACCTGAAGCCTAAATCAAACAATAGACCTAACCCTAACCCTAGGCGGACACCTTAAGCTCAACCCCAACCCTAACCTGGCCCTGACGCTAACTCCAACAGTAACAGTTACCCGAAAACTAACAGTAGCCCTTAACGTACTCCCTCAAACTATCTTCAAACCTAACCTAACTTGAAGCCTAACTCAAACCATAGACCTAACCCTAAACCTAGGCGGACACCTGAAACTCAACCACAACCCTAAGCAGACCCTGACGCTATCTCCAACCGTAACACTGAACCGAAAACTAACAGTAGCCCTAAACTTACTCCCTCAAACTAACTTCAAACCTAACCTTACTTGAAGCCTAACTCACACCATAGACCTAACCCTAACCCTAGGCGGACACCTGAAACTCAACCACAACCCTAACCAGACCCTGACGCTATCTCCAACCGTAACACTGAACCGAAAACTAACAGTAGCCCTAAACTTACTCCCTCAAACTAAGTTCAAACCTAACCTAACCTGAACCCTATCTCAAACCACAGACCTAACCCTAACCCTAGGTGGACACCTTAAGCTCAACCCCAACCCTAACCAGACACTCACGCTAACTCCAAATGTAACACTGAACCAAAAACTAACAGTAGCCCTAAACTTACTCCCTCAAACTAAGTTCAAACCTAACCTAACCTGAAGCCTAAATCAAACCATGCACCTAACCCTAACCCTAGGCGGACACCTTAAGCTCAACCCCAAACCTATCCTGACCCTGACGCTTACTCCAACCGTAACAGTTAACCGAAAACTAACAGTAGCCCTAAATTGACTCCCTCAAACTAAGTTCAAACCTAACCTAACCTGAAGCCTAAATTAAACCATAGACCTAACCCTAACCCTAGGCAGACACCTTATGCTTAACCCCCACCCTAACTTGATCCTGATGCTTACTCCAACCGTAACAGTTAAACGAAAACTAACAGTAGCCCTATACTGTCTCCCACAAACTAAGTTCAAACCTAACTTAACCTGAAGCCTAACTCAAACTATAGACCTAACCCTAAACCTAGGCGGACACCGTAATCTCAACCCCAACCATAACCTGGCCCTGACCCTAACTCCAACAGTAACAGTTACCCGAAAACTAACAGTAGCCCTAAACTTACTCCCTCAAACTAACTTCAAACCTATCCTAACTTGAAGCATAACTCAAACCACAGACCTAACCCTAACCCTAGGCGGACACCTTAAGCTCAACCACAACCCTAACCTGGCCCTGACGCTAACTCCAACAGTAACAGTTACCCGAAAACTAACAGTAGCCCTAAACTTACTCCCTCAAACTAACTTCAAACCTAACCTAACTTGAAGCCTAACTCAAACCATAGACCTAAACCTAACCCTAGGCGAACACCTGAAACTCAACCACAACCCTAACCAGACCCTGACGCTATCTCCAACCGTAACACTGAACCGAAAACTAACAGTAGCCCTAAACTTACTCCCTCAAACTAAGTTCAAACCTACCCTAACCTGGACCCTAACTCAAACCATAGACCTAACCCTAACCCTAGGCGGACACCTTAAGCTCAACCCCAACCCTAACCTGACCCTGACGCTACCTCCAACCGTAACACTGAACCGAAAACTAACAGTAGCCCTAAACTTATTCCCTCAAACTAAGTTCAAACCTAACCTAACCTGAAGCCTAACTCAAACCATAGACCTGACCCTAAACCTAGGCGGACACCTTAAGCTTATCTCCAACCCTAACCTGACCCTCACGCTAACTCCAACCGTAACACTGAACCGAAAACTAACAGTAGCCCTAAACTTACTCCCTCAAACTAACTTCAAACCTAACCTAACCTGAAGCCTAAATTAAACCATACACCTAACCCTAACCCTAGGCGGACACCTTAAGCTCAACCCCAACCCTAACCTGACCTCCAGGCTAACTCCAACCATATCACTGAACCGAAAACTAAGAGTACTCCTAAACTTACTCCCTCAAACCAAGTTCAATCCTAACCTAACCTGAAGCCTAAATGAAACCATAGACCTAACCCTAACCCTAGGCGGACACTTTATGGTTAACCCCCACCATAACCTGACACTGACGCTTACTCCAACCGTAACAGTTAAACGAAAACTAACAGTAGCCCTAAACTTACTCCCTCAAACTAAGTTCAAACCTAACCTAACCTGAAGCATAAATCAGACCATACACCGAACCCTAACCCTAGGCGGACACCTTAAGCTCAACCCCAACCCTAACCTGGCCCTGACGCTAACTCCAACAGTAACAGTTACCCGAAAACTAACAGTAGCACTAAACTTACTCCCTCAAACTAACTTCAAACCTAACATAACTTGAAGCCTAACTCAAACCATAGACCTAACCCTAACCCTAGGCGGACACCTGAAACTCAACCACAACCCTAACCAGACCCTGACGCGATCTCCAACCGTAACACTGAACCGAAAACTAACAGTAGCCCTAAACTTACTCCCTCAAACTAAGTTCAAACCTAACCTAACCTGAAGCCTAACTCAAACCATAGACCTAACCCTAACCCAAGGCGGACACCTGAAGCTCAACCCCAACCCTAACTTGACCCTGACGCTATCTCCAACCGTAACACTGAACCGAAAACTAACAGTAGCCCTAAACTTACTCCCTCAAACTAAGTTCAAACCTAACCTAACCTGAAGCCTAACTCAAACCACAGACCTAACCCTAACCCTAGGCGGACACCTTAAGCTCAACCCCAACCCTAACCTGGCCCTGACGCTAACTCCAACCGTAACAGTTACCTGAAAACTAACAGTAGCCCTAAACTTACTGCCTCAAACTAAGTTCCAACCTAACCTAACCTGAAGCCTAAATCAAACCATACACCTAACCCTAACCCTAGGCGGACACCTGAAGTTCAAACCCAACCCTAACCTGACCCTCACGCTAACTCCAACCGTAACACTGAACCGAAAACTAACAGTAGCCCTAAACTTAATCCCTCAAACTAAGTTCAAACCTAACCTAACCTGAAGCCTAACTCAAACCATAGACCTAACCCTAACCCTAGGCGGACACCTGAAGCTCAACCCCAACCCTAACCTGACCCTGACGGTATCTCCAACCGTAACACTGAACTGAAAACTAACAGTAGCCCTAAACTTACTCCCTCAAATTAAGTTCAAACCTAACCTAACCTGAAGCCTAACTCAAACAATAGACCTAACCCTAACCCTAGGCGGACGCCTTAAGCTTGACCCCAACCCTAACCTGATCCTGACGCTTACTCCAACCGTAACAGTTAACCGAAAACTAACAGTAGCCCTAAACTTACTCCCTCAAACTAAGTTCAATCCTAACCTAACCTGAAGCCTAACTCAAACCACAGACCTAACCCTAACCCTAGGCAGACACCTTAAGCTCAACCCCAACACTAACCTGGCCCTGACGCTAACTCCAACCGTAACACTGAACTGAAAACTAACAGTAGCCCTAAACTGTCTCCCACAAACTAAGTTCAAACCTAACCTAACCTGAAGCCTAACTCAAACAGTAGACCTAACCCTAACCCTAGGCGGACACCTGAAGCTCAATCACAACCCTAACCTGACCCTGACGCTATCTCCAACCGTAACACTGAACCGAAAACTAACAGTAGCCCTAAACTTACTCCCTCAAACTAAGTTCAAACCTAACCTAACCTGAAGTCTCACTCAAACCACAGACCTAACCCTAACCCTAGGAGGACACCTTAAGCTCAACCCCAACCCTAACCTGACCCTCACGCTAACTCCAACCGTAACACTGTACCGAAAACTAACAGTAGCCCTAAACTTACTCCCTCAAACTAAGTTCAAACCTAACCTAACCTGAAGCCTAACTCAAACAATAGACCTAACCCTAACCCTAGGCGGACACCTTAAGCTTGACCCCAACCCTAACCTGACCCTGACGCTTACTCCAACCGTAACAGTTAACCGAAAACTAACAGTAGCCCAAAACTTACTCCCTCAAACTAAGTTCAAACCTAACCTAACCTGAAGCCTAACTCAAACCACAGACCTAACCCTAACCCTAGGCAGACACCTTAAGCTCAACCCCAACCCTAACCGGACCGTCACGCTAACTCCAAACGTAACATTGAACCGAAAACTAACAGTAGCCCTAAACTTACTCCCTCAAACCAAGTACAATCCTAACCTAACCTGAAGCCTAAATGAAACCATAGACCTAACCCTAACCCTAGGCGGACACCTTAAGCTCAACCCCAACCCTAACCTGACCTCCAGGCTAACTCCAACCATATCACTGAACCGAAAACTAAGAGTAGTCCTAAACTTACTCCCTCAAACTAAGTTCAATCCTAACCTAACCTGAAGCCTAAATGAAACCATAGACCTAACCCTAACCCTAGGCGGACACCTTATGGTTAACCCCCACCATAACCTGACCCTGATGCTAACTCCAACCGTAACAGTTAAACGAAAACTAACAGTAGCCCTAAACTTACTCCCTCAAACTAAGTTCAAACCTAACCTAACCTGAAGCCTAAATCAAACCATACACCTAACCCTAACCCTAGGCGGACACCTTAAGCTCAACCCCAACCCTAACCTGGCTCTGACGCTAACTCCAACAGTAACAGTTACCCGAAAACTAACAGTAGCCCTAAACTTACTCCCTCAAACTAACTTCAAACCTAACCTAACTTGAAGCCTAATTCAAACCATAGACCTAACCCTAACCCTAGGGGGACACCTGAAACTCAACCACAACCCTAACCAGACCCTGACGCTATCTCCAACCGTAATACTGAACCGAAAACTAACAGTAGCCCTAAACTTACTCCCTCAAACTAAGTTCAAACCTAACCTAACCTGAAGCCTAACTCAAACCATAGACCTAACCCTAACCCAAGGCGGACACCTGAAGCTCAACCCCAACCCTAACCTGACCCTGACGCTATCTCCAACCGTAACACTGAACCGAAAACTAACAGTAGCCCTAAACTTACTCCCTCAAACTAAGTTCAAACCTAACCTAACCTGAACCCTAACTCAAACCACAGACCTAACCCTAACCCTAGGAGGACACCTTAAGCTCAACCCCAACCCTAACCTGGCCTTGACGCTAACTCCAACTGTAACAGTTACCCGAAAACTAACAGTAGCCCTAAACTTACTGCCTCAAACTAAGTTCCAACCTAACCTAACCTGAAGCCTAAATCAAACCATACACCTAACCCTAACCCTAGGCGGACACCTGAAGTTCAAACCCAACCCTAACCTGACCCTCACGCTAACTCCAACCGTAACACTGAACCGAAAACTAACAGTAGCCCTAAACTTAATCCCTCAAACTAAGTTCAAACCAAACCTAACCTGAAGCCTAACTCAAACCATAGACCTAACCCTAACCCTAGGCTGACACCTGAAGCTCAACCCCAACCCTAACCTGACCCTGACGCTATCTCCAACCGTAACACTGAACCGAAAACTAACAGTAGCCCTAAACTTACTCCCTCAAACTAAGTTCAAACCTAACCTAACCTGAAGCCTAACTCAAACCACAGACCTAACCCTAACCCTAGGCGGACACCTTAAGCTCAACCCCAACCCTAACCTGGCCCTGACGCTAACTCCAACCGTAACAGTTACCTGAAAACTAACAGTAGCCCTAAACTTACTGCCTCAAACTAAGTTCCAACCTAACCTAACCTGAAGCCTAAATCAAACCATACACCTAACCCTAACCCTAGGCGGACACCTGAAGTTCAAACCCAACCCTAACCTGACCCTCACGCTAACTCCAACCGTAACACTGAACCGAAAACTAACAGTAGCCCTAAACTTAATCCCTCAAACTAAGTTCAAACCTAACCTAACCTGAAGCCTAACTCAAACCATAGACCTAACCCTAACCCTAGGCGGACACCTGAAGCTCAACCCCAACCCTAACCTGACCCTGACGGTATCTCCAACCGTAACACTGAACTGAAAACTAACAGTAGCCCTAAACTTACTCCCTCAAATTAAGTTCAAACCTAACCTAACCTGAAGCCTAACTCAAACAATAGACCTAACCCTAACCCTAGGCGGACGCCTTAAGCTTGACCCCAACCCTAACCTGATCCTGACGCTTACTCCAACCGTAACAGTTAACCGAAAACTAACAGTAGCCCTAAACTTACTCCCTCAAACTAAGTTCAATCCTAACCTAACCGGAAGCCTAACTCAAACCACAGACCTAACCCTAACCCTAGGCAGACACCTTAAGCTCAACCCCAACACTAACCTGGCCCTGACGCTAACTCCAACCGTAACACTGAACTGAAAACTAACAGTAGCCCTAAACTGTCTCCCACAAACTAAGTTCAAACCTAACCTAACCTGAAGCCTAACTCAAACAGTAGACCTAACCCTAACCCTAGGCGGACACCTGAAGCTCAATCACAACCCTAACCTGACCCTGACGCTATCTCCAACCGTAACACTGAACCGAAAACTAACAGTAGCCCTAAACTTACTCCCTCAAACTAAGTTCAAACCTAACCTAACCTGAAGTCTCACTCAAACCACAGACCTAACCCTAACCCTAGGAGGACACCTTAAGCTCAACCCCAACCCTAACCTGACCCTCACGCTAACTCCAACCGTAACACTGTACCGAAAACTAACAGTAGCCCTAAACTTACTCCCTCAAACTAAGTTCAAACCTAACCTAACCTGAAGCCTAACTCAAACAATAGACCTAACCCTAACCCTAGGCGGACACCTTAAGCTTGACCCCAACCCTAACCTGACCCTGACGCTTACTCCAACCGTAACAGTTAACCGAAAACTAACAGTAGCCCAAAACTTACTCCCTCAAACTAAGTTCAAACCTAACCTAACCTGAAGCCTAACTCAAACCACAGACCTAACCCTAACCCTAGGCAGACACCTTAAGCTCAACCCCAACCCTAACCGGACCGTCACGCTAACTCCAAACGTAACATTGAACCGAAAACTAACAGTAGCCCTAAACTTACTCCCTCAAACCAAGTACAATCCTAACCTAACCTGAAGCCTAAATGAAACCATAGACCTAACCCTAACCCTAGGCGGACACCTTAAGCTCAACCCCAACCCTAACCTGACCTCCAGGCTAACTCCAACCATATCACTGAACCGAAAACTAAGAGTAGTCCTAAACTTACTCCCTCAAACTAAGTTCAATCCTAACCTAACCTGAAGCCTAAATGAAACCATAGACCTAACCCTAACCCTAGGCGGACACCTTATGGTTAACCCCCACCATAACCTGACCCTGATGCTAACTCCAACCGTAACAGTTAAACGAAAACTAACAGTAGCCCTAAACTTACTCCCTCAAACTAAGTTCAAACCTAACCTAACCTGAAGCCTAAATCAAACCATACACCTAACCCTAACCCTAGGCGGACACCTTAAGCTCAACCCCAACCCTAACCTGGCTCTGACGCTAACTCCAACAGTAACAGTTACCCGAAAACTAACAGTAGCCCTAAACTTACTCCCTCAAACTAACTTCAAACCTAACCTAACTTGAAGCCTAATTCAAACCATAGACCTAACCCTAACCCTAGGGGGACACCTGAAACTCAACCACAACCCTAACCAGACCCTGACGCTATCTCCAACCGTAATACTGAACCGAAAACTAACAGTAGCCCTAAACTTACTCCCTCAAACTAAGTTCAAACCTAACCTAACCTGAAGCCTAACTCAAACCATAGACCTAACCCTAACCCAAGGCGGACACCTGAAGCTCAACCCCAACCCTAACCTGACCCTGACGCTATCTCCAACCGTAACACTGAACCGAAAACTAACAGTAGCCCTAAACTTACTCCCTCAAACTAAGTTCAAACCTAACCTAACCTGAACCCTAACTCAAACCACAGACCTAACCCTAACCCTAGGAGGACACCTTAAGCTCAACCCCAACCCTAACCTGGCCTTGACGCTAACTCCAACCGTAACAGTTACCCGAAAACTAACAGTAGCCCTAAACTTACTGCCTCAAACTAAGTTCCAACCTAACCTAACCTGAAGCCTAAATCAAACCATACACCTAACCCTAACCCTAGGCGGACACCTGAAGTTCAAACCCAACCCTAACCTGACCCTCACGCTAACTCCAACCGTAACACTGAACCGAAAACTAACAGTAGCCCTAAACTTAATCCCTCAAACTAAGTTCAAACCAAACCTAACCTGAAGCCTAACTCAAACCATAGACCTAACCCTAACCCTAGGCTGACACCTGAAGCTCAACCCCAACCCTAACCTGACCCTGACGCTATCTCCAACCGTAACACTGAACCGAAAACTAACAGTAGCCCTAAACTTACTCCCTCAAACTAAGTTCAAACCTAACCTAACCTGAAGCCTAACTCAAACCACAGACCTAACCCTCACCCTAGGCGGACACCTTAAGCTCGACCCCAACCCGAACCGGACCCTCACGCTAACTCCAAACCTAACATTGAACCGAAAACTAACAGTAGCCCTAAACTTACTCCCTCAAACTAAGTTCAATCCTAACCTAACCTGAAGCCTAAATGAAACCATAGACCTAACCCTAACCCTAGGCGGACACCTTATGCTTAACCCCCACCCTAACTTGACCCTGACGCTTACTCCAACCGTAACAGTTAAACGAAAACTAACAGTAGCCCTAAACTGTCTCCCACAAACTAAGTTAAAACCTAACCTAACCTGAAGCCTAAATCAAACAATAGACCTAACCCTAACCCTAGGCGGACACCTTAAGTTCAACCCCAACCCTAACCTGGCCCTGACGCTAACTCCAACAGTAACAGTTACCCGAAAACTAACAGTAGCCCTTAACGTACTCCCTCAAACTAACTTCAAACCTAACCTAACTTGAAGCCTAACTCAAACCATAGACCTAACCCTAAACCTAGGCGGACACCTTAAACTCAACCACAACCCTAAGCAGACCCTGACGCTATCTCCAACCGTAACACTGAACCGAAAACTAACAGTAGCCCTAAACTTACTCCCTCAAACTAACTTCAAACCTAACCTTACTTGAAGCCTAACTCACACCATAGACCTAACCCTAACCCTAGGCGGACACCTGAAACTCAACCACAACCCTAAGCAGACCCTGACGCTATCTCCAACCGTAACACTGAACCGAAAACTAACAGTAGCCCTAAACTTACTCCCTCAAACTAAGTTCAAACCTAACCTAACCTGAACCCTATCTCAAACCACAGACCTAACCCTAACCCTAGGTGGACACCTTAAGCTCAACCCCAACCCTAACCAGACACTCACGCTAACTCCAAATGTAACACTGAACCAAAAACTAACAGTAGCCCTAAACTTACTCCCTCAAACTAAGTTCAAACCTAACCTAACCTGAAGCCTAAATCAAACCATGCACCTAACCCTAACCCTAGGCGGACACCTGAAGCTCAACCCCAAACCTATCCTGACCCTGACGCTTACTCCAACCGTAACAATTAACCGAAAACTAACAGTAGCCCTAAATTGACTCCCTCAAACTAAGTTCAAACCTAACCTAACCTGAAGCCTAAATTAAACCATAGACCTAACCCTAACCCTAGGCAGACACCTTATGCTTAACCCCCACCCTAACTTGATCCTGATGCTTACTCCAACCGTAACAGTTAAACGAAAACTAACAGTAGCCCTATACTGTCTCCCACAAACTAAGTTCAAACCTAACTTAACCTGAAGCCTAACTCAAACTATAGACCTAACCCTAAACCTAGGCGGACACCGTAATCTCAACCCCAACCATAACCTGGCCCTGACCCTAACTCCAACAGTAACAGTTACCCGAAAACTAACAGTAGCCCTAAACTTACTCCCTCAAACTAACTTCAAACCTATCCTAACTTGAAGCATAACTCAAACCACAGACCTAACCCTAACCCTAGGCGGACACCTTAAGCTCAACCACAACCCTAACCTGGCCCTGACGCTAACTCCAACAGTAACAGTTACCCGAAAACTAACAGTAGCCCTAAACTTACTCCCTCAAACTAACTTCAAACCTAACCTAACTTGAAGCCTAACTCAAACCATAGACCTAAACCTAACCCTAGGCGGACACCTGAAACTCAACCACAACCCTAACCAGACCCTGACGCTATCTCCAACCGTAACACTGAACCGAAAACTAACAGTAGCCCTAAACTTACTCCCTCAAACTAAGTTCAAACCTACCCTAACCTGGACCCTAACTCAAACCATAGACCTAACCCTAACCCTAGGCGGACACCTTAAGCTCAACCCAACCCTAACCTGACCCTGACGCTACCTCCAACCGTAACACTGAACCGAAAACTAACAGTAGCCCTAAACTTATTCCCTCAAACTAAGTTAAAACCTAACCTAACCTGAAGCCTAACTCAAACCACAGACCTGACCCTAAACCTAGGCGGACACCTTAAGCTTATCTCCAACCCTAACCTGACCCTCACGCTAACTCCAACCGTAACACTGAACCGAAAACTAACAGTAGCCCTAAACTTACTTCCTCAAACTAACTTCAAACCTAACCTAACCTGAAGCCTAAATTAAACCATACACCTAACCCTAACCCTAGGCGGACACCTTAAGCTCAACCCCAACCCTAACCTGACCTCCAGGCTAACTCCAACCATATCACTGAACCGAAAACTAAGAGTACTCCTAAACTTACTCCCTCAAACCAAGTTCAATCCTAACCTAACCTGAAGCCTAAATGAAACCATAGACCTAACCCTAACCCTAGGCGGACACTTTATGGTTAACCCCCACCATAACCTGACACTGACGCTTAATCCAACCGTAACAGTTAAACGAAAACTAACAGTAGCACTAAACTTACTCCCTCAAACTAACTTCAAACCTAACATAACTTGAAGCCTAACTCAATCCATAGACCTAACCCTAACCCTAGGCGGACACCTGAAACTCAACCACAACCCTAACCAGACCCTGACGCTATCTCCAACCGTAACACTGAACCGAAAACTAACAGTAGCCCTAAACTTACTCCCTCAAACTAAGTTCAAACCTAACCTAACCTGAAGCCTAACTCAAACCATAGACCTAACCCTAACCCAAGGCGGACACCTTAAGCTCAACCCCAACCCTAACTTGACCCTGACGCTATCTCCAACCGTAACACTGAACCGAAAACTAACAGTAGCCCTAAACTTACTCCCTCAAACTAAGTTAAAACCTAACCTAACCTGAACCCTAACTCAAACCACAGACCTAACCCTAACCCTAGGCGGACACCTTAAGCTAAACCCCAACCCTAACCTGGCCCTGACGCTAACTCCAACCGTAACAGTTACCCGTAAACTAACAGTAGCCCTAAACTTACTGCCTCAAACTAAGTTCCAACCTAACCTAACCTGAAGCCTAAATCAAACCATACACCTAACCCTAACCCTAGGCTGACACCTGAAGTTCAAACCCAACCCTAACCTGACCCTCACGCTAACTCCAACCGTAACACTGAACCGAAAACTAACAGTAGCCCTAAACTTAATTCCTCAAACTAAGTTCAAACCTAACCTAACCTGAAGCCTAACTCAAACCATAGACCTAACCCTAACCCTAGGCGGACACCTGAATCTCAACACCAACCCTAACCTGACCCTGACGCTATCTCCAACCGTAACACTGAACTGAAAACTAACAGTAGCCCTAAACTTACTCCCTCAAACTAAGTTCAAACCTAACCTAACCTGAAGCTTAACTCAAACAATAGACCTAACCCTAACCCTAGGCGGACGCCTTAAGCTTGACCCCAACCCTAACCTGACCCTGACGCTTACTCCAACCGTAACAGTTAACCGAAAAATAACAGTAGCCCTAAACTTACTCCCTCAAACTAAGTTCAATCCTAACCTAACCTGAAGCCTAACTCAAACCACAGACCTAACCCTAACCCTAGGCAGACACCTTAAGCTCAACCCCAACCCTAACCTGGCCCTGACGCTAACTCCAACCGTAACACTGAACCGAAAACTAACAGTAGCCCTAAACTGTCTCCCACAAACTAAGTTCAAACCTAACCTAACCTGAAGCCTAACTCAAACAATAGACCTAACCCTAACCATAGGCGGACACCTGAAGCTCAATCACAGCCCTAACCTGACCCTGACTTTATCTCCAACCGTAACACTGAACCGAAAACTAACAGTAGCCCTAAACTTACTCCCTCAAACTAAGTTCAAACCTAACCTAACCTGAAGTCTCACTCAAACCACAGACCTAACCCTAACCCTAGGAGGACACCTTAAGCTCAACCCCAACCCTAACCTGAACCTCACGCTAACTCCAACCGTAACACTGTACAGAAAACTAACAGTAGCCCTAAACTTACTCCCTCAAACTAAGTTCAAACCTAACCTAACCTGAAGCCTAACTCAAACAATAGACCTAACCCTAACCCTAGGCGGACACCTTAAGCTTGACCCCAACCCTAACCTGACCCTGACGCCTACTCCAACCGTAACAGTTAACCGAAAACTAACAGTAGCCCTAAACTTACTCCCTCAAACTAAGTTCAAACCTAACCTAACCTGAAGCCTAACTCAAACCACAGACCTAACCCTAACCCTAGGCAGACACCTTAAGCTCAACCCCAACCCTAACCGGACCGTCACGCTAACTCCAAACGTAACATTGAACCGAAAACTAACAGTAGCCCTAAACTTACTCCCTCAAACCAAGTTCAATCCTAACCTAACCTGAAGCCTAAATGAAACCATAGACCTAACCCTAACCCTAGGCGGACACCTTATGCTTAACCCCCACCCTAACCTGACCCTGACGCTTACTCCAACCGTAACAGTTAAACGAAAACTAACAGTAGCCCTAAACTGTCTCCCTCAAACTAAGTTCAAACCTAACCTAACCTGAAGCCTAACTCAAACAATAGACTTAACCCTAACCCTAGGCGGACACCTTAAGCTTAACCCCAACCCTAACCTGACCCTGAGGCTAAATCCAACCGTAACACTGAACCGAAAACTAACAGTGGCCCTAAACTTACTCCCTCAAACTAAGTTCAATCCTAACCTAACCTGAAGCCTAAATGAAACCATAGACCTAACCCTAACCCTAGGCGGACACCTTATGCTTAACCCCCACCCTAACCTGACCCTGACGCTTACTCCAACCGTAACAGATAACCGAAAACTAACAGTAGCCCTAAACTGACTCCCTCAAACTAAGTTCAAACCTAACCTAACCTGAAGCCTAAATCAAATCATAGACCTAACCCTAACCCTAGGCGGACAACTTATGCTTAACCCCCACCCTAACCTGACCCTGACGCTTACTCCAACTGTAACAGTTAACCGAAAACTAACAGTAGCCCTGAACTTACACCCTCAAACTAACTTCAAACCTAATCTAACCTGAAGCCTAACTCAAACCATAGACCTAACCCTAACCCTAGGCGGACACCTTAAGCTCAACCCCAACCCTAACCTGACCCTGACGCTATCTCCAACCGTAACACTGAACCGAAAACTAAAAGTAGCCCTAAACTTACTCCCTCAAACTAACTTCAAACCTAACCTAACCGGAAGCCTAAATTAAACCATACACCTAACCCTAACCCTAGGCGGACACCTTAAGCTCAACCCCAACCCTAACCTGACCTCCAGGCTAACTCCAAACATATCACTGAACCGAAAACTAAGAGTAGTCCTAAACTTACTCCCTCAAACTAAGTTCAATCCTAACCTAACCTGAAGCCTAAATGAAACCATACACCTAACCCTAACCCTAGGCGGACACCTTAAGCTCAACCCCAACCCTAACCTGGCTCTGACGCTAACTCCAACAGTAACAGTTACCCGAAAACTAACAGTAGCCCTAAATTTACTCCCTCAAACTAACTTCAAACCTAACCTAACTTGAAGCCTAACTCAAACCATAGACCTAACCCTAACCCTAGGCGGACACCTGAAACTCAACCACAACCCTAACCAGACCCAGACGCTATCTCCAACCGTAATACTGAACCGAAAACTAACAGTAGCCCTAAACTTACTCCCTCAAACTAAGTTCAAACCTAACCTATCCTGAAGCCTAACTCAAACCATAGGCCTAACCCTAACCCAAGGCGGACACCTGAAGCTCAACCCCAACCCTAACCTGACCCTGACGCTATCTCCAACCGTAACACTGAACCGAAAACTAACAGTAGCCCTAAACTTACTCCCTCAAACTAAGTTCAAACCTAACCTAACCTGAACCCTAACTCAAACCACAGACCTAACCCTAACCCTAGGCGGACACCTTAAGCTCAACCCCAACCCTAACCTGGCCCTGACGCTAACTCCAACCGTAACAGTTACCCGAAAACTAACAGTAGCCCTAAACTTACTGCCTCAAACTAAGTTCCAACCTAACCTAACCTGAAGCCTAAATCAAACCAAACACCTAACCCTAACCCTAGGCGGACACCTGAAGTTCAAACCCAACCCTAACCTGACCCTCACGCTAACTCCAACCGTAACACTGAAACGAAAACTAACAGTAGCCCTAAACTTAATCCCTCAAACTAAGTTCAAACCTAACCTAACCTGAAGCCTAACTCAAACCATAGACCTAACCCTAACCCTAGGCTGACATCTGAAGCTCAACCCCAACCCTAACCTGACTCTGACGCTATCTCCAAACGTAACACTGAACCGAAAACTAACAGTAGACCTAAACTTACTCCCTCAAACTAAGTTCAAACCTAACCTAACCTGAAGCCTAACTCAAACCACAGACCTAACCCTAACCCTAGGCAGACACCTTAAGCTCAACCCCAACCCTAACCGGACCCTCACGGTAACTCCAAACGTAAAATTGAACCGAAAACTAACAGTAGCCCTAAACTTACTCCCTCAAACTAAGTTCAATCCTAACCTAACCTGAAGCCTAAATGAAACCATAGACCTAACCCTAACCCTAGGCGTACACCTTATACTTAACCCCCACCCTAAGTTGACCCTGACGCTTACTCCAACCGTAACAGTTAAACGAAAACTAACAGTAGCCCTAAACTGTCTCCCACAAACTAAGTTCAAACCTAACCTAACCTGAAGCCTAACTCAAACAATAGACCTAACCCTAACCCTAGGCGGACACCTGAAGCTCAATCACAACCCTAACCTGACCCTGACGCTATCTCCAACCGTAACACTGAACCGAAAACTAACAGTAGCCCTAAACTTACTCCCTCAAACTAAGTTCAAACCTAACCTAACCTGAAGCCTCACTCAAACCACAGACCTAACCCTAACCCTAGGAGGACACCTTAAGCTCAACCCCAACCCTAACCTGACCCTCACGCTAACTCCAACCGTAACACTGTACCGAAAACTAACAGTAGCCCTAAACTTACTCCCTCAAACTAAGTTCAAACCTAACCTAACCTGAAGCCTAACTCAAACAATAGACCTAACCCTAACCCTAGGCGGACACCTTAAGCTTGACCCCAACCCTAACCTGACCCTGACGCTTACTCCATCCGTAACAGTTAACCGAAAACTAACAGTAGCCCTGAACTTACACCCTCAAACTAACTTCAAACCTAATCTAACCTGAAGCCTAACTCAAACCATAGACCTAACCCTAACCCTAGGCGGACACCTTAAGCTCAACCCCAACCCTAACCTGACCCTGACGCTATCTCCAACCGTAACACTGAACCGAAAACTAACAGTAGCCCTAAACTTACTCCCTCAAACTAACTTCAAACCTAACCTAACCTGAAGCCTAAATTAAACCATACACCTAACCCTAACCCTAGGCGGACACCTTAAGCTCAACCCCAACCCTAACCTGACCTCCAGGCTAACTCCAAACATATCACTGAACCGAAAACTAAGAGTAGTCCTAAACTTACTCCCTCAAACTAAGTTCAATCCTAACCTAACCTGAAGCCTAAATGAAACCATAGACCTAACCCTAACCCTAGGCGGACACCTTATGGTTAACCCCCAACAAAACCTGACCCTGACGCTTACTCCAACCATAACAGTTAAACGAAAACTAACAGTAGCCCTAAACTTACTCCCTCAAACTAACTTCAAACCTAACCTAACCTGAAGCCTAAATCAAACCATACACCTAACCCTAACCCTAGGCGGACACCTTAAGCTCAACCCCAACCCTAACCTGGCTCTGACGCTAACTCCAACAGTAACAGTTACCCGAAAACTAACAGTAGCCCTAAACTTACTCCCTCAAACTAACTTCAAAGCTAACCTAACTTGAAGCCTAACTCAAACCATAGACCTAACCCTAACCCTAGGCGGACACCTGAAACTCAACCACAACCCTAACCAGACCCTGACGCTATCTCCAACCGTAATACTGAACCGAAAACTAACAGTAGCCCTAAACTTACTCCCTCAAACTAAGTTCAAACCTAACCTATCCTGAAGCCTAACTCAAACCATAGGCCTAACCCTAACCCAAGGCGGACACCTGAAGCTCAACCCCAACCCTAACCTGACCCTGACGCTATCTCCAACCGTAACACTGAACCGAAAACTAACAGTAGCCCTAAACTTACTCCCTCAAACTAAGTTCAAACCTAACCTAACCTGAACCCTAACTCAAACCACAGACCTAACCCTAACCCTAGGCGGACACCTTAAGCTCAACCCCAACCCTAACCTGGCCCTGACGCTAACTCCAACCGTAACAGTTACCCGAAAACTAAGAGTAGCCCTAAACTTACTGCCTCAAACTAAGTTCCAACCTAACCTAACCTGAAGCCTAAATCAAACCATACACCTAACCCTAACCCTAGGCGGACACCTGAAGTTCAAACCCAACCCTAACCTGACCCTCACGCTAACTCCAACCGTAACACTGAAACGAAAACTAACAGTAGCCCTAAACTTAATCCCTCAAACTAAGTTCAAACCTAACCTAACCTGAAGCCTAACTCAAACCATAGACCTAACCCTAACCCTAGGCTGACACCTGAAGCTCAACCCCAACCCTAACCTGACTCTGACGCTATCTCCAACCGTAACACTGAACCGAAAACTAACAGTAGACCTAAACTTACTCCCTCAAACTAAGTTCAAACCTAACCTAACCTGAAGCCTAACTCAAACCACAGACCTAACCCTAACCCTAGGCAGACACCTTAAGCTCAACCCCAACCCTAACCGGACCCTCACGGTAACTCCAAACGTAACATTGAACCGAAAACTAACAGTAGCCCTAAACTTACTCCCTCAAACTAAGTTCAATCCTAACCTAACCTGAAGCCTAAATGAAACCATAGACCTAACCCTAACCCTAGGCGTACACCTTATACTTAACCCCCACCCTAAGTTGACCCTGACGCTTACTCCAACCGTAACAGTTAAACGAAAACTAACAGTAGCCCTAAACTGTCTCCCACAAACTAAGTTCAAACCTAACCTAACCTGAAGCCTACCTCAAACAATAGACCTAACCCTAACCCTAGGCGGACACCTGAAGCTCAATCACAACCCTAACCTGACCCTGACGCTATCTCCAACCGTAACACTGAACCGAAAACTAACAGTAGCCCTAAACTTACTCCCTCAAACTAAGTTCAAACCTAACCTAACCTGAAGCCTCACTCAAACCACAGACCTAACCCTAACCCTAGGAGGACACCTTAAGCTCAACCCCAACCCTAACCTGACCCTCACGCTAACTCCAACCGTAACACTGTACCGAAAACTAACAGTAGCCCTAAACTTACTCCCTCAAACTAAGTTCAAACCTAACCTAACCTGAAGCCTAACTCAAACAATAGACCTAACCCTAACCCTAGGCGGACACCTTAAGCTTGACCCCAACCCTAACCTGACCCTGACGCTTACTCCATCCGTAACAGTTAACCGAAAACTAACAGTAGCCCTGAACTTACACCCTCAAACTAACTTCAAACCTAATCTAACCTGAAGCCTAACTCAAACCATAGACCTAACCCTAACCCTAGGCGGACACCTTAAGCTCAACCCCAACCCTAACCTGACCCTGACGCTATCTCCAACCGTAACACTGAACCGAAAACTAACAGTAGCCCTAAACTTACTCCCTCAAACTAACTTCAAACCTAACCTAACCTGAAGCCTAAATTAAACCATACACCTAACCCTAACCCTAGGCGGACACCTTAAGCTCAACCCCAACCCTAACCTGACCTCCAGGCTAACTCCAAACATATCACTGAACCGAAAACTAAGAGTAGTCCTAAACTTACTCCCTCAAACTAAGTTCAATCCTAACCTAACCTGAAGCCTAAATGAAACCATAGACCTAACCCTAACCCTAGGCGGACACCTTATGGTTAACCCCCAACAAAACCTGACCCTGACGCTTACTCCAACCATAACAGTTAAACGAAAACTAACAGTAGCCCTAAACTTACTCCCTCAAACTAACTTCAAACCTAACCTAACCTGAAGCCTAAATCAAACCATACACCTAACCCTAACCCTAGGCGGACACCTTAAGCTCAACCCCAACCCTAACCTGGCTCTGACGCTAACTCCAACAGTAACAGTTACCCGAAAACTAACAGTAGCCCTAAACTTACTCCCTCAAACTAACTTCAAAGCTAACCTAACTTGAAGCCTAACTCAAACCATAGACCTAACCCTAACCCTAGGCGGACACCTGAAACTCAACCACAACCCTAACCAGACCCTGACGCTATCTCCAACCGTAATACTGAACCGAAAACTAACAGTAGCCCTAAACTTACTCCCTCAAACTAAGTTCAAACCTAACCTATCCTGAAGCCTAACTCAAACCATAGGCCTAACCCTAACCCAAGGCGGACACCTGAAGCTCAACCCCAACCCTAACCTGACCCTGACGCTATCTCCAACCGTAACACTGAACCGAAAACTAACAGTAGCCCTAAACTTACTCCCTCAAACTAAGTTCAAACCTAACCTAACCTGAACCCTAACTCAAACCACAGACCTAACCCTAACCCTAGGCGGACACCTTAAGCTCAACCCCAACCCTAACCTGGCCCTGACGCTAACTCCAACCGTAACAGTTACCCGAAAACTAAGAGTAGCCCTAAACTTACTGCCTCAAACTAAGTTCCAACCTAACCTAACCTGAAGCCTAAATCAAACCATACACCTAACCCTAACCCTAGGCGGACACCTGAAGTTCAAACCCAACCCTAACCTGACCCTCACGCTAACTCCAACCGTAACACTGAAACGAAAACTAACAGTAGCCCTAAACTTAATCCCTCAAACTAAGTTCAAACCTAACCTAACCTGAAGCCTAACTCAAACCATAGACCTAACCCTAACCCTAGGCTGACACCTGAAGCTCAACCCCAACCCTAACCTGACTCTGACGCTATCTCCAACCGTAACACTGAACCGAAAACTAACAGTAGCCCTAAACTTACTCCCTCAAACTAAGTTCAAACCTAACCTAACCTGAACCCTAACTCAAACCACAGACCTAACCCTAACCCTAGGCAGACACCTTAAGCTCAACCCCAACCCTAACCGGACCCTCACGGTAACTCCAAACGTAACATTGAACCGAAAACTAACAGTAGCCCTAAACTTACTCCCTCAAACTAAGTTCAATCCTAACCTAACCTGAAGCCTAAATGAAACCATAGACCTAACCCTAACCCTAGGCGTACACCTTATACTTAACCCCCACCCTAAGTTGACCCTGACGCTTACTCCAACCGTAACAGTTAAACGAAAACTAACAGTAGCCCTAAACTGTCTCCCACAAACTAAGTTCAAACCTAACCTAACCTGAAGCCTACCTCAAACAATAGACCTAACCCTAACCCTAGGCGGACACCTGAAGCTCAATCACAACCCTAACCTGACCCTGACGCTATCTCCAACCGTAACACTGAACCGAAAACTAACAGTAGCCCTAAACTTACTCCCTCAAACTAAGTTCAAACCTAACCTAACCTGAAGCCTCACTCAAACCACAGACCTAACCCTAACCCTAGGAGGACACCTTAAGCTCAACCCCAACCCTAACCTGACCCTCACGCTAACTCCAACCGTAACACTGTACCGAAAACTAACAGTAGCCCTAAACTTACTCCCTCAAACTAAGTTCAAACCTAACCTAACCTGAAGCCTAACTCAAACAATAGACCTAACCCTAACCCTAGGCGGACACCTTAAGCTTGACCCCAACCCTAACCTGACCCTGACGCTTACTCCATCCGTAACAGTTAACCGAAAACTAACAGTAGCCCTGAACTTACACCCTCAAACTAACTTCAAACCTAATCTAACCTGAAGCCTAACTCAAACCATAGACCTAACCCTAACCCTAGGCGGACACCTTAAGCTCAACCCCAACCCTAACCTGACCCTGACGCTATCTCCAACCGTAACACTGAACCGAAAACTAACAGTAGCCCTAAACTTACTCCCTCAAACTAACTTCAAACCTAACCTAACCTGAAGCCTAAATTAAACCATACACCTAACCCTAACCCTAGGCGGACACCTTAAGCTCAACCCCAACCCTAACCTGACCTCCAGGCTAACTCCAAACATATCACTGAACCGAAAACTAAGAGTAGTCCTAAACTTACTCCCTCAAACTAAGTTCAATCCTAACCTAACCTGAAGCCTAAATGAAACCATAGACCTAACCCTAACCCTAGGCGGACACCTTATGGTTAACCCCCAACAAAACCTGACCCTGACGCTTACTCCAACCATAACAGTTAAACGAAAACTAACAGTAGCCCTAAACTTACTCCCTCAAACTAACTTCAAACCTAACCTAACCTGAAGCCTAAATCAAACCATACACCTAACCCTAACCCTAGGCGGACACCTTAAGCTCAACCCCAACCCTAACCTGGCTCTGACGCTAACTTCAACAGTAACAGTTACCCGAAAACTAACAGTAGCCCTAAACTTACTCCCTCAAACTAACTTCAAAGCTAACCTAACTTGAAGCCTAACTCAAACCATAGACCTAACCCTAACCCTAGGCGGACACCTGAAACTCAACCACAACCCTAACCAGACCCTGACGCTATCTCCAACCGTAATACTGAACCGAAAACTAACAGTAGCCCTAAACTTACTCCCTCAAACTAAGTTCAAACCTAACCTATCCTGAAGCCTAACTCAAACCATAGGCCTAACCCTAACCCAAGGCGGACACCTGAAGCTCAACCCCAACCCTAACCTGACCCTGACGCTATCTCCAACCGTAACACTGAACCGAAAACTAACAGTAGCCCTAAACTTACTCCCTCAAACTAAGTTCAAACCTAACCTAACCTGAACCCTAACTCAAACCACAGACCTAACCCTAACCCTAGGCGGACACCTTAAGCTCAACCCCAACCCTAACCTGGCCCTGACGCTAACTCCAACCGTAACAGTTACCCGAAAACTAAGAGTAGCCCTAAACTTACTGCCTCAAACTAAGTTCCAACCTAACCTAACCTGAAGCCTAAATCAAACCATACACCTAACCCTAACCCTAGGCGGACACCTGAAGTTCAAACCCAACCCTAACCTGACCCTCACGCTAACTCCAACCGTAACACTGAAACGAAAACTAACAGTAGCCCTAAACTTAATCCCTCAAACTAAGTTCAAACCTAACCTAACCTGAAGCCTAACTCAAACCATAGACCTAACCCTAACCCTAGGCTGACACCTGAAGCTCAACCCCAACCCTAACCTGACTCTGACGCTATCTCCAACCGTAACACTGAACCGAAAACTAACAGTAGACCTAAACTTACTCCCTCAAACTAAGTTCAAACCTAACCTAACCTGAAGCCTAACTCAAACCAAAGACCTAACCCTAACCCTAGGCAGACACCTTAAGCTCAACCCCAACCCTAACCGGACCCTCACGGTAACTCCAAACGTAACATTGAACCGAAAACTAACAGTAGCCCTAAACTTACTCCCTCAAACTAAGTTCAATCCTAACCTAACCTGAAGCCTAAATGAAACCATAGACCTAACCCTAACCCTAGGCGTACACCTTATACTTAACCCCCACCCTAAGTTGACCCTGACGCTTACTCCAACCGTAACAGTTAAACGAAAACTAACAGTAGCCCTAAACTGTCTCCCACAAACTAAGTTCAAACCTAACCTAACCTGAAGCCTAACTCAAACAATAGACCTAACCCTAAACCTAGGCGGACACCTGAAGCTCAATCACAACCCTAACCTGACCCTGACGCTATCTCCAACCGTAACACTGAACCGAAAAATAACAGTAGACCTAAACTTACTCCCTCAAACTAAGTTCAAACCTAACCTAACCTGAAGCCTCACTCAAACCACAGACCTAACCCTAACCCTAGGAGGACACCTTAAGCTCAACCCCAACCCTAACCTGACCCTCACGCTAACTCCAACTGTAACACTGTACCGAAAACTAACAGTAGCCCTAAACTTACTCCCTCAAACTAAGTTCAAACCTAACCTAACCTGAAGCCTAACTCAAACAATAGACCTAACCCTAACCCTAGGCGGACACCTTAAGCTTGACCCCAACCCTAACCTGACCCTGACGCTTACTCCAACCGTAACAGTTAACCGATAACTAACAGTAGCCCTAAACTTACTCCCTCAAACTAAGTTCAAACCTAACCTAACCTGAAGCCTAACTCAAACCACAGACCTAACCCTAACCCTAGGCAGACACCTTAAGCTCAACCCCAACCCTAACCGGACCGTCACGCTAACTCCAAACGTAACATTGAACCGAAAACTAACAGTAGCCCTAAACTTACTCCCTCAAACTAAGTTCAATCCTAACCTAACCTGGAGCCTAAATGAAACCATAGACCTAACCCTAACCCTAGGCGGACACCTTATGCTTAACCCCCACCCTAACCTGACCCTGACGCTTACTCCAACCGTAACAGTTAAACGAAAACTAACAGTAGCCCGAAACTGTCTCCCTCAAACTAAGTTCAAACCTAACCTAACCTGAAGCCTAACTCAAACAATAGACTTAACCCTAACCCTAGGCGGACACCTTAAGCTTAACCCCAACCCTAACCTGACCCTGAGGCTAAATCCAACCGTAACACTGAACCGAAAACTAACAGTGGCCCTAAACTTACTCCCTCAAACTAAGTTCAATCCTAACCTAACCTGAAGCCTAAATGAAACCATAGACCTAACCCTAACCCTAGGCGGATACCTTATGCTTAACCCCCACCCTAACCTGACCCTGACGCTTACTCCAACCGTAACAGATAACCGAAAACTAACAGTAGCCCTAAAATTACTCCCTCAAACTAAGTTCAAACCTAACCTAACCTGAAGCCTAAATCAAACCATACACCTAACCCTAACCCTAGGCGGACACCTTAAGCTCAACCCCAAACCTAACCTGGCCCTGACGCTAACTACAACAGTAACAGTTACCCGAAAACTAACAGTAGCCCTAAACTTACTCCCTCAAACTAACTTCAAACCTAACCTAATTTGAAGCCTAACTCAAACCATAGACCTAACCCTAACGCTAGGCGGACACCTGAAACTCAACCACAAGCCTAACCAGACCCTGACGCTATCTCTAACCGTAACACTGAACCGAAAACTAACAGTAGCCCTAAACTTACTCCCTCAAACTAAGTTCAAACCTAACCTAACCTGAAGCATAACTCAAACCATAGACCTAACCCTAACCCTAGGCGGACACCTGAAGCTCAACCCCAACCCTAACCTGACCCTGACGCTATCTCCAACCGTAACACTGAACCGAAAACTAACAGTAGCCCTAAACTTACTCCCTCAAACTAAGTTCAAACCTAACCTAACCTGAAGCCTAACTCAAACCACAGACCTAACCCTAACCCTAGGTGGACACCTTAAGCTCAACCCCAACCCTAACCTGGCCCTGACGCTAACTCCAACAGTAACAGTTACCCGAAAACTAACAGTAGCCCTAAACTTACTTCCTCAAACTAAGTTCAAACCTAACCTAACCTGAAGCCTAAATCAAACCATACACCTAACCCTAACCCTAGGCGGACACCTTAAGCTCAACCCCAAACCTAACCTGACCCTGACGCTTACTCCAAACGTAACAGTTAACCGAAAACTAACAGTAGCCCTAAATTGACTCCCTCAAACTAAGTTCAAACCTAACCTAACCTGAAGCCTAAATCAAATCATAGACCTAACCCTAACCCTAGGCGGACAACTTATGCTTAACCCCCACCCTAACCTGACCCTGACGCTTACTCCAACTGTAACAGTTAACCGAAAACTAACAGTAGCCCTGAACTTACACCCTCAAACTAACTTCAAACCTAATCTAACGTGAAGCCTAACTCAAACCATAGACCTAACCCTAACCCTAGGCGGACACCTTAAGCTCAACCCCAACCCTAACCTGACCCTGACGCTATCTCCAACCGTAACACTGAACCGAAAACTAACAGTAGCCCTAAACTTACTCCCTCAAACTAACTTCAAACCTAACCTAACCTGAAGCCTAAATTAAACCATACACCTAACCCTAACCCTAGGCGGACACCTTAAGCTCAACCCCAACCCTAACCTGACCTCCAGGCTAACTCCAAACATATCACTGAACCGGAAACTAAGAGTAGTCCTAAACTTACTCCCTCAAACTAAGTTCAATCCTAACCAAACCTGAAGCCGAAATGAAACCATAGACCTAACCCTAACCCTAGGCGGACACCTTATGGTTAACCCCCACCAAAACCTGACCCTGACGCTTACTCCAACCATAACAGTTAAACGAAAACTAACAGTAGCCCTAAACTTACTCCCTCAAACTAACTTCAAACCTAACCTAACCTGAAGCCTAAATCAAACCATACACCTAACCCTAACCCTAGGCGGACACCTTAAGCTCAACCCCAACCCTAACCTGGCTCTGACGCTAACTCCAACAGTAACAGTTACCCGAAAACTAACAGTAGCCCTAAACTTACTCCCTCAAACTAACTTCAAAGCTAACCTAACTTGAAGCCTAACTCAAACCATAGACCTAACCCAAACCCTAGGCGGACACCTGAAACTCAACCACAATCCTAACCAGACCCTGACGCTATCTCCAACCGTAATACTGAACCGAAAACTAACAGTAGCCCTAAACTTACTCCCTCAAACTAAGTTCAAACCTAACCTATCCTGAAGCCTAACTAAAACCATAGGCCTAACCCTAACCCAAGGCGGACACCTGAAGCTCAACCCCAACCCTAACCTGACCCTGACGCTATCTCCAACCGTAACACTGAACCGAAAACTAACAGTAGCCCTAAACTTACTCCCTCAAACTAAGTTCAAACCTAACCTAACCTGAAGTCTCACTCAAACCACAGACCTAACCCTAACTCTAGGAGGACACCTTAAGCTCAACCCCAACCCTAACCTGACCCTCACGCTAACTCCAACCGTAACACTGTACCGAAAACTAAGAGTAGCCCTAAACTTACTTCCTCAAACTAAGTTCAAACCTAACCTAACCTGAAGCCTAACTCAAACAATAGACCTAACCCTAACCCTAGGCGGACACCTTAAGCTTGACCCCAACCCTAACCTGACCCTGACGCTTACTCCAACCGTAACAGTTAACCGAAAACTAACAGTAGCCCTAAACTTACTCCCTCAAACTAAGTTCAAACCTAACCTAACCTGAAGCCTAACTCAAACCACAGACCTAACCCTAACCCTAGGCAGACACCTTAAGCTCAACCCCAACCCTAACCGGACCGTCACGCTAACTCCAAACGTAACATTGAACCGAAAACTAACAGTAGCCCTAAACTTACTCCCTCAAACTAAGTTCAATCCTAACCTAACCTGGAGCCTAAATGAAACCATAGACCTAACCCTAACCCTAGGCGGACACCTTATGCTTAACCCCCACCCTAACCTGACCCTGACGCTTACTCCAACCGTAACAGTTAAACGAAAACTAACAGTAGCACTAAACTGTCTCCCTCAAACTAAGTTCAAACCTAACCTAACCTGAAGCCTAACTCAAACAATAGACTTAACCCTAACCCTAGGCGGACACCTTAAGCATAACCCCAACCCTAACCTGACCCTGAGGCTAAATCCAACCGTAACACTGAACCGAAAACTGACAGTGGCCCTAAACTTACTCCCTCAAACTAAGTTCAATCCTAACCTAACCTGAAGCCTAAATGAAACCATAGACCTAACCCTAACCCTAGGCGGATACCTTATGCTTAACCCCCACCCTAACCTGACCCTGACGCTTACTCCAACCGTAACAGATAACCGAAAACTAACAGTAGCCCTAAAATTACTCCCTCAAACTAAGTTCAAACCTAACCTAACCTGAAGCCTAAATCAAACCATACACCTAACCCTAACCCTAGGCGGACACCTTAAGCTCAACCCCAAACCTAACCTGGCCCTGACGCTAACTACAACAGTAACAGTTACCCGAAAACTAACAGTAGCCCTAAACTTACTCCCTCAAACTAAGTTCAAACCTAACCTAACCTGAAGCCTAACTCAAACCACAGACCTAACCCTAACCCTAGGTGGACACCTTAAGCTCAACCCCAACCCTAACCTGGCCCTGACGCTAACTCCAACAGTAACAGTTACCCGAAAACTAACAGTAGCCCTAAACTTACTTCCTCAAACTATGTTCAAACCTAACCTAACCTGAAGCCTAAATCAAACCATACACCTAACCCTAACCCTAGGCGGACACCTTAAGCTCAACCCCAAACCTAACCTGACCCTGACGCTTACTCCAAACGTAACAGTTAACCGAAAACTAACAGTAGCCCTAAATTGACTCCCTCAAACTAAGTTCAAACCTAACCTAACCTGAAGCCTAAATCAAATCATAGACCTAACCCTAACCCTAGGCGGACAACTTATGCTTAACCCCCACCCTAACCTGACCCTGACGCTTACTCCAACTGTAACAGTTAACCGAAAACTAACAGTAGCCCTGAACTTACACCCTCAAACTAACTTCAAACCTAATCTAACGTGAAGCCTAACTCAAACCATAGACCTAACCCTAACCCTAGGCGGACACCTTAAGCTCAACCCCAACCCTAACCTGACCCTGACGCTATCTCCAACCGTAACACTGAACCGAAAACTAACAGTAGCCCTAAACTTACTCCCTCAAACTAACTTCAAACCTAACCTAACCTGAAGCCTAAATTAAACCATACACCTAACCCTAACCCTAGGCGGACACCTTAAGCTCAACCCCAACCCTAACCTGACCTCCAGGCTAACTCCAAACATATCACTGAACCGGAAACTAAGAGTAGTCCTAAACTTACTCCCTCAAACTAAGTTCAATCCTAACCAAACCTGAAGCCGAAATGAAACCATAGACCTAACCCTAACCCTAGGCGGACACCTTATGGTTAACCCCCAACAAAACCTGACCCTGACGCTTACTCCAACCATAACAGTTAAACGAAAACTAACAGTAGCCCTAAACTTACTCCCTCAAACTAACTTCAAACCTAACCTAACCTGAAGCCTAAATCAAACCATACACCTAACCCTAACCCTAGGCGGACACCTTAAGCTCAACCCCAACCCTAACCTGGCTCTGACGCTAACTCCAACAGTAACAGTTACCCGAAAACTAACAGTAGCCCTAAACTTACTCCCTCAAACTAACTTCAAAGCTAACCTAACTTGAAGCCTAACTCAAACCATAGACCTAACCCTAACCCTAGGCGGACACCTGAAACTCAACCACAACCCTAACCAGACCCTGACGCTATCTCCAACCGTAATACTGAACCGAAAACTAACAGTAGCCCTAAACTTACTCCCTCAAACTAAGTTCAAACCTAACCTATCCTGAAGCCTAACTCAAACCATAGGCCTAACCCTAACCCAAGGCGGACACCTGAAGCTCAACCCCAACCCTAACCTGACCCTGACGCTATCTCCAACCGTAACACTGAACCGAAAACTAAC
This sequence comes from Tupaia tana, assembly GCA_026018925.1. NCBI lineage: Eukaryota > Metazoa > Chordata > Mammalia > Scandentia > Tupaiidae > Tupaia > Tupaia tana. The sequence goes on from JAKSZU010000070.1 coordinate 460,738, forward strand.
AGTAGCCCTAAACTTACTCCCTCAAACTAAGTTCAAACCTAACCTAACCTGAACCCTAACTCAAACCACAGACCTAACCCTAACCCTAGGCGGACACCTTAAGCTCAACCCCAACCCTAACCTGGCCCTGACGCTAACTCCAACCGTAACAGTTACCCGAAAACTAAGAGTAGCCCTAAACTTACTGCCTCAAACTAAGTTCCAACCTAACCTAACCTGAAGCCTAAATCAAACCATACACCTAACCCTAACCCTAGGCGGACACCTGAAGTTCAAACCCAACCCTAACCTGACCCTCACGCTAACTCCAACCGTAACACTGAAACGAAAACTAACAGTAGCCCTAAACTTAATCCCTCAAACTAAGTTCAAACCTAACCTAACCTGAAGCCTAACTCAAACCATAGACCTAACCCTAACCCTAGGCTGACACCTGAAGCTCAACCCCAACCCTAACCTGACTCTGACGCTATCTCCAACCGTAACACTGAACCGAAAACTAACAGTAGACCTAAACTTACTCCCTCAAACTAAGTTCAAACCTAACCTAACCTGAAGCCTAACTCAAACCACAGACCTAACCCTAACCCTAGGCAGACACCTTAAGCTCAACCCCAACCCTAACCGGACCCTCACGGTAACTCCAAACGTAACATTGAACCGAAAACTAACAGTAGCCCTAAACTTACTCCCTCAAACTAAGTTCAATCCTAACCTAACCTGAAGCCTAAATGAAACCATAGACCTAACCCTAACCCTAGGCGTACACCTTATACTTAACCCCCACCCTAAGTTGACCCTGACGCTTACTCCAACCGTAACAGTTAAACGAAAACTAACAGTAGCCCTAAACTGTCTCCCACAAACTAAGTTCAAACCTAACCTAACCTGAAGCCTACCTCAAACAATAGACCTAACCCTAACCCTAGGCGGACACCTGAAGCTCAATCACAACCCTAACCTGACCCTGACGCTATCTCCAACCGTAACACTGAACCGAAAACTAACAGTAGCCCTAAACTTACTCCCTCAAACTAAGTTCAAACCTAACCTAACCTGAAGCCTCACTCAAACCACAGACCTAACCCTAACCCTAGGAGGACACCTTAAGCTCAACCCCAACCCTAACCTGACCCTCACGCTAACTCCAACCGTAACACTGTACCGAAAACTAACAGTAGCCCTAAACTTACTCCCTCAAACTAAGTTCAAACCTAACCTAACCTGAAGCCTAACTCAAACAATAGACCTAACCCTAACCCTAGGCGGACACCTTAAGCTTGACCCCAACCCTAACCTGACCCTGACGCTTACTCCATCCGTAACAGTTAACCGAAAACTAACAGTAGCCCTGAACTTACACCCTCAAACTAACTTCAAACCTAATCTAACCTGAAGCCTAACTCAAACCATAGACCTAACCCTAACCCTAGGCGGACACCTTAAGCTCAACCCCAACCCTAACCTGACCCTGACGCTATCTCCAACCGTAACACTGAACCGAAAACTAACAGTAGCCCTAAACTTACTCCCTCAAACTAACTTCAAACCTAACCTAACCTGAAGCCTAAATTAAACCATACACCTAACCCTAACCCTAGGCGGACACCTTAAGCTCAACCCCAACCCTAACCTGACCTCCAGGCTAACTCCAAACATATCACTGAACCGAAAACTAAGAGTAGTCCTAAACTTACTCCCTCAAACTAAGTTCAATCCTAACCTAACCTGAAGCCTAAATGAAACCATAGACCTAACCCTAACCCTAGGCGGACACCTTATGGTTAACCCCCAACAAAACCTGACCCTGACGCTTACTCCAACCATAACAGTTAAACGAAAACTAACAGTAGCCCTAAACTTACTCCCTCAAACTAACTTCAAACCTAACCTAACCTGAAGCCTAAATCAAACCATACACCTAACCCTAACCCTAGGCGGACACCTTAAGCTCAACCCCAACCCTAACCTGGCTCTGACGCTAACTCCAACAGTAACAGTTACCCGAAAACTAACAGTAGCCCTAAACTTACTCCCTCAAACTAACTTCAAAGCTAACCTAACTTGAAGCCTAACTCAAACCATAGACCTAACCCTAACCCTAGGCGGACACCTGAAACTCAACCACAACCCTAACCAGACCCTGACGCTATCTCCAACCGTAATACTGAACCGAAAACTAACAGTAGCCCTAAACTTACTCCCTCAAACTAAGTTCAAACCTAACCTATCCTGAAGCCTAACTCAAACCATAGGCCTAACCCTAACCCAAGGCGGACACCTGAAGCTCAACCCCAACCCTAACCTGACCCTGACGCTATCTCCAACCGTAACACTGAACCGAAAACTAACAGTAGCCCTAAACTTACTCCCTCAAACTAAGTTCAAACCTAACCTAACCTGAACCCTAACTCAAACCACAGACCTAACCCTAACCCTAGGCGGACACCTTAAGCTCAACCCCAACCCTAACCTGGCCCTGACGCTAACTCCAACCGTAACAGTTACCCGAAAACTAAGAGTAGCCCTAAACTTACTGCCTCAAACTAAGTTCCAACCTAACCTAACCTGAAGCCTAAATCAAACCATACACCTAACCCTAACCCTAGGCGGACACCTGAAGTTCAAACCCAACCCTAACCTGACCCTCACGCTAACTCCAACCGTAACACTGAAACGAAAACTAACAGTAGCCCTAAACTTAATCCCTCAAACTAAGTTCAAACCTAACCTAACCTGAAGCCTAACTCAAACCATAGACCTAACCCTAACCCTAGGCTGACACCTGAAGCTCAACCCCAACCCTAACCTGACTCTGACGCTATCTCCAACCGTAACACTGAACCGAAAACTAACAGTAGACCTAAACTTACTCCCTCAAACTAAGTTCAAACCTAACCTAACCTGAAGCCTAACTCAAACCAAAGACCTAACCCTAACCCTAGGCAGACACCTTAAGCTCAACCCCAACCCTAACCGGACCCTCACGGTAACTCCAAACGTAACATTGAACCGAAAACTAACAGTAGCCCTAAACTTACTCCCTCAAACTAAGTTCAATCCTAACCTAACCTGAAGCCTAAATGAAACCATAGACCTAACCCTAACCCTAGGCGTACACCTTATACTTAACCCCCACCCTAAGTTGACCCTGACGCTTACTCCAACCGTAACAGTTAAACGAAAACTAACAGTAGCCCTAAACTGTCTCCCACAAACTAAGTTCAAACCTAACCTAACCTGAAGACTAACTCAAACAATAGACCTAACCCTAAACCTAGGCGGACACCTGAAGCTCAATCACAACCCTAACCTGACCCTGACGCTATCTCCAACCGTAACACTGAACCGAAAAATAACAGTAGCCCTAAACTTACTCCCTCAAACTAAGTTCAAACCTAACCTAACCTGAAGCCTCACTCAAACCACAGACCTAACCCTAACCCTAGGAGGACACCTTAAGCTCAACCCCAACCCTAACCTGACCCTCACGCTAACTCCAACCGTAACACTGTACCGAAAACTAACAGTAGCCCTAAACTTACTCCCTCAAACTAAGTTCAAACCTAACCTAACCTGAAGCCTAACTCAAACAATAGACCTAACCCTAACCCTAGGCGGACACCTTAAGCTTGACCCCAACCCTAACCTGACCCTGACGCTTACTCCAACCGTAACAGTTAACCGATAACTAACAGTAGCCCTAAACTTACTCCCTCAAACTAAGTTCAAACCTAACCTAACCTGAAGCCTAACTCAAACCACAGACCTAACCCTAACCCTAGGCAGACACCGTAAGCTCAACCCCAACCCTAACCGGACCGTCACGCTAACTCCAAACGTAACATTGAACCGAAAACTAACAGTAGCCCTAAACTTACTCCCTCAAACTAAGTTCAATCCTAACCTAACCTGGAGCCTAAATGAAACCATAGACCTAACCCTAACCCTAGGCGGACACCTTATGCTTAACCCCCACCCTAACCTGACCCTGACGCTTACTCCAACCGTAACAGTTAAACGAAAACTAACAGTAGCCCGAAACTGTCTCCCTCAAACTAAGTTCAAACCTAACCTAACCTGAAGCCTAACTCAAACAATAGACTTAACCCTAACCCTAGGCGGACACCTTAAGCTTAACCCCAACCCTAACCTGACCCTGAGGCTAAATCCAACCGTAACACTGAACCGAAAACTAACAGTGGCCCTAAACTTACTCCCTCAAACTAAGTTCAATCCTAACCTAACCTGAAGCCTAAATGAAACCATAGACCTAACCCTAACCCTAGGCGGATACCTTATGCTTAACCCCCACCCTAACCTGACCCTGACGCTTACTCCAACCGTAACAGATAACCGAAAACTAACAGTAGCCCTAAAATTACTCCCTCAAACTAAGTTCAAACCTAACCTAACCTGAAGCCTAAATCAAACCATACACCTAACCCTAACCCTAGGCGGACACCTTAAGCTCAACCCCAAACCTAACCTGGCCCTGACGCTAACTACAACAGTAACAGTTACCCGAAAACTAACAGTAGCCCTAAACTTACTCCCTCAAACTAACTTCAAACCTAACCTAATTTGAAGCCTAACTCAAACCATAGACCTAACCCTAACGCTAGGCGGACACCTGAAACTCAACCACAAGCCTAACCAGACCCTGACGCTATCTCTAACCGTAACACTGAACCGAAAACTAACAGTAGCCCTAAACTTACTCCCTCAAACTAAGTTCAAACCTAACCTAACCTGAAGCATAACTCAAACCATAGACCTAACCCTAACCCTAGGCGGACACCTGAAGCTCAACCCCAACCCTAACCTGACCCTGACGCTATCTCCAACCGTAACACTGAACCGAAAACTAACAGTAGCCCTAAACTTACTCCCTCAAACTAAGTTCAAACCTAACCTAACCTGAAGCCTAACTCAAACCACAGACCTAACCCTAACCCTAGGTGGACACCTTAAGCTCAACCCCAACCCTAACCTGGCCCTGACGCTAACTCCAACAGTAACAGTTACCCGAAAACTAACAGTAGCCCTAAACTTACTTCCTCAAACTAAGTTCAAACCTAACCTAACCTGAAGCCTAAATCAAACCATACACCAAACCCTAACCCTAGGCGGACACCTTAAGCTCAACCCCAAACCTAACCTGACCCTGACGCTTACTCCAAACGTAACAGTTAACCGAAAACTAACAGTAGCCCTAAATTGACTCCCTCAAACTAAGTTCAAACCTAACCTAACCTGAAGCCTAAATCAAATCATAGACCTAACCCTAACCCTAGGCGGACAACTTATGCTTAACCCCCACCCTAACCTGACCCTGACGCTTACTCCAACTGTAACAGTTAACCGAAAACTAACAGTAGCCCTGAACTTACACCCTCAAACTAACTTCAAACCTAATCTAACGTGAAGCCTAACTCAAACCATAGACCTAACCCTAACCCTAGGCGGACACCTTAAGCTCAACCCCAACCCTAACCTGACCCTGACGCTATCTCCAACCGTAACACTGAACCGAAAACTAACAGTAGCCCTAAACTTACTCCCTCAAACTAACTTCAAACCTAACCTAACCTGAAGCCTAAATTAAACCATACACCTAACCCTAACCCTAGGCGGACACCTTAAGCTCAACCCCAACCCTAACCTGACCTCCAGGCTAACTCCAAACATATCACTGAACCGGAAACTAAGAGTAGTCCTAAACTTACTCCCTCAAACTAAGTTCAATCCTAACCAAACCTGAAGCCGAAATGAAACCATAGACCTAACCCTAACCCTAGGCGGACACCTTATGGTTAACCCCCACCAAAACCTGACCCTGACGCTTACTCCAACCATAACAGTTAAACGAAAACTAACAGTAGCCCTAAACTTACTCCCTCAAACTAACTTCAAACCTAACCTAACCTGAAGCCTAAATCAAACCATACACCTAACCCTAACCCTAGGCGGACACCTTAAGCTCAACCCCAACCCTAACCTGGCTCTGACGCTAACTCCAACAGTAACAGTTACCCGAAAACTAACAGTAGCCCTAAACTTACTCCCTCAAACTAACTTCAAACCTAACCTAACTTGAAGCCTAACTCAAACCATAGACCTAACCCAAACCCTAGGCGGACACCTGAAACTCAACCACAATCCTAACCAGACCCTGACGCTATCTCCAACCGTAATACTGAACCGAAAACTAACAGTAGCCCTAAACTTACTCCCTCACACTAAGTTCAAACCTAACCTATCCTGAAGCCTAACTAAAACCATAGGCCTAACCCTAACCCAAGGCGGACACCTGAAGCTCAACCCCAACCCTAACCTGACCCTGACGCTATCTCCAATCATAACACTGAACCGAAAACTAACAGTAGCCCTAAACTTACTCCCTCAAACTAAGTTCAAACCTAACCTAACCTGAAGTCTCACTCAAACCACAGACCTAACCCTAACTCTAGGAGGACACCTTAAGCTCAACCCCAACCCTAACCTGACCCTCACGCTAACTCCAACCGTAACACTGTACCGAAAACTAACAGTAGCCCTAAACTTACTTCCTCAAACTAAGTTCAAACCTAACCTAACCTGAAGCCTAACTCAAACAATAGACCTAACCCTAACCCTAGGCGGACACCTTAAGCTTGACCCCAACCCTAACCTGACCCTGACGCTTACTCCAACCGTAACAGTTAACCGAAAACTAACAGTAGCCCTAAACTTACTCCCTCAAACTAAGTTCAAACCTAACCTAACCTGAAGCCTAACTCAAACCACAGACCTAACCCTAACCCTAGGCAGACACCTTAAGCTCAACCCCAACCCTAACCGGACCGTCACGCTAACTCCAAACGTAACATTGAACCGAAAACTAACAGTAGCCCTAAACTTACTCCCTCAAACTAAGTTCAATCCTAACCTAACCTGGAGCCTAAATGAAACCATAGACCTAACCCTAACCCTAGGCGGACACCTTATGCTTAACCCCCACCCTAACCTGACCCTGACGCTTACTCCAACCGTAACAGTTAAACGAAAACTAACAGTAGCACTAAACTGTCTCCCTCAAACTAAGTTCAAACCTAACCTAACCTGAAGCCTAACTCAAACAATAGACTTAACCCTAACCCTAGGCGGACACCTTAAGCATAACCCCAACCCTAACCTGACCCTGAGGCTAAATCCAACCGTAACACTGAACCGAAAACTGACAGTGGCCCTAAACTTACTCCCTCAAACTAAGTTCAATCCTAACCTAACCTGAAGCCTAAATGAAACCATAGACCTAACCCTAACCCTAGGCGGATACCTTATGCTTAACCCCCACCCTAACCTGACCCTGACGCTTACTCCAACCGTAACAGATAACCGAAAACTAACAGTAGCCCTAAAATTACTCCCTCAAACTAAGTTCAAACCTAACCTAACCTGAAGCCTAAATCAAACCATACACCTAACCCTAACCCTAGGCGGACACCTTAAGCTCAACCCCAAACCTAACCTGGCCCTGACGCTAACTACAACAGTAACAGTTACCCGAAAACTAACAGTAGCCCTAAACTTACTCCCTCAAACTAACTTCAAACCTAACCTAATTTGAAGCCTAACTCAAACCATAGACCTAACCCTAACGCTAGGCGGACACCTGAAACTCAACCACAAGCCTAACCAGACCCTGACGCTATCTCTAACCGTAACACTGAACCGAAAACTAACAGTAGCCCTAAACTTACTCCCTCAAACTAAGTTCAAACCTAACCTAACCTGAAGCATAACTCAAACCATAGACCTAACCCTAACCCTAGGCGGACACCTGAAGCTCAACCCCAACCCTAACCTGACCCTGACGCTATCTCCAACCGTAACACTGAACCGAAAACTAACAGTAGCCCTAAACTTACTCCCTCAAACTAAGTTCAAACCTAACCTAACCTGAAGCCTAACTCAAACCACAGACCTAACCCTAACCCTAGGTGGACACCTTAAGCTCAACCCCAACCCTAACCTGGCCCTGACGCTAATTCCAACAGTAACAGTTACCCGAAAACTAACAGTAGCCCTAAACTTACTTCCTCAAACTATGTTCAAACCTAACCTAACCTGAAGCCTAAATCAAACCATACACCTAACCCTAACCCTAGGCGGACACCTTAAGCTCAACCCCAAACCTAACCTGACCCTGACGCTTACTCCAAACGTAACAGTTAACCGAAAACTAACAGTAGCCCTAAATTGACTCCCTCAAACTAAGTTCAAACCTAACCTAACCTGAAGCCTAAATCAAATCATAGACCTAACCCTAACCCTAGGCGGACAACTTATGCTTAACCCCCACCCTAACCTGACCCTGACGCTTACTCCAACTGTAACAGTTAACCGAAAACTAACAGTAGCCCTGAACTTACACCCTCAAACTAACTTCAAACCTAATCTAACGTGAAGCCTAACTCAAACCATAGACCTAACCCTAACCCTAGGCGGACACCTTAAGCTCAACCCCAACCCTAACCTGACCCTGACGCTATCTCCAACCGTAACACTGAACCGAAAACTAACAGTAGCCCTAAACTTACTCCCTCAAACTAACTTCAAACCTAACCTAACCTGAAGCCTAAATTAAACCATACACCTAACCCTAACCCTAGGCGGACACCTTAAGCTCAACCCCAACCCTAACCTGACCTCCAGGCTAACTCCAAACATATCACTGAACCGGAAACTAAGAGTAGTCCTAAACTTACTCCCTCAAACTAAGTTCAATCCTAACCAAACCTGAAGCCGAAATGAAACCATAGACCTAACCCTAACCCTAGGCGGACACCTTATGGTTAACCCCCACCAAAACCTGACCCTGACGCTTACTCCAACCATAACAGTTAAACGAAAACTAACAGTAGCCCTAAACTTACTCCCTCAAACTAACTTCAAACCTAACCTAACCTGAAGCCTAAATCAAACCATACACCTAACCCTAACCCTAGGCGGACACCTTAAGCTCAACCCCAACCCTAACCTGGCTCTGACGCTAACTCCAACAGTAACAGTTACCCGAAAACTAACAGTAGCCCTAAACTTACTCCCTCAAACTAACTTCAAACCTAACCTAACTTGAAGCCTAACTCAAACCATAGACCTAACCCAAACCCTAGGCGGACACCTGAAACTCAACCACAATCCTAACCAGACCCTGACGCTATCTCCAACCGTAATACTGAACCGAAAACTAACAGTAGCCCTAAACTTACTCCCTCAAACTAAGTTCAAACCTAACCTATCCTGAAGCCTAACTAAAACCATAGGCCTAACCCTAACCCAAGGCGGACACCTGAAGCTCAACCCCAACCCTAACCTGACCCTGACGCTATCTCCAACCGTAACACTGAACCGAAAACTAACAGTAGCCCTAAACTTACTCCCTCAAACTAAGTTCAAACCTAACCTAACCTGAAGTCTCACTCAAACCACAGACCTAACCCTAACTCTAGGAGGACACCTTAAGCTCAACCCCAACCCTAACCTGACCCTCACGCTAACTCCAACCGTAACACTGTACCGAAAACTAACAGTAGCCCTAAACTTACTTCCTCAAACTAAGTTCAAACCTAACCTAACCTGAAGCCTAACTCAAACAATAGACCTAACCCTAACCCTAGGCGGACACCTTAAGCTTGACCCCAACACTAACCTGACCCTGACGCTTACTCCAACCGTAACAGTTAACCGAAAACTAACAGTAGCCCTAAACTTACTCCCTCAAACTAAGTTCAAACCTAACCTAACCTGAAGCCTAACTCAAACCACAGACCTAACCCTAACCCTAGGCAGACACCTTAAGCTCAACCCCAACCCTAACCGGACCGTCACGCTAACTCCAAACGTAACATTGAACCGAAAACTAACAGTAGCCCTAAACTTGCTCCCTCAAACTAAGTTCAATCCTAACCTAACCTGGAGCCTAAATGAAACCATAGACCTAACCCTAACCCTAGGCGGACACCTTATGCTTAACCCCCACCCTAACCTGACCCTGACGCTTACTCCAACCGTAACAGTTAAACGAAAACTAACAGTAGCACTAAACTGTCTCCCTCAAACTAAGTTCAAACCTAACCTAACCTGAAGCCTAACTCAAACAATAGACTTAACCCTAACCCTAGGCGGACACCTTAAGCATAACCCCAACCCTAACCTGACCCTGAGGCTAAATCCAACCGTAACACTGAACCGAAAACTGACAGTGGCCCTAAACTTACTCCCTCAAACTAAGTTCAATCCTAACCTAACCTGAAGCCTAAGTGAAACCATAGACCTAACCCTAACCCTAGGCGGACACCTTTTGCTTAACCCCCACCCTAACCTGACCCTGGCGCTTACTCCAACCGTAACAGTTAAACGAAAACTAACAGTAGCCCTAAACTTACTCCCTCAAACTAAGTTCAAACCTAACCTAACCTGAAGCCTAAATCAAACCATACACCTAACCCTAACCCTAGGGGGACACCTTAAGCTCAACCCCAAACCTAACCTGACCCTGACGCTTACTCCAACCGTAACAGTTAACCGAAAACTAACAGTAGCCCTAAACTGACTCCCTCAAACTAAGTTCAAACCTAAGCTAACCTGAAGCCTAAATCAAATCATAGACCTAACCCTAACCCTAGGCGGACACCTTATGCTTAACCCCCACCCTAACCTGACCCTGACGCTTATTCCAACTGTAACAGTTAACCGAAAACTAACAATAGCCCTAAACTTAATCCCTCAAACTAAGTTCAAACCTAACCTAACCTGAAGCCTAACTCAAACCATAGACCTAACCCTAACCCTAGGCGGACACCTGAAGCTCAACCCCAACCCTAACCTGACCCTGACGCTATCTCCAACCGTAACACTGAACCGAAAAATAACAGTAGCCCTAAACTTACTCCCTCAAACTAAGTTCAAACCTAACATAACCTGAAGCCTAACTCAAACCACAGACCTAACCCTAACCCTAGGCGGACACCTTAAGCTCAACCCCAACCCTAACCGGACCCTCACGCTAACTCCAAACGTAACATTGAACCGAAAACTAACAGTAGCCCTAAACTTACTCCCTCAAACTAAGTTCAATCCTAACCTAACCTGAAGCCTAAATAAAACCATTGACCTAACCCTAACCCTAGGCAGACACCTTACGCTTAACCCCCACCCTAACTTGACCCTGATGCTTACTCCAACCGTAACAGTTAAACGAAAACTAACAGTAGCCCTGAACTTACACCCTCAAACTAACTTCAAACCTAATCTAACGTGAAGCCTAACTCAAACCATAGACCTAACCCTAACCCTAGGCGGACACCTTAAGCTCAACCCCAACCCTAACCTGACCCTGACGCTATCTCCAACCGTAACACTGAACCGAAAACTAACAGTAGCCCTAAACTTACTCCCTCAAACTAACTTCAAACCTAACCTAACCTGAAGCCTAAATTAAACCATACACCTAACCCTAACCCTAGGCGGACACCTTAAGCTCAACCCCAACCCTAACCTGACCTCCAGGCTAACTCCAAACATATCACTGAACCGGAAACTAAGAGTAGTCCTAAACTTACTCCCTCAAACTAAGTTCAATCCTAACCAAACCTGAAGCCGAAATGAAACCATAGACCTAACCCTAACCCTAGGCGGACACCTTATGGTTAACCCCCACCAAAACCTGACCCTGACGCTTACTCCAACCATAACAGTTAAACGAAAACTAACAGTAGCCCTAAACTTACTCCCTCAAACTAACTTCAAACCTAACCTAACCTGAAGCCTAAATCAAACCATACACCTAACCCTAACCCTAGGCGGACACCTTAAGCTCAACCCCAACCCTAACCTGGCTCTGACGCTAACTCCAACAGTAACAGTTACCCGAAAACTAACAGTAGCCCTAAACTTACTCCCTCAAACTAACTTCAAACCTAACCTAACTTGAAGCCTAACTCAAACCATAGACCTAACCCAAACCCTAGGCGGACACCTGAAACTCAACCACAATCCTAACCAGACCCTGACGCTATCTCCAACCGTAATACTGAACCGAAAACTAACAGTAGCCCTAAACTTACTCCCTCAAACTAAGTTCAAACCTAACCTATCCTGAAGCCTAACTAAAACCATAGGCCTAACCCTAACCCAAGGCGGACACCTGAAGCTCAACCCCAACCCTAACCTGACCCTGACGCTATCTCCAACCGTAACACTGAACCGAAAACTAACAGTAGCCCTAAACTTACTCCCTCAAACTAAGTTCAAACCTAACCTAACCTGAAGTCTCACTCAAACCACAGACCTAACCCTAACTCTAGGAGGACACCTTAAGCTCAACCCCAACCCTAACCTGACCCTCACGCTAACTCCAACCGTAACACTGTACCGAAAACTAACAGTAGCCCTAAACTTACTTCCTCAAACTAAGTTCAAACCTAACCTAACCTGAAGCCTAACTCAAACAATAGACCTAACCCTAACCCTAGGCGGACACCTTAAGCTTGACCCCAACCCTAACCTGACCCTGACGCTTACTCCAACCGTAACAGTTAACCGAAAACTAACAGTAGCCCTAAACTTACTCCCTCAAACTAAGTTCAAACCTAACCTAACCTGAAGCCTAACTCAAACCACAGACCTAACCCTAACCCTAGGCAGACACCTTAAGCTCAACCCCAACCCTAACCGGACCGTCACGCTAACTCCAAACGTAACATTGAACCGAAAACTAACAGTAGCCCTAAACTTGCTCCCTCAAACTAAGTTCAATCCTAACCTAACCTGGAGCCTAAATGAAACCATAGACCTAACCCTAACCCTAGGCGGACACCTTATGCTTAACCCCCACCCTAACCTGACCCTGACGCTTACTCCAACCGTAACAGTTAAACGAAAACTAACAGTAGCACTAAACTGTCTCCCTCAAACTAAGTTCAAACCTAACCTAACCTGAAGCCTAACTCAAACAATAGACTTAACCCTAACCCTAGGCGGACACCTTAAGCATAACCCCAACCCTAACCTGACCCTGAGGCTAAATCCAACCGTAACACTGAACCGAAAACTGACAGTGGCCCTAAACTTACTCCCTCAAACTAAGTTCAATCCTAACCTAACCTGAAGCCTAAGTGAAACCATAGACCTAACCCTAACCCTAGGCGGACACCTTATGCTTAACCCCCACCCTAACCTGACCCTGGCGCTTACTCCAACCGTAACAGTTAAACGAAAACTAACAGTAGCCCTAAACTTACTCCCTCAAACTAAGTTCAAACCTAACCTAACCTGAAGCCTAAATCAAACCATACACCTAACCCTAACCCTAGGGGGACACCTTAAGCTCAACCCCAAACCTAACCTGACCCTGACGCTTACTCCAACCGTAACAGTTAACCGAAAACTAACAGTAGCCCTAAACTGACTCCCTCAAACTAAGTTCAAACCTAAGCTAACCTGAAGCCTAAATCAAATCATAGACCTAACCCTAACCCTAGGCGGACACCTTATGCTTAACCCCCACCCTAACCTGACCCTGACGCTTATTCCAACTGTAACAGTTAACCGAAAACTAACAATAGCCCTAAACTTAATCCCTCAAACTAAGTTCAAACCTAACCTAACCTGAAGCCTAACTCAAACCATAGACCTAACCCTAACCCTAGGCGGACACCTGAAGCTCAACCCCAACCCTAACCTGACCCTGACGCTATCTCCAACCGTAACACTGAACCGAAAACTAACAGTAGCCCTAAACTTACTCCCTCAAACTAAGTTCAAACCTAACATAACCTGAAGCCTAACTCAAACCACAGACCTAACCCTAACCCTAGGCGGACACCTTAAGCTCAACCCCAACCCTAACCGGACCCTCACGCTAACTCCAAACGTAACATTGAACCGAAAACTAACAGTAGCCCTAAACTTACTCCCTCAAACTAAGTTCAATCCTAACCTAACCTGAAGCCTAAATAAAACCATTGACCTAACCCTAACCCTAGGCAGACACCTTATGCTTAACCCCCACCCTAACTTGACCCTGATGCTTACTCCAACCGTAACAGTTAAACGAAAACTAACAGTAGCCCTAAACTTACTCCCTCAAACTAACTTCAAACCTAACCTAACTTGAAGCCTAACTCAAACCATAGACCTAACCCTAACCCTAGGCGGACACCTGAAACTCAACCACAACCCTAACCAGACCCTGACGCTATCTCCAACCGTAACACTGAACAGAAAACTAACAGTAGCCCTAAACTTACTCCCTCAAACTAAGTTCAAACCTAACCTATCCTGAAGCCTAACTCAAACCATAGGCCTAACCCTAACCCAAGGCGGACACCTGAAGCTCAACCCCAACCCTAACCTGACCCTGACGCTATCTCCAACCGTAACACTGAACCGAAAACTAACAGTAGCCCTAAACTTACTCCCTCAAACTAAGTTCAAACCTAACCTAACCTGAAGCCTCACTCAAACCACAGACCTAACCCTAACCCTAGGCGGACACCTTAAGCTAAACCCCAAACCTAACCTGGCCCTGACGCTAACTACAACAGTAACAGTTACCCGAAAACTAACAGTAGCCCTAAACTTACTCCCTCAAACTAACTTCAAACCTAACCTAATTTGAAGCCTAACTCAAACCATAGACCTAACCCTAACTCTAGGCGGACACCTGAAACTCAACCACAACCCTAACCAGACCCTGACGCTATCTCTAACCGTAACACTGAACCGAAAACTAACAGTAGCCCTAAACTTACTCCCTCAAACTAAGTTCAAACCTAACCTAACCTGAAGCATAACTCAAACCATAGACCTAACCCTAACCCTAGGCGGACACCTGAAGCTCAACCCCAACCCTAACCTGACCCTGACGCTATCTCCAACCGTAACACTGAACGGAAAACTAACAGTAGCCCTAAACTGACTCCCTCAAACTAAGTTCAAACCTAACCTAACCTGAAGCCTAAATCAAATCATAGACCTAACCCTAACCCTAGGCGGACAACTTATGCTTAACCCCCACCCTAACCTGACCCTGACGCTTACTCCAACTGTAACAGTTAACCGAAAACTAACAGTAGCCCTGAACTTACACCCTCAAACTAACTTCAAACCTAATCTAACCTGAAGCCTAACTCAAACCATAGACCTAACCCTAAACCTAGGCGGACATCTTAAGCTCAACCCCAACCCTAACCTGACCCTGACGCTATCTCCAACCGTAACACTGAACCGAAAACTAACAGTAGCCCTAAACTTACTCCCTCAAACTAACTTCAAACCTAACCTAACCTGAAGCCAAATTTAAACCATACACCTAACCCTAACCCTAGGCGGACACCTTAAGCTCAACCCCAACCCTAACCTGACCTCCAGGCTAACTCCAAACATATCACTGAACCGAAAACTAAGAGTAGTCCTAAACTTACTCCCTCAAACTAAGTTCAATCCTAACCTTACCTGAAGCCTAAATGAAACCATAGACCTAACCCTAACCCTAGGCGGACACCTTATGGTTAACCCCCACCAAAACCTGACCCTGACGTTTACTCCAACCATAACAGTTAAACGAAAACTAACAGTAGCCCTAAACTTACTCCCTCAAACTAACTTCAAACCTAACCTAACCTGAAGCCTAAATCAAACCATACACCTAACCCTAACCCTAGGCGGACACCTTAAGCTCAACCCCAAACCTAACCTGGCTCTGACGCTAACTCCAACAGTAACAGTTACCCGAAAACTAACAGTAGCCCTAAACTTACTCCCTCAAACTAACTTCAAAGCTAACCTAACTTGCAGCCTAACTCAAACCATAGACCTAACCCTAACCCTAGGCGGACACCTGAAACTCAACCACAACCCTAACCAGACCCTGACGCTATCTCCAACCGTAATACTGAACCGAAAACTAACAGTAGCCCTAAACTTACTCCCTCAAACTAAGTTCAAACCTAACCTATCCTGAAGCCTAACTCAAACCATAGGCCTAACCCTAACCCAAGGCGGACACCTGAAGCTCAACCCCAACCCTAACCTGACCCTGACGCTATCTCCAACCGTAACACTGAACCGAAAACTAACAGTAGCCCTAAACTTACTCCCTGAAACTAAGTTCAAACCTAACCTAACCTGAAGCCTCACTCAAACCACAGACCTAACCCTAACCCTAGGACGACACCTTAAGCTTGACCCCAACACTAACCTGACCCTGACGCTTACTCCAACCGTAACAGTTAACCGAAAACTAACAGTAGCCCTAAACTTACTCCCTCAAACTAAGTTCAAACCTAACCTAACCTGAAGCCTAACTCAAACCACAGACCTAACCCTAACCCTAGGCAGACACCTTAAGCTCAACCCCAACCCTAACCGGACCGTCACGCTAACTCCAAACGTAACATTGAACCGAAAACTAACAGTAGCCCTAAACTTACTCCCTCAAACTAAGTTCAATACTAACCTAACCTGAAGCCTAAATGAAACCATAGACCTAACCCTAACCCTAGGTGGACACCTTATGCTTAACCCCCACCCTAACCTGACCCTGACGCTTACTCCATCCGTAACAGTTAAACGAAAACTAACAGTAGCCCTAAACTGTCTCCCTCAAACTAAGTTCAAACCTAACCTAACCTGAAGCCTAACTCAAACAATAGACTTAACCCTAACCCTAGGCGGACACCTTAAGCTTAACCCCAACCCTAACCTGACCCTGAGGCTAAATCCAACCGTAACACTGAACCGAAAACTAACAGTGGCCCTAAACTTACTCCCTCAAACTAAGTTCAATCCTAACCTAACCTGAAGCCTAAATGAAACCATAGACCTAACCCTAACCCTAGGCGGACACCTTATGCTTAACCCCCACCCTAACCTGACCCTGACGCTTACTCCAACCGTAACAGATAAACGAAAACTAACAGTAGCCCTAAACTTACTCCCTCAAACTAAGTTCAAACCTAACCTAACCTGAAGCCTAAATCAAACCGTACACCTAACCCTAACCTTAGGCGGACACCGTAAGCTCAACCCCAACCCTAACCTGACCTCCAGGCTAACTCCAAACATATCACTGAACCGAAAACTAAGAGTAGTCCTAAACTTACTCCCTCAAACTAAGTTCAATCCTAACCTAACCTGAAGCCTAAATGAAACCATAGACCTAACCCTAACCCTAGGCGGACACCTTATGGTTAACCCCCAACAAAACCTGACCCTGACGCTTACTCCAACCATAACAGTTAAACGAAAACTAACAGTAGCCCTAAACTTACTCCCTCAAACTAACTTCAAACCTAACCTAACCTGAAGCCTAAATCAAACCATACACCTAACCCTAACCCGAGGCAGACACCTTAAGCTCAACCCCAACCCTAACCTGGCTCTGACGCTAACTCCAACAGTAACAGTTACCCGAAAACTAACAGTAGCCCTAAACTTACTCCCTCAAACTAACTTCAAACCTAACCTAACTTGAAGCCTAACTCAAACCATAGACCTAACCCTAACCCTAGGCGGACACCTGAAACTCAACCACAACCCTAACCAGACCCTGACGCTATCTCCAACCGTAATACTGAACCGAAAACTAACAGTAGCCCTAAACTTACTCCCTCAAACTAAGTTCAAACCTAACCTATCCTGAAGCCTAACTCAAACCATAGGCCTAACCCTAACCCAAGGCGGACACCTGAAGCTCAACCCCAACCCTAACCTGACCCTGACGCTATCTCCAACCGTAACACTGAACCGAAAACTAACAGTAGCCCTAAATTACTCCCTCAAACTAAGTTCAAACCTAACCTAACCTGAAGCCTCACTCAAACCACAGACCTAACCCTAACCCTAGGAGGACACCTTAAGCTTGACCCCAACCCTAAACTGACACTGACGCTTACTCCAACCGTAACAGTTAACCGAAAACTAACAGTAGCCCTAAACTTACTCCCTCAAACTAAGTTCAAACCTAACCTAACCTGAAGCCTAACTCAAACCACAGACCTAACCCTAACCCTAGGCAGACACCTTAAGCTCAACCCCAACCCTAACCGGACCGTCACGATAACTCCAAACGTAACATTGAACCGAAAACTAACAGTAGCCCTAAACTTACTCCCTCAAACTAAGTTCAATACTAACCTAACCTGAAGCCTAAATGAAACCATAGACCTAACCCTAACCCTAGGTGGACACCTTATGCTTAACCCCCACCCTAACCGGACCCTGACGCTTACTCCATCCGTAACAGTTAAACGAAAACTAACAGTAGCCCTAAACTGTCTCCCTCAAACTAAGTTCAAACCTAACCTAACCTGAAGCCTAACTCAAACAATAGACTTAACCCTAACCCTAGGCGGACACCTTAAGCTTAACCCCAACCCTAACCTGACCCTGAGGCTAAATCCAACCGTAACACTGAACCGAAAACTAACAGTGGCCCTAAACTTACTCCCTCAAACTAAGTTCAATGTTAACCTAACCTGAAGCCTAAATGAAACCATAGACCTAACCCTAACCCTAGGCGGACACCTTATGCTTAACCCCCACCCTAACCTGACCCTGACGCTTACTCCAACCGTAACAGATAAACGAAAACTAACAGTAGCCCTAAACTTACTCCCTCAAACTAAGTTCAAACCTAACCTAACCTGAAGCCTAAATCAAACCATACACCTAACCCTAACCCTAGGCGGACACCTTAAGCTCAACCCCAAACCTAACCTGACCCGGACGCTTACTCCAACCGTAACAGTTAACCGAAAACTAACACTAGCCCTAAACTTACTCCCTCAAACTAAGTTCAAACCTAACCTAACCTGAAGCCTAAATCAAATCATAGACCTAACCCTAACCCTAGGCGGACAACTTATGCTTAACCCCCACCCTAACCTGACCCTGACGCTTACTCCAACTGTAACAGTTAACCGAAAACTAACAGTAGCCCTGAACTTACACCCTCAAACTAACTTCAAACCTAATCTAACCTGAAGCCTAACTCAAACCATAGACCTAACCCTAACCCTAGGCGGACACCTTAAGCTCAACCCCAACCCTAACCTGACCCTGACGCTATCTACAACCGTAACACTGAACCGAAAACTAACAGTAGCCCTAAACTTACTCCCTCAAACTAACTTCAAACCTAACCTAACCTGAAGCCTAAATTAAACCATACACCTAACCCTAACCCTAGGCGGACACCTTAAGCTCAACCCCAACCCTAACGTGACCTCCAGGCTAACTCCAAACATATCACTGAACCGAAAACTAAGAGTAGTCCTAAACTTACTCCCTCAAACTAAGTTCAATCCTAACCTAACCTGAAGCCTAAATGAAACCATAGACCTAACCCTAACCCTAGGCGGACACCTTATGCTTAACCCCCACCCAAAGTTGACCCTGACGCTTACTCCAACCGTAACAGTTAAACGAAAACTAACAGTAGCCCTAAACTGTCTCCCACAAACTACGTTCAAACCTAACCTAACCTGAAGCCTACCTCAAACAATAGACCTAACCCTAACCCTAGGCGGACACCTTAAGCTTGACCCCAACCCTAACCTGACCCTGACGCTTACTCCAACCATAACAGTTAACCGAAAACTAACAGTAGCCCTAAACTTACTCCCTCAAACTAAGTTCAAACCTAACCTAACCTGAAGCCTAACTCAAACCACAGACCTAACCCTAACCCTAGGCAGACACCTTAAGCTCAACCCCAACCCTAACCGGACCGTCACGCTAACTCCAAACGTAACATTGAAACGAAAACTAACAGTAGCCCTAAACTTACTCCCTCAAACTAAGTTCAATACTAACCTAACCTGAAGCCTAAATGAAACCATAGACCTAACCCTAACCCTAGGTGGACACCTTATGCTTAACCCCCACCCTAACCTGACCCTGACGCTTACTCCATCCGTAACAGTTAAACGAAAACTAACAGTAGCCCTAAACTGTCTCCCTCAAACTAAGTTCAAACCTAACCTAACCTGAAGCCTAACTCAAACAATAGACTTAACCCTAACCCTAGGCGGACACCTTAAGCTTAACCCCAACCCTAACCTGACCCTGAGGCTAAATCCAACCGTAACACTGAACCGAAAACTAACAGTGGCCCTAAACTTACTCCCTCAAACTAAGTTCAATCCTAACCTAACCTGAAGCCTAAATGAAACCATAGACCTAACCCTAACCCTAGGCGGACACCTTATGCTTAACCCCCACCCTAACCTGACCCTGACGCTTACTCCAACCGTAACAGATAAACGAAAACTAACAGTAGCCCTAAACTTACTCCCTCAAACTAAGTTCAAACCTAACCTAACCTGAAGCCTAAATCAAACCGTACACCTAACCCTAACCTTAGGCGGACACCGTAAGCTCAACCCCAACCCTAACCTGACCTCCAGGCTAACTCCAAACATATCACTGAACCGAAAACTAAGAGTAGTCCTAAACTTACTCCCTCAAACTAAGTTCAATCCTAACCTAACCTGAAGCCTAAATGAAACCATAGACCTAACCCTAACCCTAGGCGGACACCTTATGGTTAACCCCCACCAAAACCTGACCCTGACGCTTACTCCAACCATAACAGTTAAACGAAAACTAACAGTAGCCCTAAACTTACTCCCTCAAACTAACTTCAAACCTAACCTAACCTGAAGCCTAAATCAAACCATACACCTAACCCTAACCCGAGGCAGACACCTTAAGCTCAACCCCAACCCTAACCTGGCTCTGACGCTAACTCCAACAGTAACAGTTACCCGAAAACTAACAGTAGCCCTAAACTTACTCCCTCAAACTAACTTCAAACCTAACCTAACTTGAAGCCTAACTCAAACCATAGACCTAACCCTAACCCTAGGCGGACACCTGAAACTCAACCACAACCCTAACCAGACCCTGACGCTATCTCCAACCGTAATACTGAACCGAAAACTAACAGTAGCCCTAAACTTACTCCCTCAAACTAAGTTCAAACCTAACCTATCCTGAAGCCTAACTCAAACCATAGGCCTAACCCTAACCCAAGGCGGACACCTGAAGCTCAACCCCAACCCTAACCTGACCCTGACGCTATCTCCAACCGTAACACTGAACCGAAAACTAACAGTAGCCCTAAATTACTCCCTCAAACTAAGTTCAAACCTAACCTAACCTGAAGCCTCACTCAAACCACAGACCTAACCCTAACCCTAGGAGGACACCTTAAGCTTGACCCCAACCCTAAACTGACACTGACGCTTACTCCAACCGTAACAGTTAACCGAAAACTAACAGTAGCCCTAAACTTACTCCCTCAAACTAAGTTCAAACCTAACCTATCCTGAAGCCTAACTCAAACCACAGACCTAACCCTAACCCTAGGCAGACACCTTAAGCTCAACCCCAACCCTAACCGGACCGTCACGATAACTCCAAACGTAACATTGAACCGAAAACTAACAGTAGCCCTAAACTTACTCCCTCAAACTAAGTTCAATACTAACCTAACCTGAAGCCTAACTCAAACCATAGACCTAACCCTAAACCTAGGCGGACATCTTAAGCTCAACCCCAACCCTAACCTGACCCTGACGCTATCTCCAACCGTAACACTGAACCGAAAACTAACAGTAGCCCTAAACTTACTCCCTCAAACTAACTTCAAACCTAACCTAACCTGAAGCCAAATTTAAACCATACACCTAACCCTAACCCTAGGCGGACACCTTAAGCTCAACCCCAACCCTAACCTGACCTCCAGGCTAACTCCAAACATATCACTGAACCGAAAACTAAGAGTAGTCCTAAACTTACTCCCTCAAACTAAGTTCAATCCTAACCTTACCTGAAGCCTAAATGAAACCATAGACCTAACCCTAACCCTAGGCGGACACCTTATGGTTAACCCCCACCAAAACCTGACCCTGACGTTTACTCCAACCATAACAGTTAAACGAAAACTAACAGTAGCCCTAAACTTACTCCCTCAAACTAACTTCAAACCTAACCTAACCTGAAGCCTAAATCAAACCATACACCTAACCCTAACCCTAGGCGGACACCTTAAGCTCAACCCCAAACCTAACCTGGCTCTGACGCTAACTCCAACAGTAACAGTTACCCGAAAACTAACAGTAGCCCTAAACTTACTCCCTCAAACTAACTTCAAAGCTAACCTAACTTGCAGCCTAACTCAAACCATAGACCTAACCCTAACCCTAGGCGGACACCTGAAACTCAACCACAACCCTAACCAGACCCTGACGCTATCTCCAACCGTAATACTGAACCGAAAACTAACAGTAGCCCTAAACTTACTCCCTCAAACTAAGTTCAAACCTAACCTATCCTGAAGCCTAACTCAAACCATAGGCCTAACCCTAACCCAAGGCGGACACCTGAAGCTCAACCCCAACCCTAACCTGACCCTGACGCTATCTCCAACCGTAACACTGAACCGAAAACTAACAGTAGCCCTAAACTTACTCCCTCAAACTAAGTTCAAACCTAACCTAACCTGAAGCCTCACTCAAACCACAGACCTAACCCTAACCCTAGGACGACACCTTAAGCTTGACCCCAACACTAACCTGACCCTGACGCTTACTCCAACCGTAACAGTTAACCGAAAACTAACAGTAGCCCTAAACTTACTCCCTCAAACTAAGTTCAAACCTAACCTAACCTGAAGCCTAACTCAAACCACAGACCTAACCCTAACCCTAGGCAGACACCTTAAGCTCAACCCCAACCCTAACCGGACCGTCACGCTAACTCCAAACGTAACATTGAACCGAAAACTAACAGTAGCCCTAAACTTACTCCCTCAAACTAAGTTCAATACTAACCTAACCTGAAGCCTAAATGAAACCATAGACCTAACCCTAACCCTAGGTGGACACCTTATGCTTAACCCCCACCCTAACCTGACCCTGACGCTTACTCCATCCGTAACAGTTAAACGAAAACTAACAGTAGCCCTAAACTGTCTCCCTCAAACTAAGTTCAAACCTAACCTAACCTGAAGCCTAACTCAAACAATAGACTTAACCCTAACCCTAGGCGGACACCTTAAGCTTAACCCCAACCCTAACCTGACCCTGAGGCTAAATCCAACCGTAACACTGAACCGAAAACTAACAGTGGCCCTAAACTTACTCCCTCAAACTAAGTTCAATCCTAACCTAACCTGAAGCCTAAATGAAACCATAGACCTAACCCTAACCCTAGGCGGACACCTTATGCTTAACCCCCACCCTAACCTGACCCTGACGCTTACTCCAACCGTAACAGATAAACGAAAACTAACAGTAGCCCTAAACTTACTCCCTCAAACTAAGTTCAAACCTAACCTAACCTGAAGCCTAAATCAAACCGTACAACTAACCCTAACCTTAGGCGGACACCGTAAGCTCAACCCCAACCCTAACCTGACCTCCAGGCTAACTCCAAACATATCACTGAACCGAAAACTAAGAGTAGTCCTAAACTTACTCCCTCAAACTAAGTTCAATCCTAACCTAACCTGAAGCCTAAATGAAACCATAGACCTAACCCTAACCCTAGGCGGACACCTTATGGTTAACCCCCACCAAAACCTGACCCTGACGCTTACTCCAACCATAACAGTTAAACGAAAACTAACAGTAGCCCTAAACTTACTCCCTCAAACTAACTTCAAACCTAACCTAACCTGAAGCCTAAATCAAACCATACACCTAACCCTAACCCGAGGCAGACACCTTAAGCTCAACCCCAACCCTAACCTGGCTCTGACGCTAACTCCAACAGTAACAGTTACCCGAAAACTAACAGTAGCCCTAAACTTACTCCCTCAAACTAACTTCAAACCTAACCTAACTTGAAGCCTAACTCAAACCATAGACCTAACCCTAACCCTAGGCGGACACCTGAAACTCAACCACAACCCTAACCAGACCCTGACGCTATCTCCAACCGTAATACTGAACCGAAAACTAACAGTAGCCCTAAACTTACTCCCTCAAACTAAGTTCAAACCTAACCTATCCTGAAGCCTAACTCAAACCATAGGCCTAACCCTAACCCAAGGCGGACACCTGAAGCTCAACCCCAACCCTAACCTGACCCTGACGCTATCTCCAACCGTAACACTGAACCGAAAACTAACAGTAGCCCTAAATTACTCCCTCAAACTAAGTTCAAACCTAACCTAACCTGAAGCCTCACTCAAACCACAGACCTAACCCTAACCCTAGGAGGACACCTTAAGCTTGACCCCAACCCTAAACTGACACTGACGCTTACTCCAACCGTAACAGTTAACCGAAAACTAACAGTAGCCCTAAACTTACTCCCTCAAACTAAGTTCAAACCTAACCTAACCTGAAGCCTAACTCAAACCACAGACCTAACCCTAACCCTAGGCAGACACCTTAAGCTCAACCCCAACCCTAACCGGACCGTCACGATAACTCCAAACGTAACATTGAACCGAAAACTAACAGTAGCCCTAAACTTACTCCCTCAAACTAAGTTCAATACTAACCTAACCTGAAGCCTAAATGAAACCATAGACCTAACCCTAACCCTAGGTGGACACCTTATGCTTAACCCCCACCCTAACCGGACCCTGACGCTTACTCCATCCGTAACAGTTAAACGAAAACTAACAGTAGCCCTAAACTGTCTCCCTCAAACTAAGTTCAAACCTAACCTAACCTGAAGCCTAACTCAAACAATAGACTTAACCCTAACCCTAGGCGGACACCTTAAGCTTAACCCCAACCCTAACCTGACCCTGAGGCTAAATCCAACCGTAACACTGAACCGAAAACTAACAGTGGCCCTAAACTTACTCCCTCAAACTAAGTTCAATGTTAACCTAACCTGAAGCCTAAATGAAACCATAGACCTAACCCTAACCCTAGGCGGACACCTTATGCTTAACCCCCACCCTAACCTGACCCTGACGCTTACTCCAACCGTAACAGATAAACGAAAACTAACAGTAGCCCTAAACTTACTCCCTCAAACTAAGTTCAAACCTAACCTAACCTGAAGCCTAAATCAAACCATACACCTAACCCTAACCCTAGGCGGACACCTTAAGCTCAACCCCAAACCTAACCTGACCCGGACGCTTACTCCAACCGTAACAGTTAACCGAAAACTAACACTAGCCCTAAACTTACTCCCTCAAACTAAGTTCAAACCTAACCTAACCTGAAGCCTAAATCAAATCATAGACCTAACCCTAACCATAGGCGGACAACTTATGCTTAACCCCCACCCTAACCTGACCCTGACGCTTACTCCAACTGTAACAGTTAACCGAAAACTAACAGTAGCCCTGAACTTACACCCTCAAACTAACTTCAAACCTAATCTAACCTGAAGCCTAACTCAAACCATAGACCTAACCCTAACCCTAGGCGGACACCTTAAGCTCAACCCCAACCCTAACCTGACCCTGACGCTATCTACAACCGTAACACTGAACCGAAAACTAACAGTAGCCCTAAACTTACTCCCTCAAACTAACTTCAAACCTAACCTAACCTGAAGCCTAAATCAAACCGTACACCTAACCCTAACCTTAGGCGGACACCGTAAGCTCAACCCCAACCCTAACCTGACCTCCAGGCTAACTCCAAACATATCACTGAACCGAAAACTAAGAGTAGTCCTAAACTTACTCCCTCAAACTAAGTTCAATCCTAACCTAACCTGAAGCCTAAATGAAACCATAGACCTAACCCTAACCCTAGGCGGACACCTTATGGTTAACCCCCACCAAAACCTGACCCTGACGCTTACTCCAACCATAACAGTTAAACGAAAACTAACAGTAGCCCTAAACTTACTCCCTCAAACTAACTTCAAACCTAACCTAACCTGAAGCCTAAATCAAACCATACACCTAACCCTAACCCGAGGCAGACACCTTAAGCTCAACCCCAACCCTAACCTGGCTCTGACGCTAACTCCAACAGTAACAGTTACCCGAAAACTAACAGTAGCCCTAAACTTACTCCCTCAAACTAACTTCAAACCTAACCTAACTTGAAGCCTAACTCAAACCATAGACCTAACCCTAACCCTAGGCGGACACCTGAAACTCAACCACAACCCTAACCAGACCCTGACGCTATCTCCAACCGTAATACTGAACCGAAAACTAACAGTAGCCCTAAACTTACTCCCTCAAACTAAGTTCAAACCTAACCTATCCTGAAGCCTAACTCAAACCATAGGCCTAACCCTAACCCAAGGCGGACACCTGAAGCTCAACCCCAACCCTAACCTGACCCTGACGCTATCTCCAACCGTAACACTGAACCGAAAACTAACAGTAGCCCTAAATTACTCCCTCAAACTAAGTTCAAACCTAACCTAACCTGAAGCCTCACTCAAACCACAGACCTAACCCTAACCCTAGGAGGACACCTTAAGCTTGACCCCAACCCTAAACTGACACTGACGCTTACTCCAACCGTAACAGTTAACCGAAAACTAACAGTAGCCCTAAACTTACTCCCTCAAACTAAGTTCAAACCTAACCTAACCTGAAGCCTAACTCAAACCACAGACCTAACCCTAACCCTAGGCAGACACCTTAAGCTCAACCCCAACCCTAACCGGACCGTCACGATAACTCCAAACGTAACATTGAACCGAAAACTAACAGTAGCCCTAAACTTACTCCCTCAAACTAAGTTCAATACTAACCTAACCTGAAGCCTAAATGAAACCATAGACCTAACCCTAACCCTAGGTGGACACCTTATGCTTAACCCCCACCCTAACCGGACCCTGACGCTTACTCCATCCGTAACAGTTAAACGAAAACTAACAGTAGCCCTAAACTGTCTCCCTCAAACTAAGTTCAAACCTAACCTTACCTGAAGCCTAACTCAAACAATAGACTTAACCCTAACCCTAGGCGGACACCTTAAGCTTAACCCCAACCCTAACCTGACCCTGAGGCTAAATCCAACCGTAACACTGAACCGAAAACTAACAGTGGCCCTAAACTTACTCCCTCAAACTAAGTTCAATGTTAACCTAACCTGAAGCCTAAATGAAACCATAGACCTAACCCTAACCCTAGGCGGACACCTTATGCTTAACCCCCACCCTAACCTGACCCTGACGCTTACTCCAACCGTAACAGATAAACGAAAACTAACAGTAGCCCTAAACTTACTCCCTCAAACTAAGTTCAAACCTAACCTAACCTGAAGCCTAAATCAAACCATACACCTAACCCTAACCCTAGGCGGACACCTTAAGCTCAACCCCAAACCTAACCTGACCCGGACGCTTACTCCAACCGTAACAGTTAACCGAAAACTAACACTAGCCCTAAACTTACTCCCTCAAACTAAGTTCAAACCTAACCTAACCTGAAGCCTAAATCAAATCATAGACCTAACCCTAACCCTAGGCGGACAACTTATGCTTAACCCCCACCCTAACCTGACCCTGACGCTTACTCCAACTGTAACAGTTAACCGAAAACTAACAGTAGCCCTGAACTTACACCCTCAAACTAACTTCAAACCTAATCTAACCTGAAGCCTAACTCAAACCATAGACCTAACCCTAACCCTAGGCGGACACCTTAAGCTCAACCCCAACCCTAACCTGACCCTGACGCTATCTACAACCGTAACACTGAACCGAAAACTAACAGTAGCCCTAAACTTACTCCCTCAAACTAACTTCAAAACTAACCTAACCTGAAGCCTAAATTAAACCATACACCTAACCCTAACCCTAGGCGGACACCTTAAGCTCAACCCCAACCCTAACGTGACCTCCAGGCTAACTCCAAACATATCACTGAACCGAAAACTAAGAGTAGTCCTAAACTTACTCCCTCAAACTAAGTTCAATCCTAACCTAACCTGAAGCCTAAATGAAACCATAGACCTAACCCTAACCCTAGGCGGACACCTTATGCTTAACCCCCACCCAAAGTTGACCCTGACGCTTACTCCAACCGTAACAGTTAAACGAAAACTAACAGTAGCCCTAAACTGTCTCCCACAAACTACGTTCAAACCTAACCTAACCTGAAGCCTACCTCAAACAATAGACCTAACCCTAACCCTAGGCGGACACCTTAAGCTTGACCCCAACCCTAACCTGACCCTGACGCTTACTCCAACCGTAACAGTTAACCGAAAATTAACAGTAGCCCTAAACTTACTCCCTCAAACTAAGTTCAAACCTAACCTAACCTGAAGCCTAACTCAAACCACAGACCTAATCCTAACCCTAGGCAGACACCTTAAGCTCAACCCCAACCCTAACCGGACCGTCACGCTAACTCCAAACGTAACATTGAACCGAAAACTAACAGTAGCCCTAAACTTACTCCCTCAAACTAAGTTCAATCCTAACCTAACCTGGACCCTAAATGAAACCATAGACCTAACCCTAACCCTAGGCGGACACCTTATGCTTAACCCCCACCCTAACCTGACCCTGACGCTTACTCCAACCGTAACAGTTAAACGAAAACTAACAGTAGCACTAAACTGTCTCCCTCAAACTAAGTTCAAACCTAACCTAACCTGAAGCCTAACTCAAACAATAGACTTAACCCTAACCCTAGGCGGACACCTTAAGCTTAACCCCAACCCTAACCTGACCCTGAGGCTAAATCCAACCGTAACACTGAACCGAAAACTAACAGTGGCCCTAAACTTACTCCCTCAAACTAAGTTCAATCCTAACCTAACCTGAAGCCTAAATGAAACCATAGACCTAACCCTAACCCTAGGCGGACACCTTATGCTTAACCCCCACCCTAACCTGACCCTGGTGCTTACTCCAACCGTAACAGTTAAACGAAAACTAACAGTAGCCCTAAACTTACTCCCTCAAACTAAGTTCAAACCTAACCTAACTTGAAGCTTAAATCAAACCATACACCTAACCCTAACCCTAAGGGGACACCTTAAGCTCAACCCCAAACCTAACCTGACCCTGACGCTTACTCCAACCGTAACAGTTAACCGAAAACTAACAGTAGCCCTAAACTGACTCCCTCAAACTAACTTCAAACCTAACCTAATTTGAAGCCTAACTCAAACCATAGACCTAACCCTAACCCTAGGCGGACACCTGAAACTCAACCACAACCCTAACCAGACCCTGACGCTATCTCTAACCGTAACACTGAACCGAAAACTAACAGTAGCCCTAAACTTACTCCCTCAAACTAAGTTCAAACCTAACCTAACCTGAAGCATAACTCAAACCATAGACCTAACCCTAACCCTAGGCGGACACCTGAAGCTCAACCCCAACCCTAACCTGACCCTGACGCTATCTCCAACTGTAACACTGAAACGAAAACTAACAGTAGCCCTAAACTTACTCCCTCAAACTAAGTTCAAACCTAACCTAACCTGAAGCCTAACTCAAACCACAGACCTAACCCTAACCTTAGGTGGACACCTTAAGCTCAACCCCAACCCTAACCTGGCCCTGACGCTAACTCCAAAAGTAACAGTTACCCGAAAACTAACAGTAGCCCCAAACTTACTCCCTCAAACTAAGTTCAAACCTAACCTAACCTGAAGCCTAACTCAAACCAAAGACCTAACCCTAACCCTAGGCGAACACCTTAAGCTCAACCCCAACCCTAACCGGACCCTCACGCTAACTCCAAACGTAACATTGAACCGAAAACTAACAGTAGCCCTAAACTCACTCCCTCAAACTACGTTCAATCCTAACCTAACCTGAAGCCTAAATGAAACCATAGACCTAATCCTAACCCTAGGCGGACACCTTATGCTTAACCCCCACCCTAACCTGACCCTGACGCTTACTCCAACGGTAACAGTTCAATGACAACTCACAGTAGCCCTAAACTGTCTCCCTCAAACTAAGTTCAAACCTAACCTAACCTGAAGCCTAACTCAAACATTAGACCTAACCCTAACCCTAGGCGGACACCTGAAGCTCAACCACAACCCTAACCTGACCCTGACGCTATCTCCGACCGTAACACTGAACCGAAAACTAACAGTAGCCCTAAACTTACTTCCTCAAACTAAGTTCAAACCTAACCTAACCTGAAGCCTAAATCAAACCATACACCTAACCCTAACCCTAGGCGGACACCTTAAGCTCAACCCCAAACCTAACCTGACCCTGACGCTTACTCCAACCGTAACAGTTAACCGAAAACTAACAGTAGCCCTAAATTGACACCCTCAAACTAAGTTCAAACCTAACCTAACCTGAAGCCTAAATCAAATCATAGACCTAACCCTAACCCTAGGCGGACAACTTATGCTTAACCCCCACCCTAACCTGACCCTGACGCTTACTCCAACTGTAACAGTTAACCGAAAACTAACAGTAGCCCTGAACTTACACCCTCAAACTAACTTGAAACCTAATCTAACCTGAAGCCTAACTCAAACCATAGACCTAACCCTAACCCTAGGCGGACACCTTAAGCTCAACCCCAACCCTAACCTGACCCTGACGCTATCTACAACCGTAACACTGAACCGAAAACTAACAGTAGCCCTAATCTTACTCCCTCAAACTAACTTCAAACCTAACCTAACCTGAAGCCTAAATTAAACCATACACCTAACCCTAACCCTAGGCGGACACCTTAAGCTCAACCCCAACCCTAACCTGACCTCCAGGCTAACTCCAAACATATCACTGAACCGAAAACTAAGAGTAGTCCTAAACTTACTCCCTCAAACTAACTTCAAACCTAACCTAACCTGAAGCCTAAATCAAATCATACACCTAACCCTAACCCTAGGCAGACACCTTAAGCTCAACCCCAACCCTAACCTGGCTCTGACGCTAACTCCAACAGTAACAGTTACCCGAAAACTAACAGTAGCCCTAAACTTACTCCCTCAAACTAACTTCAAACCTAACCTAACTTGAAGCCTAACTCAAACCATAGACCTAACCCTAACCCTAGGCGGACACCTGAAATTCAACCACAACCCTAACCAGACCCTGACGCTATCTCCAACCGTAATACTGAACCGAAAACTAACAGTAGCCCTAAACTTACTCCCTCAAACTAAGTTCAAACCTAACCTAACCTGAAGCCTAACTCAAACCATAGGCCTAACCCTAACCCAAGGCGGACACCTGAAGCTCAACCCCAACCCTAACCTGACCCTGACGCTATCTCCAACCGAACACTGAACCGAAAACTAACAGTAGCCCTAAACTTACTCCCTCAAACTAAGTTCAAACCTAACCTAACCTGAACCCTAACTCAAACCACAGACCTAACCCTAACCCTAGGCGGACACCTTAAGCTCAACCCCAACCCTAACCTGGCCCTGACGCTAACTCCAACCGTAACAGTTACCCGAAAACTAACAGTAGCCCTAAACTTACTGCCTCAAACTAAGTTCCAACCTAACCTAACCTGAAGCCTAAATCAAACCATACACCTAACCCTAACCCTAGGCGGACACCTGAAGTTCAAACCCAACCCAAACCTGACCCTCACGCTAACTCCAACCGTAACACTGAAACGAAAACTAACAGTAGACCTAAACTTACTCCCTCAAACTAAGTTCAAACCTAACCTAACCTGAAGCCTAACTCAAACCACAGACCTAACCCTAACCCTAGGCAGACACCTTAAGCTCAACCCCAACCCTAACCGGACCGTCACGCTAACTCCAAACGTAACATTGAACCGAAAACTAACAGTAGCCCTAAACTTACTCCCTCAAACTAAGTTCAATCCTAAGCTAACCTGAAGCCTAAATGAAACCATAGACCTAACCCTAACCCTAGGCGGACACCTTATGCTTAACCCCCACCCTAACCTCACCCTGACGCTTACTCCAACCGTAACAGTTAAACGAAAACTAACAGTAGCCCTAAACTGTCTCCCTCAAACTAAGTTCAAACCTAACCTAACCTGAAGCCTAACTCAAACAATACACTTAACCCTAACCCGAGGCGGACACCTTAAGCTTAAACCCAACCCTAACCTGACCCTGAGGCTAAATCCAACCGTAACACTGAACCGAAAACTAACAGTGGCCTTAAACTTACTCCCTCAAACTAAGTTCAATCCTAACCTAACCTGAAGCCTAAATGAAACCATAGACCTAACCCTAACCCTAGGCGGACACCTTATGCTTAACCCCCACCCTATCCTGACCCTGACGCTTACTCCAACCGTAACAGTTAAACGAAAACTAACAGTAGCCCTAAACATACTCCCTCAAATTAAGTTCAAACCTAACCTAACCTGAAGCCTAAATCAAACCATACACCTAAGCCTAACCCTAGGCGGACACCTTAAGCTCAACCCCAAACCTAACCTGACCCTGACGCTTACTCCAACCGTAACAGTTAACCGAAAACTAACAGTAGCCCTAAACTTACTCCCTCAAACTAACTTCAAACCTAACCTAACTTGAAGCCTTACTCAAACCATAGATCTAACCCTAACCCTAGGCGGACACCTGAAACTCAACCACAACCCTAACCAGACCCTGACCCTATCTCCAACCGTAACACTGAACCGAAAACTAACACTAGGCCTAAACTTACTCCCTCAAACTAAGTTCAAACCTAACCTAACCTGAAGCCTAACTCAAACCATAGACCTAACCCTAACTCAAGGCGGACACCTGAAGCTCAACCCCAACCCTAACCTGACCCTGACGCTATCTCCAACCATAACACTGAACCGAAAACTAACAGTAGCCCTAAACTTACTCCCTCAAACTAAGTTCAAACCTAACCTAACCTGAACCCTAACTCAAACCACAGACCTAACCCAAACCCTAGGCGGACACCTTAAGCTCAACCCCAACCCTAAACTGGCCCTGACGCTAACTCCAACCGTAACAGTTACCCGAAAACTAACAGTAGCCCTAAACTTACTGCCTCAAACTAAGTTCCAACCTAACCTAACCTGAAGCCTAAATCAAACCATACACCTAACCCTAACCCTAGGCGGACACCTGAAGTTCAAACCCAACCCTAACCTGACCCTTACGCTAACTCCATCCGAAACACTGTACCGAAAACTAACAGTAACCCTAAACTTAATCCCTCAAACTAAGTTCAAACCTAACCTAACCTGAAGCCTAACTCAAACCATAGACCTAACCCTAACCCTAGGCGGACACCTGAAGCTCAACCCCAACCCTAACCTGACCCTGACGCTATCTCCAACCGTAACACTGAACCGAAAACTAACAGTAGCCCTAAACTTAATCCCTCAAACTAAGTTCAAACCTAACCTAACCTGAAGCCTAACTCAAACCATAGACCTAACCCTAACCCTAGGCGGACACCTTAAGCTCAACCCCAACCCTAACCGGACCCTCACGCTAACTCCAAACGTAACATTGAACCGAAAACTAACAGTAGCCCTAAACTTACTCCCTCAAACTAAGTTCAATCCTAACCTAACCTGAAGCCTCAATAAAACCATTGACCTAACCTAACCCTAGGCACACACCTTATGCTTAACCCCCACCCTAACCTGACCCTGACGCTTACTCCAACCGTAACAGTTAAACGAAAACTAACAGTAGCCCTAAACTTACTCCCTCAAACTAAGTTCAAACCTAACCTAACCTGAAGCGTAAATCAAACCATACACCTAACCCTAACCCTAGGCGGACACCTTAAGCTCAACCCCAACCCTAACCTGGCCCTGACGCTAACTCCAACAGTAACAGTTACTCGAAAACTAACAGTAGCCCTAAACTTACTCCCTCAAACTAACTTCAAACCTAACCCAATTTGAAGCCTAACTCAAACCATAGACCTAACCCTAACCCTAGGCGGACACCTCAAACTCAACCACAACCCTAACCAGATCCTGACGCTATCTCCAACCGTAACACTGAACCGAAAACTAACAGTAGCCCTAAACTGACTCCCTCAAACTAAGTTCAAACCTAACCTAACCTGAAGCCTAAATCAAATCATAGACCTAACCCTAACCCTAGGCGGACAACTTATGCTTAACCCCCACCCTAACCTGACCCTGACGCTATCTCCAACCGTAACACTGAACCGAAAACTAACAGTAGCCCTAAACTTATTCCCTCATACTAACTTCAAACCTAATCTAACCTGAAGCCTAACTCAAACCATAGACCTAACCCTAACCCTAGGCGGACACCTTAAGCTTATCCCCAACCCTAACCTGACCCTCACGCTATCTCCAACCGTAACACTGAACCGAAAACTAACAGTAGCCCTAAACTTACTCCCTCAAACTAAGTTCAATCCTAACCTAACCTGAAGCCTAAATTAAACCATACACCTAACCCTAACCCTAGGCGGACACCTTAAGCTCAACCCCAACCCTAACCTGACCCTCACGCTAACTCCAACCGTAACACTGTACCGAAAACTAACAGTAGCCCTAAAATTACTCCCTCAAACTAAGTTCAAACCTAACCTAACCTGAAGCCTAACTCAAACCACAGACCTAACCCTAACCCTAGGCAGACACCTTAAGCTCAACCCCAACCCTAAACGGACCTTCACGCTAACTCCAAACGTAACATTGAACCGAAAACTAACAGTAGCCCTAAACTTACTCCCTCAAACTAAGTTCAATCCTAACCTAACCTGAAGCCTAAATGAAACCATAGACCTAACCCTAACCCTAGGCGGACACCTTATGCTTAACCCACACGCTAACCTCACCCTGACGCTTACTCCAACCGAAACAGTTAAACGAAAACTAACAGTAGCCCTAAACTGTCTCCCTCAAACTAAGTTCAAACCTAACCTAACCTGAAGTCTAACTCAAACAATACACTTAAGCCTAACCCTAGGCGGACACCTTAAGCTTAACCCCAACCCTAACCTGACCCTGAGGCTAAATCCAACCGTAACACTGAACCGAAAACTAACAGTGGCCTTAAACTTACTCCCTCAAACTAAGTTCAATCCTAACCTAACCTGAAGCCTAAATGAAACCATAGACCTAACCCTAACCCTAGGCGGACACCTTATGCTTAACCCCCACCCTAACCTGACAATGACGCTTACTCCAACCGTAACAGTTAAACGAAAACTAACAGTAGCCCTAAACTTACTCCCTCAAACTAAGTTCAAACCTAACCTAACCTGAAGCCTAAATCAAACCATACACCTAAGCCTAACCCTAGGCGGACACCTTAAGCTCAACCCCAAACCTAACCTGACCCTGACGCTTACTCCAACCGTAACAGTTAACCGAAAACTAACAGTAGCCCTAAACTTACTCCCTCAAACTAACTTCAATCCTAACCTAACCTGAAGCCTAACTCAAACAATAGACCTAACCCTAACCCTAGGCGGACACCTTAAGCTTGACCCCAACCCTAACCTGACCCTGACGCTTACTCCAACCGTAACAGTTAACCGAAAACTAACAGTAGCCCTAAACTTACTCCCTCAAACTAAGTTCAAACCTAACCTAACCTGAAGCCTTACTCAAACCACAGACCTAACCCTAACTATAGGCAGACACCTTAAGCTCAACCCCAACCCTAACCGGACCGTCACGCTAACTCCAAACGTAACATTGAACCGAAAACTAACAGTAGCCCTAAACTTACTCCCTCAAACTAAGTTCAATCCTAACCTAACCTGAAGCCTAAATGAAACCATAGACCTAACCCTAACCCTAGGCGGACACCTTATGCTTAACCCCCACCCTAACCTGACCCTGACGCTTACTCCAACCGTAACAGTTAAACGAAAACTAACAGTAGCCCTAAACTTACTCCCTCAAACTAAGTTCAAACCTAACCTAACCTGAAGCCTAAATCAAACCATACACCTAAGCCTAAACCTAGGCGGACACCTTAAGCTCAACCCCAAACCTAACCTGACCCTGACGCTTACTCCAACCGTAACAGTTAACCGAAAACTAACAGTAGCCCTAAACTTACTCCCTCAAACTAACTTCAAACCTAACCTAACTTGAAGCCTTACTCAAACCATAGATCTAACCCTAACCCTAGGCGGACACCTGAAACTCAACCACAACCCTAACCAGACCCTGACCCTATCTCCAACCGTAACACTGAACCGAAAACTAACACTAGGCCTAAACTTACTCCCTCAAACTAAGTTCAAACCTAACCTAACCTGAAGCCTAACTCAAACCATAGACCTAACCCTAACTCAAGGCGGACACCTGAAGCTCAACCCCAACCCTAACCTGACCCTGACGCTATCTCCAACCATAACACTGAACCGAAAACTAACAGTAGCCCTAAACTTACTCCCTCAAACTAAGTTCAAACCTAACCTAACCTGAACCCTAACTCAAACCACAGACCTAACCCTAACCCTAGGCGGACACCTTAAGCTCAACCCCAACCCTAAACTGGCCCTGACGCTAACTCCAACCGTAACAGTTACCCGAAAACTAACAGTAGCCCTAAACTTACTGCCTCAAACTAAGTTCCAACCTAACCTAACCTGAAGCCTAAATCAAACCATACACCTAACCCTAACCCTAGGCGGACACCTGAAGTTCAAACCCAACCCTAACCTGACCCTTACGCTAACTCCAACCGAAACACTGAACCGAAAACTAACAGTAACCCTAAACTTAATCCCTCAAACTAACTTCAAACCTAACCTAACCTGAAGCCTAACTCAAACCATAGACCTAATGCTAACCCTAGGCGGACACCTGAAGCTCAACCACAACCCTAACCTGACCCTGACGCTATCTCCAACCGTAACACTGAACCGAAAACTAACAGTAGCTCTAAACTTAATCCCTCAAACTAAGTTCAAACCTAACCTAACCTGAAGCCTAACTCAAACCATAGACCTAACCCTAACCCTAGGCGGACACCTTAAGCTCAACCCCAACCCTAACCGGACCCTCACGCTAACTCCAAACGTAACATTGAACCGAAAACTAACAGTAGCCCTAAACTTACTCCCTCAAACTAAGTTCAATCCTAACCTAACCTGAAGCCTAAATAAAACCATTGACCTAACCCTAACCCTAGGCACACACCTTATGCTTAACCCGCACCCTAACTTGACCCTGATGCTTACTCCAACCGTAACAGTTAAACGAAAACTAACAGTAGCCCTAAACTGTCTCCCACAAACTAAGTTCAAACCTAACCTAACCTGAAGCCTAACTCAAACAATAGACGTAACCCTAACCCTAGGCGGACACCTTAAGCTCAACCCCAACCCTAACCTGGCCCTGACACTAACTCCAACAGTAACAGTTACCCGAAAACTAACAGTAGCCCTAAATTTCCTCCCTCAAACTAACTTAAAACCTAACCTAACTTGAAGCCTAACTCAAACCATAGACCTAACCCTAACCCTAGGCGGACACCTGAAACTCAACCACAACCCTAAACACACCCTGACGCTATCTCCAACCGTAACACTAAACCGAAAACTAACAGTAGCCCTAAACTTACTCCCTCAAACTAAGTTCAAACCTAACCTAACCTGGAGCCTAACTCAAACCACAGACCTAACCCTAACCCTAGGCGGACACCTTAAGCTCAACCCCAACCCTAACCTGGCTCTGACGCTAACTCCAACAGTAACAGTTACCCGAAAACTAACAGTAGCCCTAAACTTACTCCCTCAAACTAACTTCAAACCTAACCTAACTTGAAGCCTAACTCAAACCATAGACCTAACCCTAACCCTAGGCGGACACCTGAAACTCAACCACAACCCTAACCAGACCCTGACGCTACCTCCAACCGTAATACTGAACCGAAAACTAACAGTAGCCCTAAACTTACTCCCTCAAACTAAGTTCAAACCTAACCTAACCTGAACCCTAACTCAAACCACAGACCTAACCCTAACCCTAGGCGGACACCTTAAGCTCAACCCCAACCCTAACCTGGCCCTGACGCTAACTCCAACCGTAACAGTTACCCGAAAACTAACAGTAGCCCTAAACTTACTGCCTCAAACTAAGTTCCAACCTAACCTAACCTGAAGCCTAACTCAAACAATAGACCTAACCCTAACCCTAGGTGGACACCTTAAGCTTGACCCCAACCCTAACATGACCCTGACGCTTACTCCAACCGTAACAGTTAACCGAAAACTAACAGTAGCCCTAAACTTACTCCCTCAAACTAACTTCAAACCTAACCTAACTTGAAGCCTTACTCAAACCATAGATCTAACCCTAACCCTAGGCGGACACCTGAAACTCAACCACAACCCTAACCAGACCCTGACGCTATCTCCAACCGTAACACTGAACCGAAAACTAACAGTAGGCCTAAACTTACTCCCTCAAACTAAGTTCAAACCTAACCTAACCTGAAGCCTAACTCAAACCATAGACCTAACCCTAACCCAAGGCGGACACCTGAAGCTCAACCCCAACCCTAACCTGACCCTGACTCTATCTCCAACCATAACACTGAACCGAAAACTAACAGTAGACCTAAACTTACTCCCTCAAACTAAGTTCAAACCTAACCTAACCTGAACCCTAACTCAAACCACAGACCTAACCCTAACCCTAGGCGGACAACTTAAGCTCAACCCCAACCCTAAACTGGCCCTGACGCTAACTCCAACCGTAACAGTTACCCGAAAACTAACAGTAGCCCTAAACTTACTGCCTCAAACTATGTTCCAACCTAACCTAACCTGAAGCCTAAATCAAATCATACACCTAACCCTAACCCTAGGCGGACACCTGAAGTTCAAACCCAACCCTAACCTGACCCTTACGCTAACTCCAACCGAAACACTGAACCGAAAACTAACAGTAACCCTAAACTTAATCCCTCAAACTAAGTTCAAACCTAACCTAACCTGAAGCTTAACTCAAACCATAGACCTAACCCTAACCCTAGGCGGACACCTGAAGCTCAACCCCAACCCTAACCTGACCCTGACGCTATCTCCAACCGTAACACTGAACCGAAAACTAACAGTAGCTCTAAACTTAATCCCTCAAACTAAGTTCAAACCTAACCTAACCTGAAGCCTAACTCAAACCATAGACCTAACCCTAACCCTAGGCGGACACCTTAAGCTCAACCCCAACCCTAACCGGACCCTCACGCTAACTCCAAACGTAACATTGAACCGAAAACTAACAGTAGCCCTAAACTTACTCCCTCAAACTAAGTTCAATCCTAACCTAACCTGAAGCCTAAATAAAACC
This sequence comes from Tupaia tana, assembly GCA_026018925.1. Taxonomy (NCBI): domain Eukaryota; kingdom Metazoa; phylum Chordata; class Mammalia; order Scandentia; family Tupaiidae; genus Tupaia; species Tupaia tana. The sequence continues at coordinate 499,943 of JAKSZU010000070.1, forward strand.
ATTGACCTAACCCTAACCCTAGGCACACACCTTATGCTTAACCCGCACCCTAACTTGACCCTGATGCTTACTCCAACCGTAACAGTTAAACGAAAACTAACAGTAGCCCTAAACTGTCTCCCACAAACTAAGTTCAAACCTATACCTAACCTGAAGCCTAACTCAAACAATAGACGTCACCCTAACCCTAGGTGGACACCTTAATCTCAACCCCAACCCTAACCTGGCCCTGACGCTAACTCCAACAGTAACAGTTACCCGAAAACTAACAGTAGCCCTAAACTTACTCCGTCAAACTAACTTCAAACCTATCCTAACTTGAAGCATAACTCAAACCACAGACCTACCCCTAACCCTAGGCGGACACCTAAAGCTCAACCGCAACCCTAACCTGGCCCTGACGCTAACTCCAACAGTAACAGTTACCCGAAAAATAACAGTAGCCCTAAACTTACTCCCTCAAACTAAGTTCAAACCTAACCTAACCTGAAGCCTAACTCAAACCACAGACCTAACCCTAACCCTAGGCGGACACCTGAAGCTCAATCACAACCCTAACCTGACCCTGACGCTATCTCCAACCGTAACACTGAACCGAAAACTAACAGTAGCCCTAAACTTACTCCCTCAAACTAAGTTCAAACCTAACCTAACCTGAAGCCTCACTCAAACCACAGACCTAACCCTAACCCTAGGAGGACACCTTAAGCTCAACCCCAACCCTAACCTGACCCTCACACTAACTCCAACCGTAACACTGTACCGAAAACTAACAGTAGCCCTAAACTTACTCCCTCAAACTAAGTTCAAACCTAACCTAACTTGAAGCCTAACTCAAACAATAGACCTAACCCTAACCCTAGGCGGACACCTTAAGCTTGACCCCAACCCTAACCTGACCCTGACGCTTACTCCAACCGTAACAGTTAAACGAAAACTAACAGTAGCCCTAAATTGTCTCCCTCAAACTAAGTTCAAACCTAACCTTACCTGAAGCCTAACTCAAACAATAGACTTAACCCTAACCCTAGGCGGACACCTTAAGCTTAACCCCAACCCTAACCTGACCCTGAGGCTAAATCCAACCGTAACACTGAATCGAAAACTAACAGTGGCCCTAAACTGACTCCCTAAAACTAAGTTCAAACCTAACCTAACCTGAAGCCTAAATCAAATCATAGACCTAACCCTAACCCTAGGCGGACACCTTATGCTTAACCCCCACCCTAACCTGACCCTGACGCTTACTCCAACTGTAACAGTTAACCGAAAACTAACAGTAGCCCTAAACTTACTCCCTCAAACTAACTTCAAACCTAACCTAACCTGAAGCCTAAATCAAACCATACACCTAACCCTAACCCTAGGCGGACACCTTAAGCTCAACCCCAACCCTAACCTGGCCCTGACACTAACTCCAACAGTAACAGTTACCCGAAAACTAACAGTAGCCCTAAATTTCCTCCCTCAAACTAACTTAAAACCTAACCTAACTTGAAGCCTATCTCAAACCATAGACCTAACCCTAACCCTAGGCGGACACCTGAAACTCAACCACAACCCTAAGCACACCCTGACGCTATCTCCAACCGTAACACTAAACCGAAAACTAACAGTAGCCCTAAACTTACTCCCTCAAACTAAGTTCAAACCTAACCTAACCTGGAGCCTAACTCAAACCACAGACCTAACCCTAACCCTAGGCGGACACCTTAAGCTCAACCCCAACCCTAACCTGGCTCTGACGCTAACTCCAACAGTAACAGTTACCCGAAAACTAACAGTAGCCCTAAACTTACTCCCTCAAACTAACTTCAAACCTAACCTAACTTGAAGCCTAACTCAAACCATAGACCTAACCCTAACCCTAGGCAGACACCTGAAACTCAACCACAACCCTATCCAGACCCTGACGCTACCTCCAACCGTAATACTGAACCGAAAACTAACAGTAGCCCTAAACTTACTCCCTCAAACTAAGTTCAAACCTAACCTAACCTGAAGCCTAACTCAAACCATAGGCCTAACCCTAACCCAAGGCGGACACCTGAAGCTCAACCCCAACCCTAACCTGACCCTGACGCTATCTCCAACCGTAACACTGAACCGAAAACTAACAGTAGCCCTAAACTTACTCCCTCAAACTAAGTTCAAACCTAACCTAACCTGAACCCTAACTCAAACCACAGACCTAACCCTAACCCTAGGCGGACACCTTAAGCTCAACCCCAACCCTAACCTGGCCCTGACGCTAACTCCAACAGTAACAGTTACCCGAAAACTAACAGTAGCCCTAAACTTACTCCCTCAAACTAACTTCAAACCTATCCTAACTTGAAGCATAACTCAAACCACAGACCTACCCCTAACCCTAGGCGGACACCTAAAGCTCAACCGCAACCCTAACCTGGCCCTGACGCTAACTCCTACTGTAACAGTTACCCGAAAAATAACAGTAGCCCTAAACTTACTCCCTCAAACTAAGTTCAAACCTAACCTAACCTGAAGCCTAACTCAAACCACAGACCTAACCCTAACCCTAGGCGGACACCTGAAGCTCAATCACAACCCTAACCTGACCCTGACGCTATCTCCAACCGTAACACTGAACCGAAAACTAACAGTAGCCCTAAACTTACTCCCTCAAACTACGTTCAAACCTAACCTAACCTGAAGCCTCACTCAAACCACAGACCTAACCCTAACCCTAGGAGGACACCTTAAGCTCAACCACAACCCTAACCTGACCCTCACACTAACTCCAACCGTAACACTGTACCGAAAACTAACAGTAGCCCTAAACTTACTCCCTCAAACTAAGTTCAAACCTAACCTAACCTGAAGCCTAACTCAAACAATAGACCTAACCCTAACCCTAGGCGGACACCTTAAGCTTGACCCCAACCCTAACCTGACCCTGACGCTTACTCCAACCGTAACAGTTAAACGAAAACTAACAGTAGCCCTAAATTGTCTCCCTCAAACTAAGTTCAAACCTAACCTTACCTGAAGCCTAACTCAAACAATAGACTTAACCCTAACCCTAGGCGGACACCTTAAGCTTAACCCCAACCCTAACCTGACCCTGAGGCTAAATCCAACCGTAACACTGAATCGAAAACTAACAGTGGCCCTAAACTTATTCCCTCAAACTAACTTCAAACCTAATCTAACCTGAAGCCTAACTCAAACCATAGACCTAACCCTAACCCTAGGCGGACACCTTAAGCTTATCCCCAACCCTAACCTGACCCTCACGCTAACTCCAACCATAACACTGAACCGAAAACTAACAGTAGCCCTAAACTTACTCCCTCAAACTGACTTCAAACCTAACCTAACCTGAAGCCTAAATTAAACCATACACCTAACCCTAACCCTAGGCGGACACCTTAAGCTCAACCCCAACCCTAACCTGACCTCCAGGCTAACTCCAACCATATCACTGAACTGAAAACTAAGAGTAGTCCTAAACTTACTCCCTCAAACTAAGTTCAATCCTAACCTAACCTGAAGCCTAACTCAAACCATAGACCTAACCCTAACCCTAGGCGGACACCTTATGGTTAACCCCCACCATAACCTGACCCTGACGCTAACTCCAACCGTAACAGTTAAACGAAAACTAACAGTAGCCCTAAACTTACTCCCTCAAACTAAGTTCAAACCTAACCTAACCTGAAGCCTAAATCAAACCATACACCTAACCCTAACCCTAGGCGGACACCTTAAGCTCAACCCCAACCCTAACCTGGCTCTGACGCTAACTCCAACAGTAACAGTTACCCGAAAACTAACAGTAGCCCTAAACTTACTCCCTCAAACTAACTTCAAACCTAACCTAACTTGAAGCCTAACTCCAACCATAGACCTAACCCTAACACTAGGCGGACACCTGAAACTCAACCACAACCCTAACCAGACCCTGACGCTATCTCCAACCGTTATACTGAACCGAAAACTAACAGTAGCCCTAAACTTACTCCCTCAAACTAAGTTCAAACCTAACCTAACCTGAAGCCTAACTCAAACCACAGACCTAACCCTAACCCTAGGCGGACACCTTAAGCTCAACCCCAACCCTAACCGGACCCTCACGCTAACTCCAAACGTAACATTGAACCGAAAACTAACAGTAGCCCTAAACTTACTCCCTCAAACTAAGTTCAATCCTAACCTAACCTGAAGCCTAAATGAAACCATAGACCTAACCCTAACCCTAGGCGGACACCTTATGCTTAACCCCCACCCTAAGTTGACCCTGACGCTTACTCCAACCGTAACAGTTAAACGAAAACTAACAGTAGCCCTAAACTGTCTCCCACAAACTAAGTTCAAACCTAACCTAACCTGAAGCCTAACTCAAACAATAGACCTAACCCAAAACCCTAGGCGGACACCTGAAGCTCAATCACAACCCTAACCTGACCCTGACGCTATCTCCAACCGTAACACTGAACCGAAAACTAACAGTAACCCTAAACTTACTCCCTCAAACTAAGTTCAAACCTAACCTAACTTGAAGCCTCACTCAAACCACAGACCTAACCCTAACCCTAGGAGGACACCTTAAGCTCAACCCCAACCCTAACCTGACCCTCACGCTAACTCCAACCGTAACACTGTACCGAAAACTAACAGTAGCCCTAAAATTACTCCCTCAAACTAAGTTCAAACCTAACCTAACCTGAAGCCTAACTCAAACAATAGACCTAACCCTAACCCTAGGCGGACACCTTAAGCTTGACCCCAACCCTAACCTGACCCTGACGCTTACTCCAACCGTAACACTGAACCGAAAACTAACAGTAGCCCTAAACTTACTCCCTCAAACTAAGTTCAAACCTAACCTAACCTGAAGCCTAACTCAAACCACAGACCTAACCCTAACCCTACGCAGACACCTGAAGCTCAACCCCAACCCTAACCTGACCCTGACGCTATCTCCAACCGTAACACTGAACCGAAAACTAACAGTAGCCCTAAACTTAATCCCTCAAACTAAGTTCAAACCTAACCTAACCTGAAGCCTAACTCAAACCATAGACCTAACCCTAACCCTAGGCGGACACCTTAAGCTCAACCCCAACCCTAACCGGACCGTCACGCTAACTCCAAACCTAACATTGAACCGAAAACTAACAGTAGCCCTAAACTTACTCCCTCAAACTAAGTTCAATCCTAACCTAACCTGAAGCCTAAATGAAACCATAGACCTAACCCTAACCCTAGGCGGACACCTTATGCTTAACCACCACCCTAAGTTGACCCTGACGCTTACTCCAACCGTAACAGTTAAACGAAAACTAACAGTAGCCCTAAACTGTCTCCCACAAACAAAGTTCAAACCTAACCTAACCTGAAGCCTAACTCAAACAATAGACCTAACCCTAACCCTAGGCGGACACCTGAAGCTCAATCACAACCCTAACCTGACCCTGACGCTATCTCCAACCGTAACACTGAACCGAAAACTAACAGTAACCCTAAACTTACTCCCTCAAACTAAGTTCAAACCTAACCTAACCTGAAGCCTCACTCAAACCACAGACCTAACCCTAACCCTAGGAGGACACCTTAAGCTCAACCCCAACCCTAACCTGACCCTCATGCTAACTCCAACCGTAACACTGTACCGAAAACTAACAGTAGCCCTAAACTTACTCCCTCAAACTAAGTTCAATCCTAACCTAACCTGAAGCCTAAATGAAACCATAGACCTAACCCTAACCCTAGGCGGACACTTTATGCTTAACCCCCACCCTAACCTCACCCTGACGCTTACTCCAACCGTAACAGTTAAACGAAAACTAACAGTAGCCCTAAACTGTCTCCCTCAAACTAAGTTCAAACCTAACCTAACCTGAAGCCTAACTCAAACAATACACTTAAGCCTAACCCTAGGCGGACACCTTAAGCTTAACCCCAACCCTAACCTGACCATGAGGCTAAATCCAACCGTAACACTGAACCGAAAACTAACAGTGGCCTTAAACTTACTCATTCAAACTAAGTTCAATCCTAACCTAACCTGAAGCCTAAATGAAATCATAGACCTAACCCTAACCCTAGGCGGACACCTTATGCTTAACCCCCACGCTAACCTGACCCTGACGCTTACTCCAACCGTAACAGTTAAACGAAAACTAACAGTAGCCCTAAACTTACTCCCTCAAACTAAGTTCAAACCTAACCTAACCTGAAGCCTAAATCAAACCATACACCTAAGCCTAACCCGAGGCGGACACCTTAAGCTCAACCCCAAACCTAACCTGACCCTGACGCTTACTCCAACCGTAACAGTTAACCGAAAACTAACAGTAGCCCTAAAGTTACTCCCTCAAACTAACTTCAAACCTAACCTAACTTGAAGCCTTACTCAAACCATAGATCTAACCCTAACCCTAGGCGGACACCTGAAACTCAACCACAACCCTAACCAGACCCTGACGCTATCTCCAACCGTAACACTGAACCGAAAACTAACAGTAGGCCTAAACTTACTCCCTCAAACTAAGTTCAAACCTAACCTAACCTGAAGCCTAACTCAAACCATAGACCTAACCCTAACCCAAGGCGGACACCTGAAGCTCAACCCCAACCCTAACCTGACCCTGACGCTATCTCGAACCATAACACTGAACCGAAAACTAACAGTAGCCCTAAACTTACTCCCTCAAACTAAGTTCAAACCTAACCTAACCTGAACCCTAACTCAAACCACAGACCTAACCCTAACCCTAGGCGGACACCTTAAGCTCAACCCCAACCCTAAACTGGCCCTGACGCTAACTCCAACCGTAACAGTTACCCGAAAACTAACAGTAGCCCTAAACTTACTGCCTCAAACTAAGTTCCAACCTAACCTAACCTGAAGCCTAAATCAAACCATACACCTAACCCTAACCCTAGGCGGACACCTGAAGTTCAAACCCAACCCTAACCTGACCCTTACGCTAACTCCAACCGAAACACTGAACCGAAAACTAACAGTAACCCTAAACTTAATCCCTCAAACTAACTTCAAACCTAACCTAACCTGAAGCCTAACTCAAACCATAGACCTAATGCTAACCCTAGGCGGACACCTGAAGCTCAACCCCAACCCTAACCTGACCCTGACGCTATCTCCAACCGTAACACTGAACCGAAAACTAACAGTAGCTCTAAACTTAATCCCTCAAACTAAGTTCAAACCTAACCTAACCTGAAGCCTAACTCAAACCATAGACCTAACCCTAACCCTAGGCGGACACCTTAAGCTCAACCCCAACCCTAACCGGACCCTCACGCTAACTCCAAACGTAACATTGAACCGAAAACTAACAGTAGCCCTAAACTTACTCCCTCAAACTAAGTTCAATCCTAACCTAACCTGAAGCCTAAATAAAACCATTGACCTAACCCTAACCCTAGGCACACACCTTATGCTTAACCCGCACCCTAACTTGACCCTGATGCTTACTCCAACCGTAACAGTTAAACGAAAACTAACAGTAGCCCTAAACTGTCTCCCACAAACTAAGTTCAAACCTAACCTAACCTGAAGCCTAACTCAAACAATAGACGTAACCCTAACCCTAGGCGGACACCTTAAGCTCAACCCCAACCCTAACCTGGCCCTGACACTAACTCCAACAGTAACAGTTACCCGAAAACTAACAGTAGCCCTAAATTTCCTCCCTCAAACTAACTTAAAACCTAACCTAACTTGAAGCCTAACTCAAACCATAGACCTAACCCTAACCCTAGGCGGACACCTGAAACTCAACCACAACCCTAAACACACCCTGACGCTATCTCCAACCGTAACACTAAACCGAAAACTAACAGTAGCCCTAAACTTACTCCCTCAAACTAAGTTCAAACCTAACCTAACCTGGAGCCTAACTCAAACCACAGACCTAACCCTAACCCTAGGCGGACACCTTAAGCTCAACCCCAACCCTAACCTGGCTCTGACGCTAACTCCAACAGTAACAGTTACCCGAAAACTAACAGTAGCCCTAAACTTACTCCCTCAAACTAACTTCAAACCTAACCTAACTTGAAGCCTAACTCAAACCATAGACCTAACCCTAACCCTAGGCGGACACCTGAAACTCAACCACAACCCTAACCAGACCCTGACGCTACCTCCAACCGTAATACTGAACCGAAAACTAACAGTAGCCCTAAACTTACTCCCTCAAACTAAGTTCAAACCTAACCTAACCTGAACCCTAACTCAAACCACAGACCTAACCCTAACCCTAGGCGGACACCTTAAGCTCAACCCCAACCCTAACCTGACCCTCATGCTAACTCCAACCGTAACACTGTACCGAAAACTAACAGTAGCCCTAAACTTACTCCCTCAAACTAAGTTCAATCCTAACCTAACCTGAAGCCTAAATGAAACCATAGACCTAACCCTAACCCTAGGCGGACACTTTATGCTTAACCCCCACCCTAACCTCACCCTGACGCTTACTCCAACCGTAACAGTTAAACGAAAACTAACAGTAGCCCTAAACTGTCTCCCTCAAACTAAGTTCAAACCTAACCTAACCTGAAGCCTAACTCAAACAATACACTTAAGCCTAACCCTAGGCGGACACCTTAAGCTTAACCCCAACCCTAACCTGACCATGAGGCTAAATCCAACCGTAACACTGAACCGAAAACTAACAGTGGCCTTAAACTTACTCATTCAAACTAAGTTCAATCCTAACCTAACCTGAAGCCTAAATGAAATCATAGACCTAACCCTAACCCTAGGCGGACACCTTATGCTTAACCCCCACGCTAACCTGACCCTGACGCTTACTCCAACCGTAACAGTTAAACGAAAACTAACAGTAGCCCTAAACTTACTCCCTCAAACTAAGTTCAAACCTAACCTAACCTGAAGCCTAAATCAAACCATACACCTAAGCCTAACCCGAGGCGGACACCTTAAGCTCAACCCCAAACCTAACCTGACCCTGACGCTTACTCCAACCGTAACAGTTAACCGAAAACTAACAGTAGCCCTAAAGTTACTCCCTCAAACTAACTTCAAACCTAACCTAACTTGAAGCCTTACTCAAACCATAGATCTAACCCTAACCCTAGGCGGACACCTGAAACTCAACCACAACCCTAACCAGACCCTGACGCTATCTCCAACCGTAACACTGAACCGAAAACTAACAGTAGGCCTAAACTTACTCCCTCAAACTAAGTTCAAACCTAACCTAACCTGAAGCCTAACTCAAACCATAGACCTAACCCTAACCCAAGGCGGACACCTGAAGCTCAACCCCAACCCTAACCTGACCCTGACGCTATCTCGAACCATAACACTGAACCGAAAACTAACAGTAGCCCTAAACTTACTCCCTCAAACTAAGTTCAAACCTAACCTAACCTGAACCCTAACTCAAACCACAGACCTAACCCTAACCCTAGGCGGACACCTTAAGCTCAACCCCAACCCTAAACTGGCCCTGACGCTAACTCCAACCGTAACAGTTACCCGAAAACTAACAGTAGCCCTAAACTTACTGCCTCAAACTAAGTTCCAACCTAACCTAACCTGAAGCCTAAATCAAACCATACACCTAACCCTAACCCTAGGCGGACACCTGAAGTTCAAACCCAACCCTAACCTGACCCTTACGCTAACTCCAACCGAAACACTGAACCGAAAACTAACAGTAACCCTAAACTTAATCCCTCAAACTAACTTCAAACCTAACCTAACCTGAAGCCTAACTCAAACCATAGACCTAATGCTAACCCTAGGCGGACACCTGAAGCTCAACCCCAACCCTAACCTGACCCTGACGCTATCTCCAACCGTAACACTGAACCGAAAACTAACAGTAGCTCTAAACTTAATCCCTCAAACTAAGTTCAAACCTAACCTAACCTGAAGCCTAACTCAAACCATAGACCTAACCCTAACCCTAGGCGGACACCTTAAGCTCAACCCCAACCCTAACCGGACCCTCACGCTAACTCCAAACGTAACATTGAACCGAAAACTAACAGTAGCCCTAAACTTACTCCCTCAAACTAAGTTCAATCCTAACCTAACCTGAAGCCTAAATAAAACCATTGACCTAACCCTAACCCTAGGCACACACCTTATGCTTAACCCGCACCCTAACTTGACCCTGATGCTTACTCCAACCGTAACAGTTAAACGAAAACTAACAGTAGCCCTAAACTGTCTCCCACAAACTAAGTTCAAACCTAACCTAACCTGAAGCCTAACTCAAACAATAGACGTAACCCTAACCCTAGGCGGACACCTTAAGCTCAACCCCAACCCTAACCTGGCCCTGACACTAACTCCAACAGTAACAGTTACCCGAAAACTAACAGTAGCCCTAAATTTCCTCCCTCAAACTAACTTAAAACCTAACCTAACTTGAAGCCTAACTCAAACCATAGACCTAACCCTAACCCTAGGCGGACACCTGAAACTCAACCACAACCCTAAACACACCCTGACGCTATCTCCAACCGTAACACTAAACCGAAAACTAACAGTAGCCCTAAACTTACTCCCTCAAACTAAGTTCAAACCTAACCTAACCTGGAGCCTAACTCAAACCACAGACCTAACCCTAACCCTAGGCGGACACCTTAAGCTCAACCCCAACCCTAACCTGGCTCTGACGCTAACTCCAACAGTAACAGTTACCCGAAAACTAACAGTAGCCCTAAACTTACTCCCTCAAACTAACTTCAAACCTAACCTAACTTGAAGCCTAACTCAAACCATAGACCTAACCCTAACCCTAGGCGGACACCTGAAACTCAACCACAACCCTAACCAGACCCTGACGCTACCTCCAACCGTAATACTGAACCGAAAACTAACAGTAGCCCTAAACTTACTCCCTCAAACTAAGTTCAAACCTAACCTAACCTGAACCCTAACTCAAACCACAGACCTAACCCTAACCCTAGGCGGACACCTTAAGCTCAACCCCAACCCTAACCTGGCCCTGACGCTAACTCCAACCGTAACAGTTACCCGAAAACTAACAGTAGCCCTAAACTTACTGCCTCAAACTAAGTTCCAACCTAACCTAACCTGAAGCCTAACTCAAACAATAGACCTAACCCTAACCCTAGGTGGACACCTTAAGCTTGACCCCAACCCTAACATGACCCTGACGCTTACTCCAACCGTAACAGTTAACCGAAAACTAACAGTAGCCCTAAACTTACTCCCTCAAACTAACTTCAAACCTAACCTAACTTGAAGCCTTACTCAAACCATAGATCTAACCCTAACCCTAGGCGGACACCTGAAACTCAACCACAACCCTAACCAGACCCTGACGCTATCTCCAACCGTAACACTGAACCGAAAACTAACAGTAGGCCTAAACTTACTCCCTCAAACTAAGTTCAAACCTAACCTAACCTGAAGCCTAACTCAAACCATAGACCTAACCCTAACCCAAGGCGGACACCTGAAGCTCAACCCCAACCCTAACCTGACCCTGACTCTATCTCCAACCATAACACTGAACCGAAAACTAACAGTAGACCTAAACTTACTCCCTCAAACTAAGTTCAAACCTAACCTAACCTGAACCCTAACTCAAACCACAGACCTAACCCTAACCCTAGGCGGACACCTTAAGCTCAACCCCAACCCTAAACTGGCCCTGACGCTAACTCCAACCGTAACAGTTACCCGAAAACTAACAGTAGCCCTAAACTTACTGCCTCAAACTATGTTCCAACCTAACCTAACCTGAAGCCTAAATCAAATCATACACCTAACCCTAACCCTAGGCGGACACCTGAAGTTCAAACCCAACCCTAACCTGACCCTTACGCTAACTCCAACCGAAACACTGAACCGAAAACTAACAGTAACCCTAAACTTAATCCCTCAAACTAAGTTCAAACCTAACCTAACCTGAAGCTTAACTCAAACCATAGACCTAACCCTAACCCTAGGCGGACACCTGAAGCTCAACCCCAACCCTAACCTGACCCTGACGCTATCTCCAACCGTAACACTGAACCGAAAACTAACAGTAGCTCTAAACTTAATCCCTCAAACTAAGTTCAAACCTAACCTAACCTGAAGCCTAACTCAAACCATAGACCTAACCCTAACCCTAGGCGGACACCTTAAGCTCAACCCCAACCCTAACCGGACCCTCACGCTAACTCCAAACGTAACATTGAACCGAAAACTAACAGTAGCCCTAAACTTACTCCCTCAAACTAAGTTCAATCCTAACCTAACCTGAAGCCTAAATAAAACCATTGACCTAACCCTAACCCTAGGCACACACCTTATGCTTAACCCGCACCCTAACTTGACCCTGATGCTTACTCCAACCGTAACAGTTAAACGAAAACTAACAGTAGCCCTAAACTGTCTCCCACAAACTAAGTTCAAACCTAACCTAACCTGAAGCCTAACTCAAACAATAGACGTAACCCTAACCCTAGGCGGACACCTTAAGCTCAACCCCAACCCTAACCTGGCCCTGACACTAACTCCAACAGTAACAGTTACCCGAAAACTAACAGTAGCCCTAAATTTCCTCCCTCAAACTAACTTAAAACCTAACCTAACTTGAAGCCTAACTCAAACCATAGACCTAACCCTAACCCTAGGCGGACACCTGAAACTCAACCACAACCCTAAACACACCCTGACGCTATCTCCAACCGTAACACTAAACCGAAAACTAACAGTAGCCCTAAACTTACTCCCTCAAACTAAGTTCAAACCTAACCTAACCTGGAGCCTAACTCAAACCACAGACCTAACCCTAACCCTAGGCGGACACCTTAAGCTCAACCCCAACCCTAACCTGGCTCTGACGCTAACTCCAACAGTAACAGTTACCCGAAAACTAACAGTAGCCCTAAACTTACTCCCTCAAACTAACTTCAAACCTAACCTAACTTGAAGCCTAACTCAAACCATAGACCTAACCCTAACCCTAGGCGGACACCTGAAACTCAACCACAACCCTAACCAGACCCTGACGCTACCTCCAACCGTAATACTGAACCGAAAACTAACAGTAGCCCTAAACTTACTCCCTCAAACTAAGTTCAAACCTAACCTAACCTGAACCCTAACTCAAACCACAGACCTAACCCTAACCCTAGGCGGACACCTTAAGCTCAACCCCAACCCTAACCTGGCCCTGACGCTAACTCCAACCGTAACAGTTACCCGAAAACTAACAGTAGCCCTAAACTTACTGCCTCAAACTAAGTTCCAACCTAACCTAACCTGAAGCCTAACTCAAACAATAGACCTAACCCTAACCCTAGGTGGACACCTTAAGCTTGACCCCAACCCTAACATGACCCTGACGCTTACTCCAACCGTAACAGTTAACCGAAAACTAACAGTAGCCCTAAACTTACTCCCTCAAACTAACTTCAAACCTAACCTAACTTGAAGCCTTACTCAAACCATAGATCTAACCCTAACCCTAGGCGGACACCTGAAACTCAACCACAACCCTAACCAGACCCTGACGCTATCTCCAACCGTAACACTGAACCGAAAACTAACAGTAGGCCTAAACTTACTCCCTCAAACTAAGTTCAAACCTAACCTAACCTGAAGCCTAACTCAAACCATAGACCTAACCCTAACCCAAGGCGGACACCTGAAGCTCAACCCCAACCCTAACCTGACCCTGACTCTATCTCCAACCATAACACTGAACCGAAAACTAACAGTAGACCTAAACTTACTCCCTCAAACTAAGTTCAAACCTAACCTAACCTGAACCCTAACTCAAACCACAGACCTAACCCTAACCCTAGGCGGACACCTTAAGCTCAACCCCAACCCTAAACTGGCCCTGACGCTAACTCCAACCGTAACAGTTACCCGAAAACTAACAGTAGCCCTAAACTTACTGCCTCAAACTATGTTCCAACCTAACCTAACCTGAAGCCTAAATCAAATCATACACCTAACCCTAACCCTAGGCGGACACCTGAAGTTCAAACCCAACCCTAACCTGACCCTTACGCTAACTCCAACCGAAACACTGAACCGAAAACTAACAGTAACCCTAAACTTAATCCCTCAAACTAAGTTCAAACCTAACCTAACCTGAAGCTTAACTCAAACCATAGACCTAACCCTAACCCTAGGCGGACACCTGAAGCTCAACCCCAACCCTAACCTGACCCTGACGCTATCTCCAACCGTAACACTGAACCGAAAACTAACAGTAGCTCTAAACTTAATCCCTCAAACTAAGTTCAAACCTAACCTAACCTGAAGCCTAACTCAAACCATAGACCTAACCCTAACCCTAGGCGGACACCTTAAGCTCAACCCCAACCCTAACCGGACCCTCACGCTAACTCCAAACGTAACATTGAACCGAAAACTAACAGTAGCCCTAAACTTACTCCCTCAAACTAAGTTCAATCCTAACCTAACCTGAAGCCTAAATAAAACCATTGACCTAACCCTAACCCTAGGCACACACCTTATGCTTAACCCGCACCCTAACTTGACCCTGATGCTTACTCCAACCGTAACAGTTAAACGAAAACTAACAGTAGCCCTAAACTGTCTCCCACAAACTAAGTTCAAACCTATACCTAACCTGAAGCCTAACTCAAACAATAGACGTCACCCTAACCCTAGGTGGACACCTTAATCTCAACCCCAACCCTAACCTGGCCCTGACGCTAACTCCAACAGTAACAGTTACCCGAAAACTAACAGTAGCCCTAAACTTACTCCGTCAAACTAACTTCAAACCTATCCTAACTTGAAGCATAACTCAAACCACAGACCTACCCCTAACCCTAGGCGGACACCTAAAGCTCAACCGCAACCCTAACCTGGCCCTGACGCTAACTCCAACAGTAACAGTTACCCGAAAAATAACAGTAGCCCTAAACTTACTCCCTCAAACTAAGTTCAAACCTAACCTAACCTGAAGCCTAACTCAAACCACAGACCTAACCCTAACCCTAGGCGGACACCTGAAGCTCAATCACAACCCTAACCTGACCCTGACGCTATCTCCAACCGTAACACTGAACCGAAAACTAACAGTAGCCCTAAACTTACTCCCTCAAACTAAGTTCAAACCTAACCTAACCTGAAGCCTCACTCAAACCACAGACCTAACCCTAACCCTAGGAGGACACCTTAAGCTCAACCCCAACCCTAACCTGAACCTCACACTAACTCCAACCATAACACTGTACCGAAAACTAACAGTAGCCCTAAACTTACTCCCTCAAACTAAGTTCAAACCTAACCTAACTTGAAGCCTAACTCAAACAATAGACCTAACCCTAACCCTAGGCGGACACCTTAAGCTTGACCCCAACCCTAACCTGACCCTGACGCTTACTCCAACCGTAACAGTTAAACGAAAACTAACAGTAGCCCTAAATTGTCTCCCTCAAACTAAGTTCAAAACCTAACCTTACCTGAAGCCTAACTCAAACAATAGACTTAACCCTAACCCTAGGCGGACACCTTAAGCTTAACCCCAACCCTAACCTGACCCTGAGGCTAAATCCAACCGTAACACTGAATCGAAAACTAACAGTGGCCCTAAACTGACTCCCTAAAACTAAGTTCAAACCTAACCTAACCTGAAGCCTAAATCAAATCATAGACCTAACCCTAACCCTAGGCGGACACCTTATGCTTAACCCCCACCCTAACCTGACCCTGACGCTTACTCCAACTGTAACAGTTAACCGAAAACTAACAGTAGCCCTAAACTTACTCCCTCAAACTAACTTCAAACCTAACCTAACCTGAAGCCTAAATCAAACCATACACCTAACCCTAACCCTAGGCGGACACCTTAAGCTCAACCCCAACCCTAACCTGGCCCTGACACTAACTCCAACAGTAACAGTTACCCGAAAACTAACAGTAGCCCTAAATTTCCTCCCTCAAACTAACTTAAAACCTAACCTAACTTGAAGCCTATCTCAAACCATAGACCTAACCCTAACCCTAGGCGGACACCTGAAACTCAACCACAACCCTAAGCACACCCTGACGCTATCTCCAACCGTAACACTAAACCGAAAACTAACAGTAGCCCTAAACTTACTCCCTCAAACTAAGTTCAAACCTAACCTAACCTGGAGCCTAACTCAAACCACAGACCTAACCCTAACCCTAGGCGGACACCTTAAGCTCAACCCCAACCCTAACCTGGCTCTGACGCTAACTCCAACAGTAACAGTTACCCGAAAACTAACAGTAGCCCTAAACTTACTCCCTCAAACTAACTTCAAACCTAACCTAACTTGAAGCCTAACTCAAACCATAGACCTAACCCTAACCCTAGGCAGACACCTGAAACTCAACCACAACCCTATCCAGACCCTGACGCTACCTCCAACCGTAATACTGAACCGAAAACTAACAGTAGCCCTAAACTTACTCCCTCAAACTAAGTTCAAACCTAACCTAACCTGAAGCCTAACTCAAACCATAGGCCTAACCCTAACCCAAGGCGGACACCTGAAGCTCAACCCCAACCCTAACCTGACCCTGACGCTATCTCCAACCGTAACACTGAACCGAAAACTAACAGTAGCCCTAAACTTACTCCCTCAAACTAAGTTCAAACCTAACCTAACCTGAACCCTAACTCAAACCACAGACCTAACCCTAACCCTAGGCGGACACCTTAAGCTCAACCCCAACCCTAACCTGGCCCTGACGCTAACTCCAACAGTAACAGTTACCCGAAAACTAACAGTAGCCCTAAACTTACTCCCTCAAACTAACTTCAAACCTATCCTAACTTGAAGCATAACTCAAACCACAGACCTACCCCTAACCCTAGGCGGACACCTAAAGCTCAACCGCAACCCTAACCTGGCCCTGACGCTAACTCCTACTGTAACAGTTACCCGAAAAATAACAGTAGCCCTAAACTTACTCCCTCAAACTAAGTTCAAACCTAACCTAACCTGAAGCCTAACTCAAACCACAGACCTAACCCTAACCCTAGGCGGACACCTGAAGCTCAATCACAATCCTAACCTGACCCTGACGCTATCTCCAACCGTAACACTGAACCGAAAACTAACAGTAGCCCTAAACTTACTCCCTCAAACTACGTTCAAACCTAACCTAACCTGAAGCCTCACTCAAACCACAGACCTAACCCTAACCCTAGGAGGACACCTTAAGCTCAACCACAACCCTAACCTGACCCTCACACTAACTCCAACCATAACACTGTACCGAAAACTAACAGTAGCCCTAAACTTACTCCCTCAAACTAAGTTCAAACCTAACCTAACCTGAAGCCTAACTCAAACAATAGACCTAACCCTAACCCTAGGCGGACACCTTAAGCTTGACCCCAACCCTAACCTGACCCTGACGCTTACTCCAACCGTAACAGTTAAACGAAAACTAACAGTAGCCCTAAATTGTCTCCCTCAAACTAAGTTCAAACCTAACCTTACCTGAAGCCTAACTCAAACAATAGACTTAACCCTAACCCTAGGCGGACACCTTAAGCTTAACCCCAACCCTAACCTGACCCTGAGGCTAAATCCAACCGTAACACTGAATCGAAAACTAACAGTGGCCCTAAACTTATTCCCTCAAACTAACTTCAAACCTAATCTAACCTGAAGCCTAACTCAAACCATAGACCTAACCCTAACCCTAGGCGGACACCTTAAGCTTATCCCCAACCCTAACCTGACCCTCACGCTAACTCCAACCATAACACTGAACCGAAAACTAACAGTAGCCCTAAACTTACTCCCTCAAACTGACTTCAAACCTAACCTAACCTGAAGCCTAAATTAAACCATACACCTAACCCTAACCCTAGGCGGACACCTTAAGCTCAACCCCAACCCTAACCTGACCTCCAGGCTAACTCCAACCATATCACTGAACTGAAAACTAAGAGTAGTCCTAAACTTACTCCCTCAAACTAAGTTCAATCCTAACCTAACCTGAAGCCTAACTCAAACCATAGACCTAACCCTAACCCTAGGCGGACACCTTATGGTTAACCCC
This sequence comes from Tupaia tana, assembly GCA_026018925.1. Taxonomy (NCBI): domain Eukaryota; kingdom Metazoa; phylum Chordata; class Mammalia; order Scandentia; family Tupaiidae; genus Tupaia; species Tupaia tana. The sequence goes on from JAKSZU010000070.1 coordinate 517,968, forward strand.
CACCATAACCTGACCCTGACGCTTACTCCAACCGTAACAGTTAAACGAAAACTAACAGTAGCCCTAAACTTACTCCCTCAAACTAAGTTCAAACCTAACCTAACCTGAAGCCTAAATCAAACCATACACCTAACCCTAACCCTAGGCGGACACCTTAAGCTCAACCCCAACCCTAACCTGGCTCTGACGCTAACTCCAACAGTAACAGTTACCCGAAAACTAACAGTAGCCCTAAACTTACTCCCTCAAACTAACTTCAAACCTAACCTAACTTGAAGCCTAACTCCAACCATAGACCTAACCCTAACACTAGGCGGACACCTGAAACTCAACCACAACCCTAACCAGACCCTGACGCTATCTCCAACCGTTATACTGAACCGAAAACTAACAGTAGCCCTAAACTTACTCCCTCAAACTAAGTTCAAACCTAACCTAACCTGAAGCCTAACTCAAACCACAGACCTAACCCTAACCCTAGGCGGACACCTTAAGCTCAACCCCAACCCTAACCGGACCCTCACGCTAACTCCAAACGTAACATTGAACCGAAAACTAACAGTAGCCCTAAACTTACTCCCTCAAACTAAGTTCAATCCTAACCTAACCTGAAGCCTAAATGAAACCATAGACCTAACCCTAACCCTAGGCGGACACCTTATGCTTAACCCCCACCCTAAGTTGACCCTGACGCTTACTCCAACCGTAACAGTTAAACGAAAACTAACAGTAGCCCTAAACTGTCTCCCACAAACTAAGTTCAAACCTAACCTAACCTGAAGCCTAACTCAAACAATAGACCTAACCCAAAACCCTAGGCGGACACCTGAAGCTCAATCACAACCCTAACCTGACCCTGACGCTATCTCCAACCGTAACACTGAACCGAAAACTAACAGTAACCCTAAACTTACTCCCTCAAACTAAGTTCAAACCTAACCTAACTTGAAGCCTCACTCAAACCACAGACCTAACCCTAACCCTAGGAGGACACCTTAAGCTCAACCCCAACCCTAACCTGACCCTCACGCTAACTCCAACCGTAACACTGTACCGAAAACTAACAGTAGCCCTAAAATTACTCCCTCAAACTAAGTTCAAACCTAACCTAACCTGAAGCCTAACTCAAACAATAGACCTAACCCTAACCCTAGGCGGACACCTTAAGCTTGACCCCAACCCTAACCTGACCCTGACGCTTACTCCAACCGTAACACTGAACCGAAAACTAACAGTAGCCCTAAACTTACTCCCTCAAACTAAGTTCAAACCTAACCTAACCTGAAGCCTAACTCAAACCACAGACCTAACCCTAACCCTACGCAGACACCTGAAGCTCAACCCCAACCCTAACCTGACCCTGACGCTATCTCCAACCGTAACACTGAACCGAAAACTAACAGTAGCCCTAAACTTAATCCCTCAAACTAAGTTCAAACCTAACCTAACCTGAAGCCTAACTCAAACCATAGACCTAACCCTAACCCTAGGCGGACACCTTAAGCTCAACCCCAACCCTAACCGGACCGTCACGCTAACTCCAAACCTAACATTGAACCGAAAACTAACAGTAGCCCTAAACTTACTCCCTCAAACTAAGTTCAATCCTAACCTAACCTGAAGCCTAAATGAAACCATAGACCTAACCCTAACCCTAGGCGGACACCTTATGCTTAACCACCACCCTAAGTTGACCCTGACGCTTACTCCAACCGTAACAGTTAAACGAAAACTAACAGTAGCCCTAAACTGTCTCCCACAAACTAAGTTCAAACCTAACCTAACCTGAAGCCTAACTCAAACAATAGACCTAACCCTAACCCTAGGCGGACACCTGAAGCTCAATCACAACCCTAACCTGACCCTGACGCTATCTCCAACCGTAACACTGAACCGAAAACTAACAGTAACCCTAAACTTACTCCCTCAAACTAAGTTCAAACCTAACCTAACCTGAAGCCTCACTCAAACCACAGACCTAACCCTAACCCTAGGAGGACACCTTAAGCTCAACCCCAACCCTAACCTGACCCTCATGCTAACTCCAACCGTAACACTGTACCGAAAACTAACAGTAGCCCTAAACTTACTCCCTCAAACTAAGTTCAATCCTAACCTAACCTGAAGCCTAAATGAAACCATAGACCTAACCCTAACCCTAGGCGGACACTTTATGCTTAACCCCCACCCTAACCTCACCCTGACGCTTACTCCAACCGTAACAGTTAAACGAAAACTAACAGTAGCCCTAAACTGTCTCCCTCAAACTAAGTTCAAACCTAACCTAACCTGAAGCCTAACTCAAACAATACACTTAAGCCTAACCCTAGGCGGACACCTTAAGCTTAACCCCAACCCTAACCTGACCATGAGGCTAAATCCAACCGTAACACTGAACCGAAAACTAACAGTGGCCTTAAACTTACTCATTCAAACTAAGTTCAATCCTAACCTAACCTGAAGCCTAAATGAAATCATAGACCTAACCCTAACCCTAGGCGGACACCTTATGGTTAACCCCCACCATAACCTGACCCTGACGCTTACTCCAACCGTAACAGTTAAACGAAAACTAACAGTAGCCCTAAACTTACTCCCTCAAACTAAGTTCAAACCTAACCTAACCTGAAGCCTAAATCAAACCATACACCTAAGCCTAACCCGAGGCGGACACCTTAAGCTCAACCCCAAACCTAACCTGACCCTGACGCTTACTCCAACCGTAACAGTTAACCGAAAACTAACAGTAGCCCTAAAGTTACTCCCTCAAACTAACTTCAAACCTAACCTAACTTGAAGCCTTACTCAAACCATAGATCTAACCCTAACCCTAGGCGGACACCTGAAACTCAACCACAACCCTAACCAGACCCTGACGCTATCTCCAACCGTAACACTGAACCGAAAACTAACAGTAGGCCTAAACTTACTCCCTCAAACTAAGTTCAAACCTAACCTAACCTGAAGCCTAACTCAAACCATAGACCTAACCCTAACCCAAGGCGGACACCTGAAGCTCAACCCCAACCCTAACCTGACCCTGACGCTATCTCGAACCATAACACTGAACCGAAAACTAACAGTAGCCCTAAACTTACTCCCTCAAACTAAGTTCAAACCTAACCTAACCTGAACCCTAACTCAAACCACAGACCTAACCCTAACCCTAGGCGGACACCTTAAGCTCAACCCCAACCCTAAACTGGCCCTGACGCTAACTCCAACCGTAACAGTTACCCGAAAACTAACAGTAGCCCTAAACTTACTGCCTCAAACTAAGTTCCAACCTAACCTAACCTGAAGCCTAAATCAAACCATACACCTAACCCTAACCCTAGGCGGACACCTGAAGTTCAAACCCAACCCTAACCTGACCCTCACGCTAATTCCAACCGAAACACTGAACCGAAAACTAACAGTAACCCTAAACTTAATCCCTCAAACTAAGTTCAAACCTAACCTAACCTGAAGCCTAACTCAAACCATAGACCTAACCCTAACCCTAGGCGGACACCTTAAGCTCAACCCCAACCCTAACCGGACCCTCACGCTAACTCCAAACGTAACATTGAACCGAAAACTAACAGTAGCCCTAAACTTTCTCCCTCAAACTAAGTTCAATCCTAACCTAACCTGAAGCCTAAATAAAACCATTGACCTAACCCTAACCCTAGGCACACACCTTATGCTTAACCCGCACCCTAACTTGACCCTGATGCTTACTCCAACCGTAACAGTTAAACGAAAACTAACAGTAGCCCTAAACTGTCTCCCACAAACTAAGTTCAAACCTAACCTAACCTGAAGCCTAACTCAAACAATAGACGTAACCCTAACCCTAGGCGGACACCTTAATCTCAACCCCAACCCTAACCTGGCCCTGACGCTAACTCCAACAGTAACAGTTACCCGAAAACTAACAGTAGCCCTAAACTTACTCCCTCAAACTAACTTCAAACCTATCCTAACTTGAAGCATAACTCAAACCACAGACCTACCCCTAACCCTAGGCGGACACCTTAAGCTCAACCGCAACCCTAACCTGGCCCTGACGCTAACTCCAACAGTAACAGTTACCCGAAAAATAACAGTAGCACTAAACTTACTCCCTCAAACTAAGTTCAAACCTAACCTAACCTGAAGCCTAACTCAAACCACAGACCTAACCCTAACCCTAGGCGGACACCTGAAGCTCAATCACAACCCTAACCTGACCCTGACGCTATCTCCAAACGTAACACTGAACCGAAAACTAACAGTAGCCCTAAACTTACTCCCTCAAACTAAGTTCAAACCTAACCTAACCTGAAGCCTCACTCAAACCACAGACCTAACCCTAACCCTAGGAGGACACCTTAAGCTCAACCCCAACCCTAACCTGACCCTCACACTAACTCCAACCGTAACATTGTACCGAAAACTAACAGTAGCCCTAAACTTACTCCCTCAAACTAAGTTCAAACCTAACCTAACCTGAAGCCTAACTCAAACAATAGACCTAACTCTAACCCTAGGCGGACACCTTAAGCTTGACCCCAACCCTAACCTGACCCTGACGCTTACTCCAACCGTAACAGTTAAACGAAAACTAACAGTAGCCCTAAATTGTCTCCCTCAAACGAAGTTCAAACCTAACCTTACCTGAAGCCTAACTCAAACAATAGACTTAACCCTAACCCTAGGCGGACACCTTAAGCTTAACCCCAACCCTAACCTGACCCTGAGGCTAAATCCAACCGTAACACTGAATCGAAAACTAACAGTGGCCCTAAACTGACTCCCTAAAACTAAGTTCAAACCTAACTTAACCTGAAGCCTAAATCAAATCATAGACCTAACCCTAACCCTAGGCGGACACCTTATGCTTAACCCCCAACCTAACCTGACCCTGACGCGTACACCAACTGTAACAGTTAACCGAAAACTAACAGTAGCCCTAAACTTACTCCCTCAAACTAACTTCAAACCTAACCTAACCTGAAGCCTAAATCAAACCATACACCTAACCCTAACCCTAGGCGGACACCTTAAGCTCAACCCCAACCCTAACCTGGCCCTGACACTAACTCCAACAGTAACAGTTACCCGAAAACTAACAATAGCCCTAAATTTACTCCCTCAAACTAACTTAAAACCTAACCTAACTTGAAGCCTAACTCAAACCATAGACCTAACCCTAACCCTAGGCGGACACCTGAAACTCAACCACAACACTAACCACACCCTGACGCGATCTCCAACCGTAACACTAAACCGAAATCTAACAGTAGCCCTAAACTTACTCCCTCAAACTAAGTTCAAACCTAACCTAACCTGGAGCCTAACTCAAACCACAGACCTAACCCTAACCCTAGGAGGACACCTTAAGCTCAACCCCAACCCTAACCTGACCCTCACGCTAACTCCAACCGTAACACAGAACCGAAAACTAACAGTAGCCCTAAACTTACTCCCTCAAACTAAGTTCAAACCTAACCTATCCTGAAGCCTAACTCAAACAATAGACCTAACCCTAACCCTAGGCGGACACCTTATGCTTAACCCCCACCCTAACCTGACCCTGACGCTTACTCCAACCGTAACAGTTAAACGAAAACTAACAGTAGCCCTAAACTTACTCCCTGAAACTAAGTTCAAACCTAACCTAACCTGAAGCCTAACTCAAACCACAGACCTAACCCTAACCCTACGCAGACACCTGAAGCTCAACCCCAACCCTAACCTGACCCTGACGCTATCTCCAACCGTAACACTGAACCGAAAACTAACAGTAGCCCTAAACTTAATCCCTCAAACTAAGTTCAAACCTAACCTAACCTGAAGCCTAACTCAAACCATAGACCTAACCCTAACCCTAGGCGGACACCTTAAGCTCAACCCCAACCCTAACCGGACCCTCACGCTAACTCCAAACCTAACATTGAACCGAAAACTAACAGTAGCCCTAAACTTACTCCCTCAAACTAAGTTCAATCCTAACCTAACCTGAAGCCTAAATGAAACCATAGACCTAACCCTAACCCTAGGCGGACACCTTATGCTTAACCACCACCCTAAGTTGACCCTGACGCTTACTCCAACCGTAACAGTTAAACGAAAACTAACAGTAGCCCTAAACTGTCTCCCACAAACTAAGTTCAAACCTAACCTAACCTGAAGCCTAACTCAAACAATAGACCTAACCCTAACCCTAGGCGGACACCTGAAGCTCAATCACAACCCTAACCTGACCCTGACGCTATCTCCAACCGTAACACTGAACCGAAAACTAACAGTAACCCTAAACTTACTCCCTCAAACTAAGTTCAAACCTAACCTAACTTGAAGCCTCACTCAAACCACAGACCTAACCCTAACCCTAGGAGGACACCTTAAGCTCAACCCCAACCCTAACCTGACCCTCACGCTAACTCCAACCGTAACACTGTACCGAAAACTAACAGTAGCCCTAAAATTACTCCCTCAAACTAAGTTCAAACCTAACCTAACCTGAAGCCTAACTCAAACAATAGACCTAACCCTAACCCTAGGCGGACACCTTAAGCTTGACCCCAACCCTAACCTGACCCTGACGCTTACTCCAACCGTAACACTGAACCGAAAACTAACAGTAGCCCTAAACTTACTCCCTCAAACTAAGTTCAAACCTAACCTAACCTGAAGCCTAACTCAAACCACAGACCTAACCCTAACCCTACGCAGACACCTGAAGCTCAACCCCAACCCTAACCTGACCCTGACGCTATCTCCAACCGTAACACTGAACCGAAAACTAACAGTAGCCCTAAACTTAATCCCTCAAACTAAGTTCAAACCTAACCTAACCTGAAGCCTAACTCAAACCATAGACCTAACCCTAACCCTAGGCGGACACCTTAAGCTCAACCCCAACCCTAACCGGACCCTCACGCTAACTCCAACCCTAACATTGAACCGAAAACTAACAGTAGCCCTAAACTTACTCCCTCAAACTAAGTTCAATCCTAACCTAACCTGAAGCCTAAATGAAACCATAGACCTAACCCTAACCCTAGGCGGACACCTTATGCTTAACCACCACCCTAAGTTGACCCTGACGCTTACTCCAACCGTAACAGTTAAACGAAAACTAACAGTAGCCCTAAACTGTCTCCCACAAACTAAGTTCAAACCTAACCTAACCTGAAGCCTAACTCAAACAATAGACCTAACCCTAACCCTAGGCGGACACCTGAAGCTCAATCACAACCCTAACCTGACCCTGACGCTATCTCCAACCGTAACACTGAACCGAAAACTAACAGTAACCCTAAACTTACTCCCTCAAACTAAGTTCAAACCTAACCTAACCTGAAGCCTCACTCAAACCACAGACCTAACCCTAACCCTAGGAGGACACCTTAAGCTCAACCCCAACCCTAACCTGACCCTCACGCTAACTCCAACCGTAACACTGTACCGAAAACTAACAGTAGCCCTAAAATTACTCCCTCAAACTAAGTTCAAACCTAACCTAACCTGAAGCCTAACTCAAACCACAGACCTAACCCTAACCCTAGGCAGACACCTTAAGCTCAACCCCAACCCTAACCGGACCGTCACGCTAACTCCAAACGTAACATTGAACCGAAAACTAACAGTAGCCCTAAACTTACTCCCTCAAACTAAGTTCAATCCTAACCTAACCTGAAGCCTAAATGAAACCATAGACCTAACCCTAACCCTAGGCGGACACCTTAAGCTCAACCCCAACCCTAACCTGACCCTGACGCTATCTCCAACCGTAACACTGAACCGAAAACTAACAGTAACCCTAAACTTATTCCCTCAAACTAAGTTCAAACCTAACCTAACCTGAAGCCTAACTCAAACCACAGACCTAACCCTAACCCTAGGCGGACACCTTAAGCTTATCCCCAACCCTAACCTGACCCTCACGCTAACTCCAACCATAACACTGAACCGAAAACTAACAGTAGCCCTAAACTTACTCCCTCAAACTAACTTCAAACCTAACCTAACCTGAAGCCTAAATTAAACCATACACCTAACCCTAACCCTAGGCGGACACCTTAAGCTCAACCCCAACCCTAACCTGACCTCCAGGCTAACTCCAACCATATCACTGAACCGAAAACTAAGAGTAGTCCTAAACTTACTCCCTCAAACTAAGTTCAATCCTAACCTAACCTGAAGCCTAAATGAAACCATAGACCTAACCCTAACCCTAGGCGGACACCTTATGGTTAACCCCCACCATAACCTGACCCTGACGCTTACTCCAACCGTAACAGTTAAACGAAAACTAACAGTAGCCCTAAACTTACTCCCTCAAACTAAGTTCAAACCTAACCTAACCTGAAGCCTAAATCAAACCATACACCTAACCCTAACCCTAGGCGGACACCTTAAGCTCAACCCCAACCCTAACCTGGCTCTGACGCTAACTCCAACAGTAACAGTTACCTGAAAACTAACAGTAGCCCTAAACTTACTCCCTCAAACTAACTTCAAACCTAACCTAACTTGAAGCCTAACTCAAACCATAGACCTAACCCTAACCCTAGGCGGACACCTGAAACTCAACCACAACCCTAACCAGACCCTGACGCTATCTCCAACCGTAATACTGAACCGAAAACTAACAGTAGCCCTAAACTTACTCCCTCAAACTAAGTTCAAACCTAACCTAACCTGAAGCCTAACTCAAACCATAGACCTAACCCTAACCCAAGGCGGACACCTGAAGCTCAACACCAACCCTAACATGACCCTGACGCTATCTCCAACCGTAACACTGAACCGAAAACTAACAGTAGCCCTAAACTTACTCCCTCAAACTAAGTTCAAACCTAACCTAACCTGAACCCTAACTCAAACCACAGACCTAACCCTAACCTAGGCGGACACCTTAAGCTCAACCCCAACCCTAAACTGGCCCTGACGCTAACTCCAACCGTAACAGTTACCCGAAAACTAACAGTAGCCCTAAACTTACTGCCTCAAACTAAGTTCCAACCTAACCTAACCTGAAGCCTAAATCAAACCATACACCTAACACTAACCCTAGGCGGACACCTGAAGTTCAAACCCAACCCTAACCTGACCCTCACGCTAACTCCAACCGTAACACTGAACTGAAAACTAACAGTAGCCCAAAACTTAATCCCTCAAACTAAGTTCAAACCTATCCTAACCTGAAGCCTAACTCAAACCATAGACCTAACCCTAACCTTAGGCTGACACCTGAAGCTCAACCCCAACCCTAACCTGACCATGACGCTATCTCCAACCGTAACACTGAACCGAAAACTAACAGTAGCCCTAAACTTACTCCCTCAAACTAAGTTCAAACCTAACCTAACCTGAAGCCTAACTCAAACCACAGACGTAACCCTAACCCTAGGCGGACACCTTAAGCTCAACCCCAACCCTAACCGGACCCTCACGCTAACTCCAAACCTAACATTGAACCGAAAACTAACAGTAGCCCTAAACTTACTCCCTCAAACTAAGTTCAATCCTAACCTAACCTGAAGACTAAATGAAACCATAGACCTAATCCTAACCCTAGGCGGACACCTTATGCTTAACCCCCACCCTAACTTGACCCTGACGCTTACTCCAACCGTAACAGTTAAACGAAAACTAACAGTAGCCCTAAACTGTCTCCCACAAACTAAGTTAAAACCTAACCTAACCTGAAGCCTAACTCAAACAATAGACCTAACCCTAACCCTAGGCGGACACCTTAAGCTCAACCCCAACCCTAACCTAGCCCTGACGCTAACTCCAACAGTAACAGTTACCCGAAAACTAACAGTAGCCCTTACTCCCTCAAACTAACTTCAAACCTAACCTAACTTGAAGCCTAACTCAAACCATAGACCTAACCCTAACCCTAGGCGGACACCTGAAACTGAACCACAACCCTAAGCAAACCCTGACGCTATCTCCAACCGTAACACTGAACCGAAAACTAACAGTAGCCCTAAACTTACTCCCTCAAACTAAGTTCAAACCTACCCTAACCTGGACCCTAACTCAAACCATAGACCTAACCCTAACCCTAGGCGGACACCTGAAGCTCAATCACAACCCTAACCTGACCCTGACGCTATCTCCAACCGTAACACTGAACCGAAAACTAACAGTAGCCCTAAACTTACTCCCTCAAACTAAGTTCAAACCTAACCTAACCTGAAGCTTCACTCAAACCACAGACCTAACCCTAACCTTGGAGGACAACTTAAGCTTAACCCCAACCCTAACCTGACCCTCACGCTAACTCCAACCGTAACACTGAACCGAAAACTAACAGTAGCCCTAAACTTACTGCCTCAAACTAAGTTCAAACCTAACCTAACCTGAAGACTAACTCAAACAATAGACCTAACCCTAACCCTAGGCGGACACCTTAAGCTTGACCCCAACCCTAACCTGACCTCCAGGCTAACTCCAACCATATCAATGAACCGAAAACTAAGAGTAGTCCTAAACTTACTCCCTCAAACTAAGTTCAATCCTAACCTAACCTGAAGCCTAAATGAAACCATAGACCTAACCCTAACCCTAGTCGGACACCTTATGCTTAACCCCCACACTAACCTGACCCTGACATTTACTCCAACCGTAACAGTTAAACGAAAACTAACAGTAGCCCTAAACTGACTCTCTCAAACTAAGTTCAAACCTAACCTAACATGAAGCCTAAATCAAATCATAGACCTAACCCTAACCTTAGGCGGACACCTTATGCTTAACCCCCACCCTAACCTGACCCTGACGCTTACTCCAACTGTAACAGTTAACCGAAAACTAACATTAGCCCTAAACTTACTCCCTCAAACTAACTTCAAACCTAACCTAACCTGAAGCCTAAATCAAATCAAACACCTAACCCTAACCCTAGGCGGACACTTTAAGCTCAACCCCAACCCGAACCTGGCCCTGACGCTAACTCCAACAGTAACAGTTACCCGAAAACTAACAGTAGCCCTAAACTTACTCCCTCAAACTAACTTCAAACCTAACCTTACTTGAAGCCTAACTCAAACCATAGACCTAACCCTAACCCTAGGCGGACACCTGAAACTCAACCACAACCCTAACCAGACCCTGACGCTATCTCCAACCGTAACACTGAACCGAAAACTAACAGTAGCCCTAAACTTACTCCCTCAAACTAAGTTCAAACCTAACCTAACCTGAAGCCTCACTCAAACCACAGACCTAACCCTAACCCTAGGAGGACACCTTAAGCTCAACCCCAACCCTAACCTGACCCTCACGCTAACTCCAACCGTAACACTGTACCGAAAACTAACAGTAGCCCTAAAATTACTCCCTCAAACTAAGTTCAAACCTAACCTAACCTGAAGCCTAACTCAAACAATAGACCTAACCCTAACCCTAGGCGGACACCTTAAGCTTGACCCCAACCCTAACCTGACCCTGACGCTTACTCCAACCGTAACACTGAACCGAAAACTAACAGTAGCCCTAAACTTACTCCCTCAAACTAAGTTCAAACCTAAGCTAACCTGAAGCCTAACTCAAACCACAGACCTAACCCTAACCCTACGCAGACACCTGAAGCTCAACCCCAACCCTAACCTGACCCTGACGCTATCTCCAACCGTAACACTGAACCGAAAACTAACAGTAGCCCTAAACTTAATCCCTCAAACTAAGTTCAAACCTAACCTAACCTGAAGCCTAACTCAAACCATAGACCTAACCCTAACCCTAGGCGGACACCTTAAGCTCAACCCCAACCCTAACCGGACCCTCACGCTAACTCCAAACCTAACATTGAACCGAAAACTAACAGTAGCCCTAAACTTACTCCCTCAAACTAAGTTCAATCCTAACCTAACCTGAAGCCTAAATGAAACCATAGACCTAACCCTAACCCTAGGCGGACACCTTATGCTTAACCACCACCCTAAGTTGACCCTGACGCTTACTCCAACCGTAACAGTTAAACGAAAACTAACAGTAGCCCTAAACTGTCTCCCACAAACTAAGTTCAAACCTAACCTAACCTGAAGCCTAACTCAAACAATAGACCTAACCCTAACCCTAGGCGGACACCTGAAGCTCAATCACAACCCTAACCTGACCCTGACGCTATCTCCAACCGTAACACTGAACCGAAAACTAACAGTAACCCTAAACTTACTCCCTCAAACTAAGTTCAAACCTAACCTAACCTGAAGCCTCACTCAAACCACAGACCTAACCCTAACCCTAGGAGGACACCTTAAGCTCAACCCCAACCCTAACCTGACCCTCACGCTAACTCCAACCGTAACACTGTACCGAAAACTAACAGTAGCCCTAAAATTACTCCCTCAAACTAAGTTCAAACCTAACCTAACCTGAAGCCTAACTCAAACCACAGACCTAACCCTAACCCTAGGCAGACACCTTAAGCTCAACCCCAACCCTAACCGGACCGTCACGCTAACTCCAAACGTAACATTGAACCGAAAACTAACAGTAGCCCTAAACTTACACCCTCAAACTAAGTTCAATCCTAACCTAACCTGAAGCCTAAATGAAACCATAGACCTAACCCTAACCCTAGGCGGACACTTTATGCTTAACCCCCACCCTAACCTCACCCTGACGCTTACTCCAACCGTAACAGTTAAACGAAAACTAACAGTAGCCCTAAACTGTCTCCATCAAACTAAGTTCAAACCTAACCTAACCTGAAGCCTAACTCAAACAATACACTTAAGCCTAACCCTAGGCGGACACCTTAAGCTTAACCCCAACCCTAACCTGACCCTGAGGCTAAATCCAACCGTAACAGTTACCCGAAAACTAACAGTAGCCCTAAACTTACTGCCTCAAACTAAGTTCCAACCTAACCTAACCTGAAGCCTAAATCAAACCATACACCTAACCCTAACCCTAGGCGGACACCTGAAGTTCAAACCCATCCCTAACCTGACCCTCACGCTAATTCCAACCGAAACACTGAACCGAAAACTAACAGTAACCCTAAACTTAATCCCTCAAACTAAGTTCAAACCTAACCTAACCTGAAGCCTAACTCAAACCATAGACCTAACCCTAACCCTAGGCGGACACCTTAAGCTCAACCCCAACCCTAACCGGACCCTCACGCTAACTCCAAACGTAACATTGAACCGAAAACTAACAGTAGCCCTAAACTTACTCCCTCAAACTAAGTTCAATCCTAACCTAACCTGAAGCCTAAATAAAACCATTGACCTAACCCTAACCCTAGGCACACACCTTATGCTTAACCCGCACCCTAACTTGACCCTGATGCTTACTCCAACCGTAACAGTTAAACGAAAACTAACAGTAGCCCTAAACTGTCTCCCACAAACTAAGTTCAAACCTAACTTAACCTGAAGCCTAACTCAAACAATAGACGTAACCCTAACCCTAGGCGGACACCTTAATCTCAACCCCAACCCTAACCTGGCGCTGACGCTAACTCCAACAGTAACAGTTACCCGAAAACTAACAGTAGCCCTAAACTTACTCCCTCAAACTAACTTCAAACCTATCCTAACTTGAAGCATAACTCAAACCACAGACCTACCCCTAACCCTAGGCGGACACCTTAAGCTCAACCGCAACCCTAACCTGGCCCTGACGCTAACTCCAACAGTAACAGTTACCCGAAAAATAACAGTAGCCCTAAACTTACTCCCTCAAACTAAGTTCAAACCTAACCTAACCTGAAGCCTAACTCAAACCACAGACCTAACCCTAACCCTAGGCGGACACCTGAAGCTCAATCACAACCCTAACCTGACCCTGACGCTATCTCCAAACGTAACACTGAACCGAAAACTAACAGTAGCCCTAAACTTACTCCCTCAAACTAAGTTCAAACCTAACCTAACCTGAAGCCTCACTCAAACCACAGACCTAACCCTAAACCTAGGAGGACACCTTAAGCTCAACCCCAACCCTAACCTGACCCTCACACTAACTCCAACCGTAACACTGTACCGAAAACTAACAGTAGCCCTAAACTTACTCCCTCAAACTAAGTTCAAACCTAACCTAACCTGAAGCCTAACTCAAACAATAGACCTAACCCTAACCCTAGGCGGACACCTTAAGCTTGACCCCAACCCTAACCTGACCCTGACGCTTACTCCAACCGTAACAGTTAAACGAAAACTAACAGTAGCCCTAAATTGTCTCCCTCAAACGAAGTTCAAACCTAACCTTACCTGAAGCCTAACTCAAACAATAGACTTAACCCTAACCCTAGGCGGACACCTTAAGCTTAACCCCAACCCTAACCGACCCTGAGGCTAAATCCAACCATAACACTGAATCGAAAACTAACAGTGGCCCTAAACTGACTCCCTAAAACTAAGTTCAAACCTAACCTAACCTGAAGCCTAAATCAAATCATAGACCTAACCCTAACCCTAGGCGGACACCTGAAGCTCAACCCCAACCCTAACCTAACCCTGACGCTATCTCCAACCGTAACACTGAACCGAAAACTAACAGTAGCCCTAAACTTACTCCCTCAAACTAAGTTCAAACCTAACCTAACCTGAACCCTAACTCAAACCATAGACCTAACCCTAACCCTAGGCGGACACCTGAAGCTCAACCCCAACCCTAACCTGACCCTGACGCTACCTCCAACCGTAACACTGAACCGAAAAGTAACAGTAGCCCTAAACTTACTCCCTCAAACTAACTTCAAACCTAACCTAACCTGAAGCCTAACTCAAACCATAGACCTAACCCTAACCCTAGGCGGAAACCTTAAGCTCAACCCCAGTCCTAAAATGGCCCAGACGCTAACTCCAACCATAACAGTTACCCGAAAACTAACAGTAGCCCTAAACTTACTCCCTCAAACTAAGTTCAAACATAACCTAACCTGAAGCCTAAATCAAACCATACACCTAACCCCAACCCTAGGCGGACACCTTAAGCTCAACCCCAACCCTAACCTGACCCTCACGCTAAATCCAACCGTAACACTGAACTGAAAACTGACAGTAGCCCTAAACTTACTCCCTCAAACTAAGTTCAAACCTAACCTAACCTGAAGCCTAACTCAAACCATAGACCTAAACCTAACCCCAGGAGGACACCTGAAGCTCAACCCCAACGCTAACCTGACCCTGACGCTATCTCAAACCGTAACACTGAACCGAAAACTAACAGTAGCCCTAAACATACTCCCTCAAACTAAGTTCAAACCTAACCTAACCTTAAGCCTAACTCAAACCATAGACCTAACCCTAACCCTAGGCGGACACCTGAAGCTCAACCCCAACGCTAACCTGACCCTAACGCTATCTCCAACCGTAACACTGAACCGAAAACTAACAGTAGCCCTAAACTTACTCCCTCAAACTAAGTTCAAACCTAACCTAACCTGAAGCCTAACTCAAACCATAGACCTAACCCTAACCCTAGGCGGACACCTTAAGCTCAACCCCAACCCTAACCTGGCCCTGACGCTAACTCCAACCATAACAGTTACCCGAAAACTAACAGTCGCCCTAAACTTACTCCCTCAAACTAAGTTCAAACCTAACCTAACCTGAAGCCTAAATCAAACCATACACCTAACCCTAACCCTAGGCGGACACCTTAAGCTCCATACCAACTCTATCCTGACCCTCACGCTAAATCCAACCGTAACACTGAACCGAAAACTAACAGTAGAACTAAACTTACTCCCTCAAACTAAGTTCAAACCTACCGTATCCTGAAGCCTAACTCAAACCATAGACCTAAGCCTAACCCTAGGCGGACACCTTAAGCTCAACCCCAACCCTAACCTGGCCCTGACGCTAACTCCAACCATAACAGTTACCCGAAAACTAACAGTCGCCCTAAACTTACTCCCTCAAACTAAGTTCAAACCTAACCTAACCTGAAGCCTAAATCAAACCATACACCTAAACCTAACCCTAGGCGGACACCTGAAGCTCAACCCCAACCCTAACCTGACCCTGACGCTATCTCCAACCGTAACACTGAACCGAAAACTAACAGTAGCCCTAAACTTACCCCCTCAAACTAAGTTCAAACCTAACCTAACCTGAAGCCTAACTCAAACCATAGACCTAACCCTAACCCTAGGCGGACACCTGAAGCTCAACCCCAACCCTAAACTGACCCTCACGCTCTCTCCAACCGTAACACTGAACCGAAAACTAACAGTAGCCCTAAACTTACTCCCTCAAACTAAGTTCAAACCTAACCTAACCTGAAGCCTAAATCAAACCATACACCTAACCCTAACCCTAGGCGGACACCTTAAGCTCAAGCCCAACCCTAACCTGACCTTCACGCTAACTCCAACCGTAACACTGAACAGAAAACTAACAGTAGCCCTAAACTGACTCCCTCAAACTAAGTTCAAACCTAACCTAACCTGAAGCCTAACTCAAACCATAGACCTAACCCTAACCCTAGGCGGACACCTGAAGCTCAACCCCAACCCTAACCTGACCCTGACGCTATCTCCAACCGTAACACTGAACCGAAAAGTAACAGTAGCCCTAAACTTACTCCCTCAAACTAACATCAAACCTAACCTAACCTGAAGCCTAACTCAAACCATAGACCTAACCCTAACCCTAGGCGGACACCTTAAGCTCAACCCCAGTCCTAAAATGGCCCAGACGCTAACTCCAACCATAACAGTTACCCGAAAACTAACAGTAGCCCTAAACTTACTCCCTCAAACTAAGTTCAAACATAACCTAACCTGAAGCCTAAATCAAACCATACACCTAACCCCAACCCTAGGCGGACACCTTAAGCTCAACCCCAACCCTAACCTGACCCTCACGCTAAATCCAACCGTAACACTGAACTGAAAACTAACAGTAGCCCTAAACTTACTCCCTCAAAATAATTTCAAACCTAACCTAACCTGAAGCCTAACTCAAACCATAGACCTAAACCTAACCCCAGGAGGACACCTGAAGCTCAACCCCAACGCTAACCTGACCCTGACGCTATCTCAAACCGTAACACTGAACCGAAAACTAACAGTAGCCCTAAACATACTCCCTCAAACTAAGTTCAAACCTAACCTAACCTTAAGCCTAACTCAAACCATAGACCTAACCCTAACCCTAGGCGGACACCTGAAGCTCAACCCCAACGCTAACCTGACCCTAACGCTATCTCCAACCGTAACACTGAACCGAAAACTAACAGTAGCCCTAAACTTACTCCCTCAAACTAAGTTCAAACCTAACCTAACCTGAAGCCTAACTCAAACCATAGACCTAACCCTAACCCTAGGCGGACACCTTAAGCTCAACCCCAACCCTAACCTGGCCCTGACGCTAACTCCAACCATAACAGTTACCCGAAAACTAACAGTCGCCCTAAACTTACTCCCTCAAACTAAGTTCAAACCTAACCTAACCTGAAGCCTAAATCAAACCATACACCTAACCCTAACCCTAGGCGGACAACTTAAGCTCCATACCAACCCTATCCTGACCCTCACGCTAAATCCAACCGTAACACTGAACCGAAAACTAACAGTAGAACTAAACTTACTCCCTCAAACTAAGTTCAAACCTACCGTATCCTGAAGCCTAACTCAAACCATAGACCTAACCCTAACCCTAGGCGGACACCTTAAGCTCAACCCCAACCCTAACCTGGCCCTGACGCTAACTCCAACCATAACAGTTACCCGAAAACTAACAGTCGCCCTAAACTTACTCCCTCAAACTAAGTTCAAACCTAACCTAACCTGAAGCCTAACTCAAACCATAGACCTAACCCTAACCCTAGGCGGACACCTGAAGCTCAACCCCAACCCTAAACTGACCCTCACGCTCTCTCCAACCGTAACACTGAACCGAAAACTAACAGTAGCCCTAAACTTACTCCCTCAAACTAAGTTCAAACCTAAACTAACCTGAAGCCTAAATCAAACCATACACCTAACCCTAACCCTAGGCGGACACCTTAAGCTCAAGCCCAACCCTAACCTGACCCTCACGCTAACTCCAACCGTAACACTGAACAGAAAACTAACAGTAGCCCTAAACTGACTCCCTCAAACTAAGTTCAAACCTAACCTAAACTGAAGCCTAACTCAAACCATAGACCTAACCCTAACCCTAGGCGGACACCTGAAGCTCAACCCCAACCCTAACCTGACCCTGACGCTATCTCCAACCGTAACACTGAACCGAAAACTAACAGTAGCCCTAAACTTACTCCGTCAAACTAACTTCAAACCTAACCTAACCTGAAGCCTAACTCAAACCATAGACCTAACCTTAACCCTAGGCGGACACCTTAAGCTCAACCCCAGTCCTAAAATGGCCCTGACGCTAACTCCAACCATAACAGTTACCCGAAAACTAACAGTAGCCCTAAACTTACTCGCTCAAATTAATTTCAAACCTAACCTAACCTGAAGCCTAACTCAAACCATAGACCTAACCCTAACCCTAGGTGGACACCTTAAGCCCAACCCCAACCCTAACCTGACCCTCACGCTAACTCCAACCGTAACACTGAACCGAAAACTAACAGTAGCCCTAAACTTACTCCCTCAAACTAAGTTCAAACCTAACCTAACCTGAAGCCTAACTCAAACCATAGACCTAACCCTAACCCTAGGAGGACACCTGAAGCTCAACCCCAACGCTAACCTCACCCTGACGCTATCTCCAACCGTAACAGTTAAACGAAAACTAACAGTAGCCCTAAACTTACTCCCTCAAACTAAGTTCAAACCTAACCTAACCTGAAGCCTAACTCAAACCATAGACCTAACCCTAACCCTAGGCGGACACCTTAATCTCAACCCCAACCCTAACCTGGCCCTGACGCTCACTCCAACCATAACAGTTACCCGAAAACTAACAGTAGCCCTAAACTTACTCCCTCAAACGAAGTTCAAAACTAACCTAACCTGAAGCCTAAATCAAACCATACACCTAACCCTAACCCTAGGCGGACACCTTAATCTCAACCCCAACCCTAACCTGACCCTCACGCTAACTCCAACCATAACACTGAACCGAAAACTAACATTAGCCCTAAACTTACTCCCTCAAACTAATTTCAAATCTAACCTAACCTGAAGCCTAACTCAAACCATAGACCTAAACCTAACCCTAGGCGGACACCTGAAGCTCAACCCCAACCCTAACCTGACCCTGACGCTATCTCCAACCGTAACACTGAACCGAAAACTAACAGTAGCCCTAAACTTACTCCCTCAAACTAAGTTCAAACCTAACCTATACTGAAGCCTAACTCAAACCATAGACCTAACCCTAACCCTTGGCAGACACCTTAAGCTCAACCCCAACCCTAAAATGGCCCTGACTCTAACTCCAACCATAACAGATACCCGAAAAATAACAGTAACCCTAAACTTACTCCCTCAAACTAAGTTCAAACCTAACCTAACCTGAAGCCTAAATCAAACCATACACCTAACCCTAACCCTAGTCGGACACCTTAAGCTCAACCCCAACCCTAAAATGACCCTCACGCTAACTGCAACCGAAACACTGAACCGAAAACAAAGAGTAGCCCTAAACTTACTCCCTCAAACTAAGTTCAAACCTAACCTAACCTGAAGCCTAAATCAAACCATACACCTAACCCTAACCCTAGGCGGACACCTTAAGCTCAAGCCCAACCCTAACCTGACCTTCACGCTAACTCCAACCGTAACACTGAACAGAAAACTAACAGTAGCCCTAAACT
Organism: Tupaia tana; assembly: GCA_026018925.1. Lineage (NCBI taxonomy): Eukaryota > Metazoa > Chordata > Mammalia > Scandentia > Tupaiidae > Tupaia > Tupaia tana. Next base: position 537,687 of record JAKSZU010000070.1, read on the forward strand.
GACTCCCTCAAACTAAGTTCAAACCTAACCTAACCTGAAGCCTAACTCAAACCATAGACCTAACCCTAACCCTAGGCGGACACCTGAAGCTCAACCCCAACCCTAACCTGACCCTGACGCTATCTCCAACCGTAACACTGAACCGAAAAGTAACAGTAGCCCTAAACTTACTCCCTCAAACTAACATCAAACCTAACCTAACCTGAAGCCTAACTCAAACCATAGACCTAACCCTAACCCTAGGCGGACACCTTAAGCTCAACCCCAGTCCTAAAATGGCCCAGACGCTAACTCCAACCATAACAGTTACCCGAAAACTAACAGTAGCCCTAAACTTACTCCCTCAAACTAAGTTCAAACATAACCTAACCTGAAGCCTAAATCAAACCATACACCTAACCCCAACCCTAGGCGGACACCTTAAGCTCAACCCCAACCCTAACCTGACCCTCACGCTAAATCCAACCGTAACACTGAACTGAAAACTAACAGTAGCCCTAAACTTACTCCCTCAAAATAATTTCAAACCTAACCTAACCTGAAGCCTAACTCAAACCATAGACCTAAACCTAACCCCAGGAGGACACCTGAAGCTCAACCCCAACGCTAACCTGACCCTGACGCTATCTCAAACCGTAACACTGAACCGAAAACTAACAGTAGCCCTAAACATACTCCCTCAAACTAAGTTCAAACCTAACCTAACCTTAAGCCTAACTCAAACCATAGACCTAACCCTAACCCTAGGCGGACACCTGAAGCTCAACCCCAACGCTAACCTGACCCTAACGCTATCTCCAACCGTAACACTGAACCGAAAACTAACAGTAGCCCTAAACTTACTCCCTCAAACTAAGTTCAAACCTAACCTAACCTGAAGCCTAACTCAAACCATAGACCTAACCCTAACCCTAGGCGGACACCTTAAGCTCAACCCCAACCCTAACCTGGCCCTGACGCTAACTCCAACCATAACAGTTACCCGAAAACTAACAGTCGCCCTAAACTTACTCCCTCAAACTAAGTTCAAACCTAACCTAACCTGAAGCCTAAATCAAACCATACACCTAACCCTAACCCTAGGCGGACAACTTAAGCTCCATACCAACCCTATCCTGACCCTCACGCTAAATCCAACCGTAACACTGAACCGAAAACTAACAGTAGAACTAAACTTACTCCCTCAAACTAAGTTCAAACCTACCGTATCCTGAAGCCTAACTCAAACCATAGACCTAACCCTAACCCTAGGCGGACACCTTAAGCTCAACCCCAACCCTAACCTGGCCCTGACGCTAACTCCAACCATAACAGTTACCCGAAAACTAACAGTCGCCCTAAACTTACTCCCTCAAACTAAGTTCAAACCTAACCTAACCTGAAGCCTAACTCAAACCATAGACCTAACCCTAACCCTAGGCGGACACCTGAAGCTCAACCCCAACCCTAAACTGACCCTCACGCTCTCTCCAACCGTAACACTGAACCGAAAACTAACAGTAGCCCTAAACTTACTCCCTCAAACTAAGTTCAAACCTAAACTAACCTGAAGCCTAAATCAAACCATACACCTAACCCTAACCCTAGGCGGACACCTTAAGCTCAAGCCCAACCCTAACCTGACCCTCACGCTAACTCCAACCGTAACACTGAACAGAAAACTAACAGTAGCCCTAAACTGACTCCCTCAAACTAAGTTCAAACCTAACCTAAACTGAAGCCTAACTCAAACCATAGACCTAACCCTAACCCTAGGCGGACACCTGAAGCTCAACCCCAACCCTAACCTGACCCTGACGCTATCTCCAACCGTAACACTGAACCGAAAACTAACAGTAGCCCTAAACTTACTCCGTCAAACTAACTTCAAACCTAACCTAACCTGAAGCCTAACTCAAACCATAGACCTAACCTTAACCCTAGGCGGACACCTTAAGCTCAACCCCAGTCCTAAAATGGCCCTGACGCTAACTCCAACCATAACAGTTACCCGAAAACTAACAGTAGCCCTAAACTTACTCGCTCAAATTAATTTCAAACCTAACCTAACCTGAAGCCTAACTCAAACCATAGACCTAACCCTAACCCTAGGTGGACACCTTAAGCCCAACCCCAACCCTAACCTGACCCTCACGCTAACTCCAACCGTAACACTGAACCGAAAACTAACAGTAGCCCTAAACTTACTCCCTCAAACTAAGTTCAAACCTAACCTAACCTGAAGCCTAACTCAAACCATAGACCTAACCCTAACCCTAGGAGGACACCTGAAGCTCAACCCCAACGCTAACCTCACCCTGACGCTATCTCCAACCGTAACAGTTAAACGAAAACTAACAGTAGCCCTAAACTTACTCCCTCAAACTAAGTTCAAACCTAACCTAACCTGAAGCCTAACTCAAACCATAGACCTAACCCTAACCCTAGGCGGACACCTTAATCTCAACCCCAACCCTAACCTGGCCCTGACGCTCACTCCAACCATAACAGTTACCCGAAAACTAACAGTAGCCCTAAACTTACTCCCTCAAACGAAGTTCAAAACTAACCTAACCTGAAGCCTAAATCAAACCATACACCTAACCCTAACCCTAGGCGGACACCTTAATCTCAACCCCAACCCTAACCTGACCCTCACGCTAACTCCAACCATAACACTGAACCGAAAACTAACATTAGCCCTAAACTTACTCCCTCAAACTAATTTCAAATCTAACCTAACCTGAAGCCTAACTCAAACCATAGACCTAAACCTAACCCTAGGCGGACACCTGAAGCTCAACCCCAACCCTAACCTGACCCTGACGCTATCTCCAACCGTAACACTGAACCGAAAACTAACAGTAGCCCTAAACTTACTCCCTCAAACTAAGTTCAAACCTAACCTATACTGAAGCCTAACTCAAACCATAGACCTAACCCTAACCCTTGGCAGACACCTTAAGCTCAACCCCAACCCTAAAATGGCCCTGACTCTAACTCCAACCATAACAGATACCCGAAAAATAACAGTAACCCTAAACTTACTCCCTCAAACTAAGTTCAAACCTAACCTAACCTGAAGCCTAAATCAAACCATACACCTAACCCTAACCCTAGTCGGACACCTTAAGCTCAACCCCAACCCTAAAATGACCCTCACGCTAACTGCAACCGAAACACTGAACCAAAAACAAAGAGTAGCCCTAAACTTACTCCCTCAAACTAAGTTCAAACCTAACCTAACCTGAAGCCTAAATCAAACCATACACGTAACCCTAACCCTAGGCGGACACCTTAAGCCCAACCCCAACCCTAACCTGACCCTCACGCTAACTCCAACCGTAACACTGAACCGAAAACTAACAGTAGCCCTAAACTTACTCCCTCAAACTAAGTTCAAACCTAACCTAACCTGAAGCCTAAATCAAACCATACACCTAACCCTAACCCTAGGCGGACACCTTAAGCTCAACCCCAACCCTAACCTGACCCTGACGCTATCTCCAAACGTAACACAGAACCGAAAACTATCTGTAGCCCTAAACTTACTCCCTCAAACTAAGTTCAAACCTAACCTAACCTGAAGCCTAAATCAAACCATACACCTAACCCTAACCCTAGGCGGACACCTTAAGCTCAACCCCAACCCTAACCTGGCCCTGACGCTAACTCCAACCATAACAGTTACCCGAAAACTAACAGTCGCCCTAAACTTACTCCCTCAAACTAAGTTCAAACCTAACCTAACCTGAAGCCTAAATCAAACCATACACCTAACCCTAACCCTAGGCGGACACCTTAAGCTCAACCCCAACCCTAACCTGACCCTCACGCTAACTCCAACCGTAACAGTAAACCGAAAACTAACATTAGCCCTAAACTTACTCCGTCAAACTAATTTCAAGCCTAACCTAACCTGAAGCCTAACTCAAACCAAAGACCTAACCCTAACCCTAGGCGGACACCTGATGCACAACCCCAACCCTAACCTGACCCTGACGCTAACTCCAACCGTAACACTGAACCGAAAACTAACAGTAGCCCTACACTTACTCCCTCAAACTAAGTTCAAACCTAACCTAACCTGAAGCCTAACTCAAAACATAGACCTAACCCTAACACTAGGCGGACACCTTAAGATGAACCCCAACCCTAACCTGGCCCTGACGCTAACTCCAACCATAACAGTTACCAGAAAACGAACAGTCGGCCTAAACTTACTCCCTCAAACTAAGCTCAAACCGAACCTTACCTGAAGCCTAAATCAAACCATACACCTAACCCTAACCCTAGCCGGACACCTTAAGCTCAACCCCAACCCTAACCTGACCCTCACGCTAACTCCAACCGTAACAGTGAACCGAAAACTAACATTAGCCCTAAACTTACTCCCTCAAACAAATTTCAAGCCTTACCTAACCTGAAGCCTAACTCAAACCATAGACCTAACCCTAACCCTAGGCGGACACCTGAAGCACAACCCCAACCCTAACCTGACCCTGACGCTATCTCCAACCGTAACACTGAACCGAAAACTAACAGTAGCCCTAAACTTACTCCCTCAAACTAAGTTCAATCCTAACCTAACCTGAAGCCTAACTCAAACCATAGACCTAACCCTAACCCTAGGGGGATACCTGAAGCTCAACCCCAACCCTAACCTGACGCTGACGCTATCTCCAAACGTAACACTCAACCGAAAACTAACAGTAGCCCTAAACTTACTCCCTCAAACTAAGTTCAAACCTAACCTAACCAGAAGCCTAACTCAAACCATAGACCTAACCCTAACCCTAGGCGGACACCTTAAGCTCAACCCCAACCCTAAAATGGCGCTGACTCTAACTCCAACCATAACAGATACCCGAAAAATAACAGTAGCCCTAAACTTATTCCCTCAAACTAAGTTCAAACCTAACCTAAACTGAAGCCTAAATCAAATCATACACCCAACCCTAGACAGACACCTTAAGCTCAACCCCAACCCTAAAATGACCCTCACGCTAACTCCAACCAAAACACTGAACCGAAAACAAACAGTAGCCCTAAACTTACTCCCTAAAACTAAGTTCAAACCTAACCTAACCTGAAGCCTAAATCATACCATACACCTAACCCTAAACCTAGGCGGACACCTTAAGCTGAACCCCAACCCTAACCTGACCCTCACGCTAACTCCAACCGTAACACCGAACCGAAAACTAACAGTAGCCCTAAACTTACTCCCTCAAACTAAGTTCAAACCTAACCTAACCTGAAGCCTGAATCAAACGATACACCTAACCCTAACCCTAGGCGGACACCTTAAGCTCAACCCCAACCCTAACCTGACCCTCACGCTAACTCCAACCGTAACAGTGAACCAAAAACTAACATTAGCCCTAAACTTACTCCCTCAAACTAATTTCAAGCCTAAACTAACCTGAAGCCTAACTCAAACCATAGACCTAACCCTAACCCTAGGCGGACACCTGAAGCACAACCCCAACCCTAAACTGACCCTGACGCAATCTCCAACCGTAACACTGAACCGAAAACTAACAGTAGCCCTAAACTTACTCCCTCAAACTAAGTTCAAACCTAACCTAACCTGAAGCCTAACTCAAACCATAGACCTAACCCTAACCCTAGGCGGACACCTGAAGCTCAACCCCAATTCCAACCTGACCCTGACGCTATCTCCAAACGTAACACTGAACCGAAAACTAACAGTAGCCCTAAACTTACTCCCTCAAACTAAGTTCAAACCTAACCTAACCTGAAGCCTAACTCAAACCATAGACCTAACCCTAACCCTTGGCGGACACCTTAAGCTCAACCCCAACCCTGAAATGGCCCTGACTGTAACTCCAACCATAACAGATACAAGAAAAATAACAGTAGCCCTAAACTTACTCCCTCAAACTAAGTTCAATCCTAACCTAACCTGAAGCCTAAATGAAACCATAGACATAACCCTAACCCTAGGCGGACACCTTATGCTTACCCCCACCCTAACCTGACCCTGACGCTTACTCCAAACGTAACAGTTAAACGAAAACTAACAGTAGCCCTAAACTTACTCCCTCAAACTAACTTCAAACCTAACCTAACCTGAAGCCTAAATCAAACCATACACCTAACCCTAACCCTAGGCGGACACCTTAAGCTCAACCCCAACCCTAACCTGACCCTCACGCTATCTCCAACAATAACACTGAACCGAAAACTAACATTAGCCCTAAACTTACTCCCTCAAACTAATTTCAAACCTAACCTAACCTGAAGCCTAACTCAAACCATAGACCTAACCCTAACCCTAGGCGGACACCTGAAGCTCATCCCCAACCCTAACCTGACCCTGACGCTATCTCCAAACGTAACACTGAACCGAAAACTAACAGTAGCCCTAAACTTACTCCCTCATACTAAGTTCAAACCTAAACTAACCTGAAGCCTAACTCAAACCATATACCTAACCCTAACCCTTGGCGGACACCTTAAGCTCAACCCCAACCCTAAAATGGCCCTGACTCTAACTACAACCATAACAAATACCCGAAAAATAACAGTAGCCCTAAACTTACTCCCTCAAACTAAGTTCAAACCTAACCTAACCTGAAGCCTAAATCAAACCATACACCTTACCCTAACCCTAGACGGACACCTGAAGCTCAACCCCAACCCTAAAATGACCCTCACGCTAACTCCAACCGAAACACTGAACCGAAAACAAACAGTAGCCCTAAACTTACTCCCTCAAACTAAGTTCAAACCTAACCTAACCTGAATCCTAACTCAAACCATAGACCTAACTCTAACCCTAGGCGGACACCTGAAGCTCAACCCCAACCCTAACCTAACCCTGACGCTATCTCCAATGGTAACACTGAACTGAAAACTAACAGTAGCCCTCAACTTACTCCCTCAAACTAAATTCAAACCTAACCTAACCTGAAGCCTAAATCAAACCATACACCTAACCCTAACCCTAGGCGGACACCTTATGCTCAACCCCAACCCTAACCTGGCCCTGACGCTAACTCCAACCATAACAGTTACCCGAAAACTAACAGTAGCGCTAAACTTACTCCCTCAAACTCAGTTCAAACCTAACCTAACCTGAAGCCTATATCAAACCATACACCTAACCCTATCCCTAGGCGGACACCTTAAGCTCAACCCCAACCCTAACCTGACCCTCACGCTAACTCCAACCGTAACAGTGAACCGAAAACTAACATTAGCCCTAAACTTACTCCCTCAAACTAATTTCAAGGCTAACCTAACCTGAAGCCTAACTCAAACCATAGACCTAACCCTAACCCTAGGCGGAGACCTGAAGTTCAAGCCCAACCCTAACCTGACTCAGACGCTCTCTCCAACCGTAACACTGAACCGAAAACTAACAGTAGCCCTAAACTTACTCCCTCAAACTAAGTTCAAACCTAACCTAACCTGAAGCCTAAATCAAACCATACACCTAACCCTACCCCTAGGCGGACACCTTAAGCTCAACCCCAACTCTAACCTGATCCTCACACTAACTCCAACCGTAACAGTGAACCGAAAACTAACATTAGCCCTAAACTTACTCACTCAAACTAATTTCAAGCCTTACCTAACCTGAAGCCTAACTCAAACCATAGACCTAACCCTAACCCTAGGCGGACACCTGAAGCACAACCCCAACCCTAACCTGACCCTGACGCTATCTCCAACCGTAACACTGAACCGAAAACTAACAGTAGCCCTAAACTTACTCCCTCAAACTAAGTTCAAACCTAACCTAACCTGAAGCCTAAATGAATCCATAGACCTAACCCTAACCCTAGGCGGACACCTTAAGCTGAACCCCAACCCTAACCTGGCCCTGACGCTAACTCCAACCATAACAGTTACCCGAAAACTAACAGTAGCCCTAAACTTACTCCCTCAAACTAAGTTCAAACCTAACCTAACCTGAAGCCTTAATCAAATCATACACCTAACCCTAACCCTAGGCGGACACCTTAAGCTCAACCCCTACCCTAACCTGACCCTCATGCTTACTCCAACTGTAACAGTTAACCGAAAACAAACAGTAGCCCTAAACTTACTCCCTCAAACTAACTTCAAACCTAACCTAACCTGAAGCCTAATCAAAACATACACCTAACCCTAACCCTAGGCGGACACCTTTAGCTCAACGCCAACCCTAACCTGGACCTGACGCTAACTCCAACCGTAACAGTTACCCGAAAACAAAGAGTAGCCCTAAACTTACTCCCTCAAACTAAGTTCAAACCTAACCTAACCTGAAGCCTAAATCAAACCATACACCTAACCCTAACCCTAGGCGGACACCTTAAGCTCAACCCCAACCCTAACCTGGCCCTGACGCTAACTCCAACCGTAACACTGAACCGAAAATGAACAGTAGCCCTAAACTTACTCCCTCAAACTAAGTTCAAACCTAACCTAACCTGAAGCCTAACTCAAACCATAGCCCTAACCCTAACCCTAGGCGGACACCTTAAGCTCAACCCCAACCCTAACCTGACCCTGACGCTAACTCCAACCATAACAGTTACCCGAAAACTAACAGTAGCCCTAAACTTACTCTCTCAAACTAAGTTCAAACCTAACCTAACCTGAAGCCTAAATCAAACCATACACCTAACCCTAACCCTAGGCGCACACCTTAAGCTCAACCCCTACCCTAACTTGACCCTCATGCTAACTCCAAACGAAACACTGATCCGAAAACAAACAGTAGCCCTAAACTTACTCCCTCAAACTAAGTTCAAACCTAACCTAACCTGAAGCCTAACTCAAACCATAGACCTAACCCTAACCCTAGGCGGACACCTGAAGCTCAACCCCAACCCTAACCTGACCCTGACACTTACTCCAACCGTAACATTGAACCGTAAACTAACAGTAGCCCTAAACTTACTCCCTCAAACTAAGTTCAAACCTAACCTCACCTGAAGCCTAACTCAAACCACAGACATAACCCTAACCCTTGGCGGACACCTTAAGTTCAACCCCAACCCTAACCTGACCCTGACGCTAACTCCAACCGTAACACTGAACCGAATACTAACAGTAGCCCTAAACTTACTCCCTCAAACTAAGTTCAGACCTGACCTAACCAGAAGACTAACTCAAACCATAGACCTAACCCTAACCCTAGGGGGACACCTTAAGCTCAACCCCAACCCTAACCTGACCCTGACGCTATCTCCAATGGTAACACTGAACCGAAAACTAACAGTAGCCCTAAACTTACTCCCTCAAACTAAGTTCAAACCTAACCTAACCTGAAGCCTAAATCAAACCATACACCTAACCCTAACCCTAGGCGGACACCTTAAGCTCAACCCCAACCCTAACCTGGCCCTGACGCTAACTCCAACCATAACAGTTACCCGAAAACTAACAGTCGCGCTAAACTTACTCCTTCAAACTAAGTTCAAACCTAACCTAACCTGAAGCCTAAATCAAACCATACACCTAACCCTAACCCTAGGCGGACACCTTAAGCTCAACCCCAACCCTAACCAGACCCTCACGCTAACTCCAACCGTAACAGTGAACCGAAAACTAACATTAGCCCTAAACTTACTCCCTCAAACTAATTTCAAGGCTAACCTAACCTGAAGCCTAACTCAAACCATAGACCTAACCCTAACCCTAGGCGGAGACCTGAAGTTCAAGCCCAACCCTAACCTGACCCAGACGCTCTCTCCAACCGTAACACTGAACCGAAAACTAACAGTAGCCCTAAACTTACTCCCTCAAACTAAGTTCAAACCTAACCTAACCTGAAGCCTAAATCAAACCATACACCTAACCCTAACCCTAGACGGACACCTTAAGCTCAACCCCAACCCTAAAATGACCCTCACGCTAACTCCAACTGAAACACTGAACCGAAAACAAAGAGTAGCCCTAAACTTACTCCCTCAAATTAAGTTCAAACCTAACCTAACCTGAAGCCTAAATCAAACCATACACCTAACCCTAACTCTAGGCGGACACCTTAAGCCCAACCCCAACCCTAACCTGACCCTCACGCTAACTCCAACCGTAACATTGAACCGTAAACTAACAGTAGCCCTAAACTTACTCCCTCAAACTAAGTTCAAACCTAACCTCACCTGAAGCCTAACTCAAACCACAGACCTAACAATAACCCTTGGCGGACACCTTAAGCTCAACCCCAACCCTAACCTGACCCTGACGCTACCTCCAACCGTAACAGTGAACCGAATACTAACAGTAGCCCTAAACTTACTCCCTCAAACTAAGTTCAAACCTGACCTAACCAGAAGACTAACTCAAACCATAGACCTAACCCTAACCATAGGGGGACACCTTAAGCTCAACCCCAACCCTAACCTGACCCTGACGCTATCTCCAATGGTAACACTGAACCGAAAACTAACAGTAGCCCTAAACTTACTCCCTCAAACTAAGTTCAAACCTAACCTAACCTGAAGCCTAAATCAAACCATACACCTAACCCTAACCCTAGGCGGACACCTTAAGCTTAACTCCAACCCTAACCTGGCCCTGACGCTAACTCCAACCATAACAGTTACCCGAAAACTAACAGTCGCGCTAAACTTACTCCCTCAAACTAAGTTCAAACCTAACCTAACCTGAAGCCTAAATCAAACCATACACCTAACCCTAACCCTAGGCCGACACCTTAAGCTCAACCCCAACCCTAACCTGACCCTCACGCTAACTCCAACCGTAACAGTGAACCGAAAACTAACATTAGCCCTAAACTTACTCCCTCAAACTAATTTCAAGGCTAACCTAACCTGAAGCCTAACTCAAACCATAGACCTAACCCTAACCCTAGGCGGAGACCTGAAGTTCAAGCCCAATCCTAACCTGACCCAGACGCTCTCTCCAACCGTAACACTGAACCGAAAACTAACAGTAGCCCTAAACTTACTCCCTCAAACTAAGTTCAAACCTAACCTAACCTGAAGCCTAAATCAAACCATACACCTAACCCTAACCCTAGACGGACACCTTAAGCTCAACCCCAACCCTAAAATGACCCTCACGCTAACTCCAACCGAAACACTGAACCGAAAACAAACAGTAGCCCTAAACTAACTCCCTCAAACTAAGTTCAAACCTAACCTAACCTGAAGCCTAAATCAAACCATACACCTAACCCTAACTCTAGGCGGACACCTTAAGCCCAACCCCAATCCTAACCTGACCCTCACGCTAACTCCAACCGTAACATTGAACCGTAAACTAACAGTAGCGCTAAACTTACTCCCTCAAACTAAGTTCAAACCTAACCTCACCTGAAGCCTAACTCAAACCACAGACCTAACCCTAACCCTTGGCGGACACCTTAAGCTCAACCCCAACACTAACCTGACCCTGACGCTAACTCCAACCGTAACACTGAACCGAATACTAACAGTAGCCCTAAACTTACTCCCTCAAACTAAGTTCAAACCTGACCTAACCAGAAGACTAACTCAAACCATAGACCTAACCCTAACCCTAGGGGGACACCTTAAGCTCAACCCCAACCCTAACGTGACCCTGATGCTATCTCCATGGTAACACTGAACCGAAAACTAACAGTAGCCCTAAACTTACTCCCTCAACCTAAGTTCAAACCTAACCTAACCTGAAGCCTAAATCAAACCATACACCTAACCCTAACCCTAGGCGGACACCTTAAGCTCAACCCCAACCCTAACCTGGCCCTGACGCTAACTCCAACCATAACAGTTACCCGAAAACTAACAGTCGCGCTAAACTTACTCCCTCAGACTAAGTTCAAACCTATCCTAACCTGAAGCCTAAATCAAACCATACACCTAACCCTAACCCTAGGCGGACACCTTAAGCTCAACCCCAACCCTAACCTGACCCTCACGCTAACTCCAACCGTAACAGTGAACCGAAAACTAACATTAGCCCTAAACTTACTAGCTCAAACTAATTTCAAGGCTAACCTAACCTGAAGCCTAACTCAAACCATAGACCTAACCCTAACCCTAGGCGGAGACCTGAAGTTCAAGCCCAACCCTAACCTGACCCAGACGCTCTCTCCAACCGTAACACTGAACCGAAAACTAACAGAAGCCCTAAACTTACTCCCTCAAACTAAGTTCAAACCTAACCTAACCTGAAGCCTAAATCAAACCATACACCTAACCCTAACCCTAGACCGACACCTTAAGCTCAACCCCAGCCCTAAAATGACCCTCACGCTAACTCCAACCGAAACACTGAACCGAAAACAAACAGTAGCCCTAAACTTACTCCCTCAAACTAAGTTCAAACCTAACCTAACCTGAAGCCTAAATCAAACCATACACCTAACCCTAACTCTAGGCGGACACCTTAAGCCCAACCCCAACCCTAACCTGACCATCACGCTAACTCCAACCGTAACACTGAACAGAAAACTAACAGTAGCCCTAAACTTACTCCCTCAAACTAAGTTCAAACCTAACCTCACTTGAAGCCTAACTCAAACCACAGACCTAACCCTAACCCTTGGCGGACACCTTAAGCTCAACCCCAACCCTAACCTGACCCTGACGCTAACTCCAACCGTAACACTGAACCGAATACTAACAGTAGCCCTAAACTTACTCCCTCAACCTAAGTTCAAACCTGACCTAACCAGAAGCCTAACTCAAACCATAGACCTAACCCTAACCCTAGGGGGACACCTTAAGCTCAACCCCAACCCTAACCTAACCCTGACGCTATCTCCAACGGTAACACTGAACTGAAAACTATCAGTAGCCCTAAACTTAGTCCCTCAAACTAAGTTCAATCCTAACCTAACCTGAAGCCTAAATGAATCCATAGACATAACCCTAACCCTAGGCGGACACCTTAAGCTCAACCCCAACCCTAACCTGGCCCTGACGCTAACTCCAACCATAACAGTTACCCGAAAACTAACAGTAGCCCTAAACTTACTCCCTCAAACTAAGTTCAAACCTAACCTAACCTGAAGCCTTAATCAAATCATACACCTAACCCTAACCCTAGGCGGACACCTTAAGCTCAACCCCTACCCTAACCTTACCCTCATGCTTACTCCAACTGTAACAGTTAACCGAAAACTAACAGTAGCCCTAAACTTACTCCCTCAAACTAACTTCAAACCTAACCTAACCTGAAGCCTAAATCAAAACATACACCTAACCCTAACCCTAGGCCGACACCATTAGCTCAATGCCAACCCTAACCTGGACCTGACGCTAACTCCAACGGTAACAGTCACCCGAAAACAAACAGTACCCCTAAATTACTCCCTCAAACTAAGTTCAAACCTAACCTTACCTGAAGCCTAAATCAAACCATACACCTAACCCTAACCCTAGGCGGTCACCTTAAGCTCAACCCCAACCCTAACCTGGCCCTGACGCTAACTCCAACCATAACAGTTACCCGAAAACTAACATTAGCCCTAAACTTACTCCCTCAAACTAATTTCAAGACTAACCTAACCTGAAGCCTAACTCAAACCATAGACCTAACCCTAACCCTAGGCGGAGACCTGAAGTTCAAGCCCAACCCTAACCTGACCCAGACGCTCTCTCCAACCGTAACACTGAACCGAAAACTAACAGTAGCCCTAAACTTACTCCCTCAAACTAAGTTCAAACCTAACCTAACCTGAAGCCTAAATCAAACCATACACCTAACCCTAACCCTAGACGGACACCTTAAGCTCAACCCCAACCCTAAAATGACCCTCACGCTAACTCCAACTGAAACACTGAACCGAAAACAAACAGTAGCCCTAAACTTACTCCCTCAAATTAAGTTCAAACCTAACCTAACCTGAAGCCTAAATCAAACCATACACCTAACCCTAACTCTAGGCGGACACCTTAAGCCCAACCCCAACCCTAACCTGACCCTCACGCTAACTCCAACCGTAACATTGAACCGTAAACTAACAGTAGCCCTAAACTTACTCCCTCAAACTAAGTTCAAACCTAACCTCACCTGAAGCCTAACTCAAACCACAGACCTAACCCTAACCCTTGGCGGACACCTTAAGCTCAACCCCAACCCTAACCTGACCCTGACGCTACCTCCAACCGTAACACTGAACCGAATACTAACAGTAGCCCTAAACTTACTCCCTCAAACTAAGTTCAAACCTGACCTAACCAGAAGACTAACTCAAACCATAGACCTAACCCTAACCCTAGGGGGACACCTTAAGCTCAACCCCAACCCTAACCTAACCCTGACGCTATCTCCAATGGTAACACTGAACTGAAAACTAACAGTAGCCCTCAACTTACTCCCTCAAACTAAATTCAAACCTAACCTAACCTGAAGCCTAAATCAAACCATACACCTAACCCTAACCCTAGGCGGACACCTTATGCTCAACCCCAACCCTAACCTGGCCCTGACGCTAACTCCAACCATAACAGTTACCCGAAAACTAACAGTAGCGCTAAACTTACTCCCTCAAACTCAGTTCAAACCTAACCTAACCTGAAGCCTATATCAAACCATACACCTAACCCTATCCCTAGGCGGACACCTTAAGCTCAACCCCAACCCTAACCTGACCCTCACGCTAACTCCAACCGTAACAGTGAACCGAAAACTAACATTAGCCCTAAACTTACTCCCTCAAACTAATTTCAAGGCTAACCTAACCTGAAGCCTAACTCAAACCATAGACCTAACCCTAACCCTAGGCGGAGACCTGAAGTTCAAGCCCAACCCTAACCTGACTCAGACGCTCTCTCCAACCGTAACACTGAACCGAAAACTAACAGTAGCCCTAAACTTACTCCCTCAAACTAAGTTCAAACCTAACCTAACCTGAAGCCTAAATCAAACCATACACCTAACCCTACCCCTAGGCGGACACCTTAAGCTCAACCCCAACTCTAACCTGATCCTCACACTAACTCCAACCGTAACAGTGAACCGAAAACTAACATTAGCCCTAAACTTACTCACTCAAACTAATTTCAAGCCTTACCTAACCTGAAGCCTAACTCAAACCATAGACCTAACCCTAACCCTAGGCGGACACCTGAAGCACAACCCCAACCCTAACCTGACCCTGACGCTATCTCCAACCGTAACACTGAACCGAAAACTAACAGTAGCCCTAAACTTACTCCCTCAAACTAAGTTCAAACCTAACCTAACCTGAAGCCTAAATGAATCCATAGACCTAACCCTAACCCTAGGCGGACACCTTAAGCTGAACCCCAACCCTAACCTGGCCCTGACGCTAACTCCAACCATAACAGTTACCCGAAAACTAACAGTAGCCCTAAACTTACTCCCTCAAACTAAGTTCAAACCTAACCTAACCTGAAGCCTTAATCAAATCATACACCTAACCCTAACCCTAGGCGGACACCTTAAGCTCAACCCCTACCCTAACCTGACCCTCATGCTTACTCCAACTGTAACAGTTAACCGAAAACAAACAGTAGCCCTAAACTTACTCCCTCAAACTAACTTCAAACCTAACCTAACCTGAAGCCTAATCAAAACATACACCTAACCCTAACCCTAGGCGGACACCTTTAGCTCAACGCCAACCCTAACCTGGACCTGACGCTAACTCCAACCGTAACAGTTACCCGAAAACAAAGAGTAGCCCTAAACTTACTCCCTCAAACTAAGTTCAAACCTAACCTAACCTGAAGCCTAAATCAAACCATACACCTAACCCTAACCCTAGGCGGACACCTTAAGCTCAACCCCAACCCTAACCTGGCCCTGACGCTAACTCCAACCGTAACACTGAACCGAAAATGAACAGTAGCCCTAAACTTACTCCCTCAAACTAAGTTCAAACCTAACCTAACCTGAAGCCTAACTCAAACCATAGCCCTAACCCTAACCCTAGGCGGACACCTTAAGCTCAACCCCAACCCTAACCTGACCCTGACGCTAACTCCAACCATAACAGTTACCCGAAAACTAACAGTAGCCCTAAACTTACTCTCTCAAACTAAGTTCAAACCTAACCTAACCTGAAGCCTAAATCAAACCATACACCTAACCCTAACCCTAGGCGCACACCTTAAGCTCAACCCCTACCCTAACTTGACCCTCATGCTAACTCCAAACGAAACACTGATCCGAAAACAAACAGTAGCCCTAAACTTACTCCCTCAAACTAAGTTCAAACCTAACCTAACCTGAAGCCTAACTCAAACCATAGACCTAACCCTAACCCTAGGCGGACACCTGAAGCTCAACCCCAACCCTAACCTGACCCTGACACTTACTCCAACCGTAACATTGAACCGTAAACTAACAGTAGCCCTAAACTTACTCCCTCAAACTAAGTTCAAACCTAACCTCACCTGAAGCCTAACTCAAACCACAGACATAACCCTAACCCTTGGCGGACACCTTAAGTTCAACCCCAACCCTAACCTGACCCTGACGCTAACTCCAACCGTAACACTGAACCGAATACTAACAGTAGCCCTAAACTTACTCCCTCAAACTAAGTTCAGACCTGACCTAACCAGAAGACTAACTCAAACCATAGACCTAACCCTAACCCTAGGGGGACACCTTAAGCTCAACCCCAACCCTAACCTGACCCTGACGCTATCTCCAATGGTAACACTGAACCGAAAACTAACAGTAGCCCTAAACTTACTCCCTCAAACTAAGTTCAAACCTAACCTAACCTGAAGCCTAAATCAAACCATACACCTAACCCTAACCCTAGGCGGACACCTTAAGCTCAACCCCAACCCTAACCTGGCCCTGACGCTAACTCCAACCATAACAGTTACCCGAAAACTAACAGTCGCGCTAAACTTACTCCTTCAAACTAAGTTCAAACCTAACCTAACCTGAAGCCTAAATCAAACCATACACCTAACCCTAACCCTAGGCGGACACCTTAAGCTCAACCCCAACCCTAACCAGACCCTCACGCTAACTCCAACCGTAACAGTGAACCGAAAACTAACATTAGCCCTAAACTTACTCCCTCAAACTAATTTCAAGGCTAACCTAACCTGAAGCCTAACTCAAACCATAGACCTAACCCTAACCCTAGGCGGAGACCTGAAGTTCAAGCCCAACCCTAACCTGACCCAGACGCTCTCTCCAACCGTAACACTGAACCGAAAACTAACAGTAGCCCTAAACTTACTCCCTCAAACTAAGTTCAAACCTAACCTAACCTGAAGCCTAAATCAAACCATACACCTAACCCTAACCCTAGACGGACACCTTAAGCTCAACCCCAACCCTAAAATGACCCTCACGCTAACTCCAACTGAAACACTGAACCGAAAACAAAGAGTAGCCCTAAACTTACTCCCTCAAATTAAGTTCAAACCTAACCTAACCTGAAGCCTAAATCAAACCATACACCTAACCCTAACTCTAGGCGGACACCTTAAGCCCAACCCCAACCCTAACCTGACCCTCACGCTAACTCCAACCGTAACATTGAACCGTAAACTAACAGTAGCCCTAAACTTACTCCCTCAAACTAAGTTCAAACCTAACCTCACCTGAAGCCTAACTCAAACCACAGACCTAACAATAACCCTTGGCGGACACCTTAAGCTCAACCCCAACCCTAACCTGACCCTGACGCTACCTCCAACCGTAACAGTGAACCGAATACTAACAGTAGCCCTAAACTTACTCCCTCAAACTAAGTTCAAACCTGACCTAACCAGAAGACTAACTCAAACCATAGACCTAACCCTAACCATAGGGGGACACCTTAAGCTCAACCCCAACCCTAACCTGACCCTGACGCTATCTCCAATGGTAACACTGAACCGAAAACTAACAGTAGCCCTAAACTTACTCCCTCAAACTAAGTTCAAACCTAACCTAACCTGAAGCCTAAATCAAACCATACACCTAACCCTAACCCTAGGCGGACACCTTAAGCTTAACTCCAACCCTAACCTGGCCCTGACGCTAACTCCAACCATAACAGTTACCCGAAAACTAACAGTCGCGCTAAACTTACTCCCTCAAACTAAGTTCAAACCTAACCTAACCTGAAGCCTAAATCAAACCATACACCTAACCCTAACCCTAGGCCGACACCTTAAGCTCAACCCCAACCCTAACCTGACCCTCACGCTAACTCCAACCGTAACAGTGAACCGAAAACTAACATTAGCCCTAAACTTACTCCCTCAAACTAATTTCAAGGCTAACCTAACCTGAAGCCTAACTCAAACCATAGACCTAACCCTAACCCTAGGCGGAGACCTGAAGTTCAAGCCCAATCCTAACCTGACCCAGACGCTCTCTCCAACCGTAACACTGAACCGAAAACTAACAGTAGCCCTAAACTTACTCCCTCAAACTAAGTTCAAACCTAACCTAACCTGAAGCCTAAATCAAACCATACACCTAACCCTAACCCTAGACGGACACCTTAAGCTCAACCCCAACCCTAAAATGACCCTCACGCTAACTCCAACCGAAACACTGAACCGAAAACAAACAGTAGCCCTAAACTAACTCCCTCAAACTAAGTTCAAACCTAACCTAACCTGAAGCCTAAATCAAACCATACACCTAACCCTAACTCTAGGCGGACACCTTAAGCCCAACCCCAATCCTAACCTGACCCTCACGCTAACTCCAACCGTAACATTGAACCGTAAACTAACAGTAGCGCTAAACTTACTCCCTCAAACTAAGTTCAAACCTAACCTCACCTGAAGCCTAACTCAAACCACAGACCTAACCCTAACCCTTGGCGGACACCTTAAGCTCAACCCCAACACTAACCTGACCCTGACGCTAACTCCAACCGTAACACTGAACCGAATACTAACAGTAGCCCTAAACTTACTCCCTCAAACTAAGTTCAAACCTGACCTAACCAGAAGACTAACTCAAACCATAGACCTAACCCTAACCCTAGGGGGACACCTTAAGCTCAACCCCAACCCTAACGTGACCCTGATGCTATCTCCATGGTAACACTGAACCGAAAACTAACAGTAGCCCTAAACTTACTCCCTCAACCTAAGTTCAAACCTAACCTAACCTGAAGCCTAAATCAAACCATACACCTAACCCTAACCCTAGGCGGACACCTTAAGCTCAACCCCAACCCTAACCTGGCCCTGACGCTAACTCCAACCATAACAGTTACCCGAAAACTAACAGTCGCGCTAAACTTACTCCCTCAGACTAAGTTCAAACCTATCCTAACCTGAAGCCTAAATCAAACCATACACCTAACCCTAACCCTAGGCGGACACCTTAAGCTCAACCCCAACCCTAACCTGACCCTCACGCTAACTCCAACCGTAACAGTGAACCGAAAACTAACATTAGCCCTAAACTTACTAGCTCAAACTAATTTCAAGGCTAACCTAACCTGAAGCCTAACTCAAACCATAGACCTAACCCTAACCCTAGGCGGAGACCTGAAGTTCAAGCCCAACCCTAACCTGACCCAGACGCTCTCTCCAACCGTAACACTGAACCGAAAACTAACAGAAGCCCTAAACTTACTCCCTCAAACTAAGTTCAAACCTAACCTAACCTGAAGCCTAAATCAAACCATACACCTAACCCTAACCCTAGACCGACACCTTAAGCTCAACCCCAGCCCTAAAATGACCCTCACGCTAACTCCAACCGAAACACTGAACCGAAAACAAACAGTAGCCCTAAACTTACTCCCTCAAACTAAGTTCAAACCTAACCTAACCTGAAGCCTAAATCAAACCATACACCTAACCCTAACTCTAGGCGGACACCTTAAGCCCAACCCCAACCCTAACCTGACCATCACGCTAACTCCAACCGTAACACTGAACAGAAAACTAACAGTAGCCCTAAACTTACTCCCTCAAACTAAGTTCAAACCTAACCTCACTTGAAGCCTAACTCAAACCACAGACCTAACCCTAACCCTTGGCGGACACCTTAAGCTCAACCCCAACCCTAACCTGACCCTGACGCTAACTCCAACCGTAACACTGAACCGAATACTAACAGTAGCCCTAAACTTACTCCCTCAACCTAAGTTCAAACCTGACCTAACCAGAAGCCTAACTCAAACCATAGACCTAACCCTAACCCTAGGGGGACACCTTAAGCTCAACCCCAACCCTAACCTAACCCTGACGCTATCTCCAACGGTAACACTGAACTGAAAACTATCAGTAGCCCTAAACTTAGTCCCTCAAACTAAGTTCAATCCTAACCTAACCTGAAGCCTAAATGAATCCATAGACATAACCCTAACCCTAGGCGGACACCTTAAGCTCAACCCCAACCCTAACCTGGCCCTGACGCTAACTCCAACCATAACAGTTACCCGAAAACTAACAGTAGCCCTAAACTTACTCCCTCAAACTAAGTTCAAACCTAACCTAACCTGAAGCCTTAATCAAATCATACACCTAACCCTAACCCTAGGCGGACACCTTAAGCTCAACCCCTACCCTAACCTTACCCTCATGCTTACTCCAACTGTAACAGTTAACCGAAAACTAACAGTAGCCCTAAACTTACTCCCTCAAACTAACTTCAAACCTAACCTAACCTGAAGCCTAAATCAAAACATACACCTAACCCTAACCCTAGGCCGACACCATTAGCTCAATGCCAACCCTAACCTGGACCTGACGCTAACTCCAACGGTAACAGTCACCCGAAAACAAACAGTACCCCTAAATTACTCCCTCAAACTAAGTTCAAACCTAACCTTACCTGAAGCCTAAATCAAACCATACACCTAACCCTAACCCTAGGCGGTCACCTTAAGCTCAACCCCAACCCTAACCTGGCCCTGACGCTAACTCCAACCATAACAGTTACCCGAAAACTAACATTAGCCCTAAACTTACTCCCTCAAACTAATTTCAAGACTAACCTAACCTGAAGCCTAACTCAAACCATAGACCTAACCCTAACCCTAGGCGGAGACCTGAAGTTCAAGCCCAACTCTAACCTGACCCAGACGCTCTCTCCAACCGTAACACTGAACCGAAAACTAACAGTAGCCCTAAACTTACTCCCTCAAACTAAGTTCAAACCTAACCTAACCTGAAGCCTAAATCAAACCATACACCTAACCCTAACCCTAGACGGACACCTTAAGCTCAACCCCAACCCTAAAATGACCCTCACGCTAACTCCAACTGAAACACTGAACCGAAAACAAACAGTAGCCCTAAACTTACTCCCTCAAATTAAGTTCAAACCTAACCTAACCTGAAGCCTAAATCAAACCATACACCTAACCCTAACTCTAGGCGGACACCTTAAGCCCAACCCCAACCCTAACCTGACCCTCACGCTAACTCCAACCGTAACATTGAACCGTAAACTAACAGTAGCCCTAAACTTACTCCCTCAAACTAAGTTCAAACCTAACCTCACCTGAAGCCTAACTCAAACCACAGACCTAACCCTAACCCTTGGCGGACACCTTAAGCTCAACCCCAACCCTAACCTGACCCTGACGCTACCTCCAACCGTAACACTGAACCGAATACTAACAGTAGCCCTAAACTTACTCCCTCAAACTAAGTTCAAACCTGACCTAACCAGAAGACTAACTCAAACCATAGACCTAACCCTAACCCTAGGGGGACACCTTAAGCTCAACCCCAACCCTAACCTGACCCTGACGCTATCTCCAATGGTAACACTGAACCGAAAACTAACAGTAGCCCTAAACTTACTCCCTCAAACTAAGTTCAAACCTAACCTAACCTGAAGCCTAAATCAAACCATACACCTAACCCTAACCCTAGGCGGACACCTTAAGCTCAACCCCAACCCTAACCTGGCCCTGACGCTAACTCCAACCGTAACAGTTACCCGAAAACTAACAGTCGCGCTAAACTTACTCCCTCAAACTAAGTTCAAACCTAACCTAACCTGAAGCCTAAATCAAACCATACACCTAACCCTAACCCTAGGCGGACACCTTAAGCTCAACCCCAACCCTAACCTGACCCTCACGCTAACTCCAACCGTGACAGTGAACCGAAAACTAACATTAGCCCTAAACTTACTCACTCAAACTAATTTCAAGGCTAACCTAACCTGAAGCCTAACTCAAACCATAGACCTAACCCTAACCCTAGGCAGAGACCTGAAGTTCAAGCCCAACCCTAACCTGACCCAGACGCTCTCTCCAACCGTAACACTGAACCGAAAACTAACAGTAGCCCTAAACTTACTCCCTCAAACTAAGTTCAAACCTAACCTAACCTGAAGCCTAAATCAAACCATACACCTAACCCTAACCCTAGACGGACACCTTAAGCTCAACGCCAACCCTAAAATGACCCTCACACTAACTCCAACCGAAACACTGAACCGAAAACAAACAGTAGCCCTAAACTTACTCCCTCAAATTAAGTTCAAACCTAACCTAACCTGAAGCCTAAATCAAACCATACACCTAACCCTAACTCTAGGCGGACACCTTAAGCCCATCCCCAATCCTACCCTGACCCTCACGCTAACTCCAACCGTAACATTGAACCGTAAACTAACAGTAGCCCTAAACTTACTCCCTCAAACTAAGTTCAAACCTAACCTCACCTGAAGCCTAACTCAAACCACAGACCTAACCCTAACCCTTGGCGGACACCTTAAGCTCAACCCCAACACTAACCTGACCCTGACGCTAACTCCAACCGTAACACTGAACCGAATACTAACATTAGCCCTAAACTTACTCCCTCAAACTAAGTTCAAACCTGACCTAACCAGAAGACTAACTCAAACCATAGACCTAACCCTAACCCTAGGGGGACACCTTAAGCTCAACCCCAACCCTAACGTGACCCTGATGCTATCTCCATGGTAACACTGAACCGAAAACTAACAGTAGCCCTAAACTTACTCCCTCAAACTAAGTTCAAACCTAACCTAACCTGAAGCCTAAATCAAACCATACACCTAACCCTAACCCTAGGCGGACACCTTAAGCTCAACCCCAACATTAACCTGGCCCTGACGCTAACTCCAACCATAACAGTTACCCGAAAACTAACAGTCGCGCTAAACTTACTCCCTCAAACTAAGTTCAAACCTAACCTAACCTGAAGCCTAAATCAAACCATACACCTAACCCTAACCCTAGGCGGACACCTTAAGCTCAACCCCAACCCTAACCTGACCCTCACGCTAACTCCAACCGTAACAGTGAACCGAAAACTAACATTAGCCCTAAACTTACTCCCTCAAACTAATTTCAAGGCTAACCTAACCTGAAGCCTAACTCAAACC
Organism: Tupaia tana; assembly: GCA_026018925.1. NCBI lineage: Eukaryota > Metazoa > Chordata > Mammalia > Scandentia > Tupaiidae > Tupaia > Tupaia tana. The sequence continues at coordinate 560,910 of JAKSZU010000070.1, forward strand.
ATAGACCTAACCCTAACCCTAGGCGGAGACCTGAAGTTCAAGCCCAACCCTAACCTGACCCTCACGCTAACTCCAACCGAAACACTGAACCGAAAACAAACAGTAGCCCTAAACTTACTCCCTCAAACTAAGTTTAAACCTAACCTAACCTGAAGCCTAAATCAAACCATACACCTAACCCTAACTCTAGGCGGACACCTTAAGCCCAACCCCAACCCTAACCTGACCATCACGCTAACTCCAACCGTAACACTGAACAGAAAACTAACAATAGCCCTAAACTTACTCCCTCAAACTAGGTTCAAACCTAACCTCACTTGAAGCCTAACTCAAACCACAGACCTAACCCTAACCCTTGGCGGACACCTTAAGCTCAACCCCAACCCTAACCTGACCCTGACGCTAACTCGAACCGTAACACTGAACCGAATACTAACAGTAGCCCTAAACTTACTCCCTCAAACTAAGTTCAAACCTGACCTAACCAGAAGCCTAACTCAAACCATAGACCTAACCCTAACCCTAGGGGGACACCTTAAGCTCAACCCCAACCCTAACCTAACCCTGACGCTATCTCCAACGGTAACACTGAACCGAAAACTATCAGTAGCCCTAAACTTAGTCCCTCAAACTAAGTTCAATCCTAACCTAACCTGAAGCCTAAATGAATCCAAAGACATAACCCTAACCCTAGGCGGACACCTTAAGCTCAACCCCAACCCTAACCTGGCCCTGACGCTAACTCCAACCATAACAGTTACCCGAAAACTAACAGTAGCCCTATACTTACTCCCTCAAACTAAGTTCAAACCTAACCTAACCTGAAGCCTTAATCAAATCATACACCTAACCCTAACCCTAGGCGGACACCTTAAGCTCAACCCCTACCCTAACCTTACCCTCATGCTTACTCCAACTGTAACAGTTAACCGAAAACTAACAGTAGCCCTAAACTTACTCCCTCAAACTAACTTCAAACCTAACCTAACCTGAAGCCTAAATCAAAACATACACCTAACCCTAACCCTAGGCGGACACCATTAGCTCAATGCCAACCCTAACCTGGACCTGACGCTAACTCCAACGGTAACAGTCACCCGAAAACAAACAGTACCCCTAAATTACTCCCTCAAACTAAGTTCAAACCTAACCTTACCTGAAGCCTAAATCAAACCATACACCTAACCCTAACCCTAGGCGGTCACCTTAAGCTCAACCCCAACCCTAACCTGGCCGTGACGCTATCTCCAACCATAACAGTTACCCGAAAACTAACAGTCGCCCTAAACTTACTCCCTCAAACTAAGTTCAAACCTAACCTAACCTGAAGCCTAAATCAAACCATACACCTAACACTAACGCTAGGCGGACACCTTAAGCTCAACCCCAACCCTAACCTGACCCTCACGCTAACTCCAACCGTAACAGTGAACCGAAAACTAACATTAGCCCTAAACTTACTCCCTCAAACTAATTTCAAGCCTAACCTATCCTGAAGCCTAACTCAAACCATAGACCTAACCCTAACCCTAGGCGGACACCTGAAGTTCAAGCCCAACCCTAACCTGACCCAGACGCTATCTCCAACCGTACCACTGAACCGAAAACTAACAGTAGCCCTAAACTTACTCCCTCAAACTAAGTTCAAACCTAACCTAACCTGAAGCCTAAATCAAACCATACACCTAACCCTAACCCTAGGCGGACACCCTAAGCCCAACCCCAACCCTAACCTGACAATCACGCTAACTCCAACCGTAACACTGAACCGAAAACTAACAGTAACCCTAAACTTACTCCCTCAAACTAAGTTCAAACCTAACCTAACCTGAAGCCTAACACAAAACATAGACCTAACCCTAACCCTAGGCGGACACCTGAAGTTCAAGCCCAACCCTAACCTGACCCAGACGCTAACTCCAACCGTAACAGTGAACCGAAAACTAACATTAGCCCTAAACTTGCTCCCTCAAACAAATTTCAAACCTTACCTAACCTGAAGCCTAACTCAAACCATAGACCTAACCCTAACCCTAGGCGGACACCTGAAGCACAACCCCAACCCTAACCTGACCCTGACGCTATCTCCAAATGTAACAGTGAACCGAAAACTAACAGTAGCCCTAAACTTACTCCCTCAAACTAAGTTCAATCCTAACCTAACCTGAAGCCTAACTCAAACCATAGACCTAACCCTAACCCTAGGCGGACACCTGAAGCTCAACCCCAACCCTAACCTGACCCTGACGCTATCTCCAAACGTAACACTCAACCGAAAACTAACAGTAGCCCTAAACTTACTCCCTCAAACTAAGTTCAAACCTAACCTAACCTGAAGCCTAACTCAAACCATAGACCTAACCCTAACCCTAGGCGGACACCTTAAGCTCAACCCCAACCCTAAAATGGCGCTGACTCTAACTCCAACCATAACAGATACCCGAAAAATAACAGTAGCCCTAAACTTATTCCCTCAAACTAAGTTCAAACCTAACCTAAACTGAAGCCTAAATCAAACCATACACCCAAACCTAGACAGACACCTTAAGCTCAACCCCAACCCTAAAATGACCCTCACGCTAACTCCAACAGAAACACTGAACCGAAAACAAACAGCAGCCCTAAACTTACTCCCTCAAACTAAGTTCAAACCTAACCTAACCTGAAGCCTAACTCAAACCATAGACCTAACCCTAACCCTAGGCGGATACCTTAAGCTCAACCCAAACCCTAACCTGGCCCTGACGCTAACTCCAAACATAACAGTTACCCGAAAACTAACAGTCGCCCTAAACTTACACCCTCAAACTAAGTTCAATCCTAACCTAACCTGAAACCTAGCTCAAACCATAGACCTAACCCTAACCCTAGGCGGACACCTGAAGCACAACCCCAACCCTAACCTGACCCTGACGCTATCTCCAACCGTAACACTGAACCGAAAACTAACAGTAGCCCTAAACTTACTCCCTCAAACTAAGTTCAAACCTAACCTAACCTGAAGCCTAACTCAAACCATAGACCTAACCCTAACCCTAGGCGGACACCTTAAGCTCAACCCCAACCCTAAAATGGCCCTGACTGTAACTCCAACCATAACAGATACCCGAAAAATAACAGTAGCCCTAAACTTACTCCCTCAAACTAAGTTCAATCCTAACCTAACCTGAAGCCTAAATGAAACCATAGACATAACCCTAACCCTAGGCGGACACCTAATGCTTCCCCCACCCTAACCTGACCCTGATGCTTACTCCAAACGTAACAGTTAAACGAAAACTAACAGTAGCCCTAAACTTACTCCCTCAAACTAACTTCAAACCTAACCTAACCTGAAGCCTAAATCAAACCATACACCTAACCCTAACCCTAGGAGGACACCTTAAGCTCAACACCAAACCTAACCTGACCCAGATGCTTACTACAACCGTAACATTTAACCGAAAACTAACAGTAGCCCTAAACTGACTCCCTCAAACTAAGTTCAAACCTAACCTAACCTGAAGCCTAACTCAAACCATAGACTTAACCCTAACCCTAGGCGGACACCTTAAGCTCAACCCCAACATTAACCTGGCCCTGACGCTAACTCCAACCATAACAGTTACCCGAAAACTCACAGTCGCCCTAAACTTACTCCCTCAAACTAAGTACAAAACTAACCTAACCTGAAGCCTAAATCAAACCATACACCTAACCCTAACCCTAGGCGGACACCTTAAGCTCAACCCCAACCCTAACCTGACCCTCACGCTAACTCCAACCATAACACTGAACCGAAAACTAACATTAGCACTAAACTTACTCCCTCAAACTAATTTCAAACCTAACCTAACCTGAATCCTAACTCAAACCATAGACCTAACCCTAACCCTAGGCGGACACCTGAAGCTCAACCCCTACCCTAACCTGACCCTGACGCTATCTCCAACCGTAACACTGAACCGAAAACTAACAGTAGCCCTAAACTTACTCCCTCAAACTAAGTTCAAACCTAACCTATACTGAAGCCTAACTCAAACCATAGACCAAACCCTAACCCGTGGCGGACACCTTAAGCTCTACCCCAACCCTAAAATGGCCCTGACTCTAACTCCAACCATAACAGATACCCGAAAAATAACAGTAACCCTAAAATTACTCCCTCAAACTAAGTTCAAACCTAACCTAACCTGAAGCCTAAATCAAACCATACACCTAACCCTAACCCTAGGCAGACACCTTAAGCCCAACCCCAACCCTAACCTGACCCTCACGCTAACTCCAACCGTAACACTGAACCGAAAAATAACAGTAGCCCTAAACTTACTCCCTCAAACTAAGTTCAAACCTAACCTAACCTGAAGCCTAAATCAAACCATACACCTAACCCTAACCCTAGGCGGACACCTTAAGCTCAACCCCAACCCTAACCTGACCCTGACGCTATCTCCAACCATAACACTGAACCGAAAACTAACAGTAGCCCTAAACTTACTCCCTCAAACTAAGTTCAAACCTAACCTAACCTGAAGCCTAAATCAAACCATACACCTAACCCTAACCCTAGGCGGACACCTTAAGCTCAACCCCAACCCTAACCTGGCCCTGACGCTAACTCCAACCATAACAGTTACCCGAAAACTAACAGTCGCCCTAAACTTACTCCCTCAAACTAAGTTCAAACCTAACCTAACCTGAAGCCTAAATCAAACCATACACCTAACCCTAACCCTAGGCGGACACCTTAAGCTCAACCCCAACCCTAACCTGACCCTCACGCTCATTCCAACCGTAACAGTGAACCGAAAACTAACATTAGCCCTAAACTTACTCCCTCAAACTAATTTCAAGCCTACCCTAACCTGAAGCCTAACTCAAACCATAGACCTAACCCTAACCCTAGGTGGACACCTGATGCACAACCCCAACCCTAACCTGACCCTGACGCTATCTCCAACCGTAACACTGAACCGAAAACTAACAGTAGCCCTAAACTTACTCCCTCAAACTAAGTTCAAACCTAACCTAACCTGAAGCCTAACTCAAACCATAGACCTAACCCTAACCCTAGGCGGACACCTTAAGCTCAACCCCAACCCTAAAATGGCGCTGACTCTAACTCCAACCATAACAGATACCCGAAAAATAACAGTAGCCCTAAACTCATTCCCTCAAACTAAGTTCAAACCTAACCTAAACTGAAGCCTAAATCAAACCATACACCTAACCCTAGACAGACACCTTAAGCTCAACCCCAAGCCTAAAATGACCCTCACGCTAACTCCAACCGAAACACTGAACCGAAAACAAACAGTAGCCCTAAACTTACTCCCTCAAACTAAGTTCAAACCTAACCTAACCTGAAGCCTAAATCAAACCATACACCTAACACTAACCCTAGGCGGACACCTGAAGCACAACCCCAACCCTAACCTGACCCTGACGCTATCTCCAACCGTAACACTGAACCGAAAACTAACATTAGCCCTAAACTTACTCCCTCAAACTAATTTCAAGCCTAACCTAACCTGAAGCCTAACTCAAACCATAGACGTAACCCTAACCTTAGGCGGACACCTGAAGCACAACCCCAACCCTAACCTGACCCTGACGCTATCTCCAACCGTAACACTGAACCGAAAACTAACAGTAGCCCTAAACTTACACCCTCAAACTAATTTCAAACCTAACCTAACCTGAAGCCTAACTCAAACCATAGACCTAACCCTAACCCTAGGCGGACACCTGAAGCTCAACCCCTACCCTAACCTGACCCTGACGCTATCTCCAACCATAACAGTTACCCGAAAACAAACAGTAGCCCTAAACTTACTCCCTCAAACTAAGTTCAAACCTAACCTAACCTGAAGCCTAACTCGAACCATAGACCTAACCCTAACCCTTGGCGGACACCTTAAGCTCAACCCCAACCCTAACCTGACCCTGATGTTATCTCCAACCGTAACACTGAACCGAAAACTAACAGTAGCCCTATACTTACTCCCTCAAACTAAGTTCAAACCTAACCTAACCTGAAGCCTAAATCAAACCATACACCTAACCCTAACCCTAGGCGGACACCTTAAGCTCAACCCCAACCCTAATCTGGCCCTGACGCTAACTCCAACCATAACAGTTACCCGAAAACTAACAGTCGCCCTAAACTTACTCCCTCAAACTAAGTTCAAACCTAACCTAACCTGAAGCCTAAATCAAACCATACACCTAACCCTAACCCTAGGCGGACACCTTAAGCTCAACCCCAACCCTAACCTGACCCTCACGCTAACTCCAACCGTAACAGTGAACCGAAAACTAACATTAGCCCTAAACTTACTCCCTCAAACTAATTTCAAGCCTAACCTAACCTGAAGCCTAACTCAAACCATAGACCTAACCCTAACCCTAGGCGGACACCTGATGCACAACCCCAACCCTAACCTGACCCTGACGCTATCTCCAACCGTAACACTGAACCGAAAACTAACAGTAGCCCTAAACTTACTCCCTCAAACTAAGTTCAAACCTAACCTAACCTGAAGCCTAACTCAAACCATAGACCTAACCCTAACCCTAGGCGGACACCTTAAGCTCAACCCCAACCCTAAAATGGCGCTGACTCTAACTCCAACCATAACAGATACCCGAAAAATAACAGTAGCCCTAAACTTATTCCCTCAAACTAAGTTCAAACCTAACCTAAACTGAAGCCTAAATCAAACCATACACCTAACCCTAGACAGACACCTTAAGCTCAACCCCAACCCTAAAATGACCCTCACGCTAACTCCAACCGAAACACTGAACCGAAAACAAACAGTAGCCCTAAACTTACTCCCTCAAACTAAGTTCAAACCTAACCTAACCTGAAGCCTAAATCAAACCATACACCTAACACTAACACTAGGCGGACACCTTAAGCTCAACCCCAACCCTAACCTGACCCTAACGCTAACTCCAACCGTAACACTGAACCGAAAACTAACAGTAGCCCTAAACTTACTCCCTCAAACTAATTTCAAGCCTAACCTAACCTGAATCCTAACTCAAACCATAGACCTAACCCTAACCCTAGGCGGACACCTGAAGCACAACCCCAACCCTAACCTGACCCTGACGCTATCTCCAACCGTAACACTGAACCGAAAACTAACATTAGCCCTAAACTTACTCCCTCAAACTAATTTCAAGCCTAACCTAACCTGAAGCCTAACTCAAACCATAGACCTAACCTTAACCTTAGGCGGACACCTGAAGCACAACCCCAACCCTAACCTGACCCTGACGCTATCTCCAACCGTAACACTGAACCGAAAACTAACAGTAGCCCTAAACTTACTCCCTCAAACTAATTTCAAACCTAACCTAACCTGAAGCCTAACTCAAACCATAGACCAAACCCTAACCCTAGGCGGACACCTGAAGCTCAACCCCTACCATAACCTGACCCTGACGCTATCTCCAACCATAACAGTTACCCGAAAACAAACAGTAGCCCTAAACTTACTCCCTCAAACTAAGTTCAAATCTAACCAAACCTGAAGCCTAACTCGAACCATAGACCTAACCCTAACCCTTGGCGGACACCTTAAGCTCAACCCCAACCCTAAAATGGCCCTGACTCTAACTCCAACCATAACAGATACCCGAAAAATAACAGTAGCCCTAAACTTACTCCCTTAAACGAAGTTCAAACCTAACCTAACCTGAAGCCTAAATCAAACCATACACCTAACCCTAACCCTAGACGGACACCTTAAGCTCAACCCCAACCCTAAAATGACCCTCACGCTAACTGCAACCAAAAAACTGAACCGAAAACTAACAGTAGCCCTAAACTTACTCCCTCAAACTAATTTCAAACCTAACCTAACCTGAAGCCTAACTCAAACCATAGACCTAACCCCAATCCAAGGCGGACACCTGAAGCTCAACCCCAACCCTAACCTGACCCTGACGCTATCTCCAACCGTAACACGGAACCGAAAACTAACAGTAGCCCTACACTTACTCGCTCAAACTAAGTTCAAACCTAACCTAACCTGAAGCCTAACTCAAAACATAGACCTAACCCTAACACTAGGCGGACACCTTATATGAACCCCAACCCTAACCTGGCCCTGACACTAACTCCAACCATAACAGTTAACCGAAAACTAACAGTCGGCCTAAACTTACTCCCTCAAACTAAGCTCAAACCTAACCTAACCTGAAGCCTAACTCAAACCATAGACCTAACCCTAACCCTAGGCGGACACCTGAGGCACAACCCCAACCCTAACCTGACCCTGACGCTATCTCCAACCGTAACACTGAACCGAAAACTAACAGTAGCCCTAAACTTACTCCCTCAAACTAAGTTCAATCCTAACCTAACCTGAAGCCTAACTCAAACCATAGACCTAACCCTAACCCTAGGCGGACACCTTAAGCTCAACCCCAACCCTAAAATGGCGCTGACTCTAACTCCAACCATAACAGAAACCCGAAAAATAACAGTAGCCCTAAACTTATTCCCTCAAACTAAGTTCAAACCTAACCTAAACTGAAGCCTAAATCAAACCATACACCCAACCCTAGACAGACACCTTAAGCTCAACCCCAACCCTAAAATGACCCTCACGCTAACTCCAACCGAAACACTGAACCGAAAACAAACAGTAGCCCTAAACTTACTCCCTCAAACTAAGTTCAAACCTAACCTAACCTGAAGCCTAAATCAAACGATACACCTAACCCTAACCCTAGGCGGACATCTTAAGCTCAACCCCAACCCTAACCTGACCCTCACGCTAACTCCAACCGTAACAGTGAACCGAAAACTAACATTAGCCCTAAACTTACTCCCTCAAACTAATTTCAAGCCTAACCTAACCTGAAGCCTAAATCAAACCATAGACCTAAGCCTAACCCTAGGCGGACACCGGAAGCACAACCCCAACCCTAACCTGACCCTGACGCTATCTCCAACCGTAACACTGAACCGAAAACTAACAGTAGCCCTAAACTTACTCCCTCAAACTAAGTTCAAACCTAACCTAACGTGAAGCCTAACTCAAACCATAGACCTAACCCTAACCCTAGGCGGACACCTGAAGCTCAACCCCAATTCCAACCTGACCCTGACGCTATCTCCAAACGTAACACAGAACCGAAAACTAACAGTAGCCCTAAACTTACTCCCTCAAACTAAGTTCAAACCTAACCTAACCTGAAGCCTAACTCAAACCATAGACCTAACCCTAACCCTTGGCGGACACCGTAAGCTCAACCCCAACCCTAAAATGGCCCTGACTGTAACTCCAACCATAACAGATACAAGAAAAATAACAGTAGCCCTAAACTTACTCCCTCAAACTAAGTTCAAACCTAACCTAAACTGAAGCCTAAATCAAACCATACACCTAACCCTAGACAGACACCTTAAGCTCAACCCCAAGCCTAAAATGACCCTCACGCTAACTCCAACCGAAACACTGAACCGAAAACAAACAGTAGCCCTAAACTTACTCCCTCAAACTAAGTTCAAACCTAACCTAACCTGAAGCCTAAATCAAACCATACACCTAACACTAACCCTAGGCGGACACCTGAAGCACAACCCCAAACCTAACCTGACCCTGACGCTATCTCCAACCGTAACACTGAACCGAAAACTAACATTAGCCCTAAACTTACTCCCTCAAACTAATTTCAAGCCTAACCTAACCTGAAGCCTAACTCAAACCATAGACCTAACCCTAACCTTAGGCGGACACCTGAAGCACAACCCCAACCCTAACCTGACCCTGACGCTATCTCCAACCGTAACACTGAACCGAAAACTAACAGTAGCCCTAAACTTACTCCCTCAAACTAATTTCAAACCTAACCTAACCTGAAGCCTAACTCAAACCATAGACCTAACCCTAACCCTAGGCGGACACCTGAAGCTCAACCCCTACCCTAACCTGACCCTGACGCTATCTCCAACCATAACAGTTACCCGAAAACAAACAGTAGCCCTAAACTTACTCCCTCAAACTAAGTTCAAACCTAACCTAACCTGAAGCCTAACTCGAACCATAGACCTAACCCTAACCCTTGGCGGACACCTTAAGCTCAACCCCAACCCTAAAATGGCCCTGACTCTAACTCCAACCATAACAGATACCCGAAAAATAACAGTAGCCCTAAACTTACTCCCTCAAACTAAGTTCAAACCTAACCTAACCTGAAGCCTAAATCAAACCATACACCTAACCCTAACCCTAGACGGACACCTTAAGCTCAACCCCAACCCTAAAATGACCCTCACGCTAACTGCAACCGAAAAACTGAACCGAAAACTAACAGTAGCCCTAAACTTACTCCCTCAAACTAATTTCAAACCTAACCTAACCTGACGCCTAACTCAAACCATAGACCTAACCCCAATCCAAGGTGGACACCTGAAGCTCAACCCCAACCCTAACCTGACCCTGACGCTATCTCCAACCGTAACACGGAACCGAAAACTAACAGTAGCCCTACACTTACTCCCTCAAACTAAGTTCAAACCTAACCTAACCTGAAGCCTAACTCAAAACATAGACCTAACCCTAACACTAGGCGGACACCTTAAGATGAACCCCAACCCTAACCTGGCCCTAACGCTAACTCCAACCATAACAGTTACCCGAAAACTAACAGTCGGTCTAAACTTTCTCCCTCAAACTAAGCTCAAACCTAACCTAACCTGAAGCCTAAATCACACCATACACCTAACCCTAACCCTAGCCGGACACCATAAGCTCAACCCCAACCCTAACCTGACCCTCACGCTAACTCCAACCGTAACAGTGAACCAAAAACTAACATTAGCCCTAAACTTACTCCCTCAAAGAAATTTCAAGCCTTACCTAACCTGAAGCCTAACTCAAACCATAGACCTAACCCTAACCCTAGGCGGACACCTGAAGCACAACCCCAACCCTAACCTGACCCTGACGCTATCTCCAACCGTAACACTGAACCGAAAACTAACAGTAGCCCTAAACTTACTCCCTCAAACTAAGTTCAAACCTAACCTAACCTGAAGCCTAAATCAAACCATACACCTAACCCTAACCCTAGGCGGACACCTTAAGCTCAACCCCAACCCTAACCTGACTCTGACGCTATCTCCAAACGTAACACTGAACCGAAAACTAAGAGTAGCCCTATACTTACTCCCTCAAACTAAGTTCAAACCTAACCTAACCTGAAGCCTAAATCAAACCATACACCTAACCCTAACCCTAGCCGGACACCTTAAGCTCAACCCCAACCCTAAAATGGCGCTGACTCTAACTCCAACCATAACAGATACCCGAAAAATAACAGTAGCCCTAAACTTATTCCCTCAAACTAAGTTCAAACCTAACCTAAACTGAAGCCTAAATCAAACCATACACCCAACCCTAGACAGACACCTTAAGCTCAACCCCAACCCTAAAATGACCCTCACGCTAACTCCAACCGAAACACTGAACCGAAAACAAACAGTAGCCCTAAACTTACTCCCTCAAACTAAGTTCAAACCTAACCTAACCTGAAGCCTAAATCATACCATACACCTAACCCTAACCCTAGGCGGACACCTTAAGCTCAACCCCAACCCTAACCTGACCCTCACGCTAACTCCAACCGTAACACTGATCCGAAAACTAACAGTAGTCCTAAACTTACTCCCTCAAACTAAGTTCAAACCTAACCTAACCTGAAGCCTAAATCAAACGATACACCTAACCCTAACCCTAGGCGGACATCTTAAGCTCAACCCCAACCCTAACCTGACCCTCACGCTAACTCCAACCGTAACAGTGAACCGAAAACTAACATTAGCCCTAAACTTACTCCCTCAAACTAATTTCAAGCCTAACCTAACCTGAAGCCTAACTCAAACCATAGACCTAACCCTAACCCTAGGCGGACACCTGAAGCTCAACCCCTACCCTAACCTGACCCTGACGCTATCTCCAACCATAACAGTTACCCGAAAACAAACAGTAGCCCTAAACTTACTCCCTCAAACTAAGTTCAAACCTAACCTAACCTGAAGCCTAACTCGAACCATAGACCTAACCCTAACCCTTGGCGGACACCTTAAGCTCAACCCCAACCCTAAAATGGCCCTGACTCTAACTCCAACCATAACAGATACCCGAAAAATAACAGTAGCCCTAAACTTACTCCCTCAAACTAAGTTCAAACCTAACCTAACCTGAAGCCTAAATCAAACCATACACCTAACCCTAACCCTAGACGGACACCTTAAGCTCAACCCCAACCCTAAAATGACCCTCACGCTAACTGCAACCGAAAAACTGAACCGAAAACTAACAGTAGCCCTAAACTTACTCCCTCAAACTAATTTCAAACCTAACCTAACCTGACGCCTAACTCAAACCATAGACCTAACCCCAATCCAAGGTGGACACCTGAAGCTCAACCCCAACCCTAACCTGACCCTGACGCTATCTCCAACCGTAACACGGAACCGAAAACTAACAGTAGCCCTACACTTACTCCCTCAAACTAAGTTCAAACCTAACCTAACCTGAAGCCTAACTCAAAACATAGACCTAACCCTAACACTAGGCGGACACCTTAAGATGAACCCCAACCCTAACCTGGCCCTAACGCTAACTCCAACCATAACAGTTACCCGAAAACTAACAGTCGGTCTAAACTTTCTCCCTCAAACTAAGCTCAAACCTAACCTAACCTGAAGCCTAAATCACACCATACACCTAACCCTAACCCTAGCCGGACACCATAAGCTCAACCCCAACCCTAACCTGACCCTCACGCTAACTCCAACCGTAACAGTGAACCAAAAACTAACATTAGCCCTAAACTTACTCCCTCAAAGAAATTTCAAGCCTTACCTAACCTGAAGCCTAACTCAAACCATAGACCTAACCCTAACCCTAGGCGGACACCTGAAGCACAACCCCAACCCTAACCTGACCCTGACGCTATCTCCAACCGTAACACTGAACCGAAAACTAACAGTAGCCCTAAACTTACTCCCTCAAACTAAGTTCAAACCTAACCTAACCTGAAGCCTAAATCAAACCATACACCTAACCCTAACCCTAGGCGGACACCTTAAGCTCAACCCCAACCCTAACCTGACTCTGACGCTATCTCCAAACGTAACACTGAACCGAAAACTAAGAGTAGCCCTATACTTACTCCCTCAAACTAAGTTCAAACCTAACCTAACCTGAAGCCTAAATCAAACCATACACCTAACCCTAACCCTAGCCGGACACCTTAAGCTCAACCCCAACCCTAAAATGGCGCTGACTCTAACTCCAACCATAACAGATACCCGAAAAATAACAGTAGCCCTAAACTTATTCCCTCAAACTAAGTTCAAACCTAACCTAAACTGAAGCCTAAATCAAACCATACACCCAACCCTAGACAGACACCTTAAGCTCAACCCCAACCCTAAAATGACCCTCACGCTAACTCCAACCGAAACACTGAACCGAAAACAAACAGTAGCCCTAAACTTACTCCCTCAAACTAAGTTCAAACCTAACCTAACCTGAAGCCTAAATCATACCATACACCTAACCCTAACCCTAGGCGGACACCTTAAGCTCAACCCCAACCCTAACCTGACCCTCACGCTAACTCCAACCGTAACACTGATCCGAAAACTAACAGTAGTCCTAAACTTACTCCCTCAAACTAAGTTCAAACCTAACCTAACCTGAAGCCTAAATCAAACGATACACCTAACCCTAACCCTAGGCGGACATCTTAAGCTCAACCCCAACCCTAACCTGACCCTCACGCTAACTCCAACCGTAACAGTGAACCGAAAACTAACATTAGCCCTAAACTTACTCCCTCAAACTAATTTCAAGCCTAACCTAACCTGAAGCCTAACTCAAACCATAGACCTAACCCTAACCCTAGGCGGACACCTGAAGCTCAACCCCAATTCCATCCTGACCCTGACGCTATCTCCAAACGTAACACTGAACCGAAAACTAACAGTAGCCCTAAACTTACTCCCTCAAACTAAGTTCAATCCTAACCTAACCTGAAGCCTAACTCAAACCATAGACCTAACCCTAACCCTAGGCGGACACCTGAAGCTCAACCCCAACCCTAACATGACCCTGACGCTATCTCCAAACGTAACGCTCAACCGAAAACTAACAGTAGCCCTAAACTTACTCCCTCAAACTAAGTTCAAACCTAACCTAACCTGAAGCCTAACTCAAACCATAGACCTAACCCTAACCCTAGGCGGACACCTTAAGCTCAACCCCAACCCTAAAATGGCGCTGACTATAACTCCAACCATAACAGAAACCCGAAAAATAACAGTAGCCCTAAACTTATTCCCTCAAACTAAGTTCAAACCTAACCTAAACTGAAGCCTAAATCAAACCATACACCCAACCCTAGACAGACACCTTAAGCTCAACCCCAACCCTAACCTAACCCTGACGCTAACTCCAACCGAAACACTGAACCGAAAACAAACAGTAGCCCTAAACTTACTCCCTCAAACTAAGTTCAAACCTAACCTAACCTGAAGCCTAAATCATACCATACACCTAACCCTAACCCTAGGCGGACACCTTAAGCTCAACCCCAACCCTAACCTGACCCTCACGCTAACTCCAACCGTAACACTGATCCGAAAACTAACAGTAGCCCTAAACTTACTCCCTCAAACTAAGTTCAAACCTAACCTAACCTGAAGCCTAAATCAAACGATACACCTAACCCTAACCCTAGGCGGACATCTTAAGCTCAACCCCAACCCTAACCTGACCCTCACGCTAACTCCAACCGTAACAGTGAACCGAAAACTAACATTAGCCCTAAACTTACTCCCTCAAACTAATTTCAAGCCTAACCTAACCTGAAGCCTAACTCCAACCATAGACCTAACCCTAACCCTAGGCGGACAACTGAAGCACAACCCCAACCCTAACCTGACCCTGACGCTATCTCCAACCGTAACACTGAACCGAAAACTAACAGTAGCCCTAAACTTACTCCCTCAAACTAAGTTCAAACCTAACCTAACCTGAAGCCTAACTCAAACCATAGACCTAACCCTAACCCTAGGCGGACACCTGAAGCTCAACCCCAATTCCAACCTGACCCTGACGCTATCTCCAAACGTAACACTGAACCGAAAACTAACAGTAGCCCTAAACTTACTCCCTCAAACTAAGTTCAAACCTAACCTAACCTGAAGCCTAACTCAAACCATAGACCTAACCCTAACCCTTGGCGGACACCTTAAGCTCAACCCCAACCCTAAAATGGCCCTGACTGTAACTCCAACCATAACAGATACAAGAAAAATAACAGTAGCCCTAAACTTACTCCCTCAAACTAAGTTCAATCCTAACCTAACCTGAAGCCTAAATGAAACCATAGACATAACCCTAACCCTAGGCGGACACCTTATGCTTACCCCCACCCTAACCTGACCCTGACGCTTACTCCAAATGTAACAGTTAAACGAAAACTAACAGTAGCCCTAAACTTACTCCCTCAAACTAACTTCAAACCTAACCTAACCTGAAGCCTAAATCAAACCATACACCTAACCCTAACCCTAGGCGGACACCTTAAGCTCAACCCCAACCCTAACCTGACCCTCACGCTAACTCCAAAAATAACACTGAACCGAAAACTAACATTAGCCCTAAACTTACTCCCTCAAACTAATTTCAAACCTAACCTAACCTGAAGCCTAACTCAAACCATAGACCTAACCCTAACCCTAGGCGGACACCTGAAGCTCAACCCCAACCCTAACCTGACCCTGACGCTATCTCCAACCGTAACACTGAACCGAAAACTAACAGTAGCCCTAAACTTACTCCCTCAAACTAAGTTCAAACCTAACCTAACCTGAAGCCTAACTCAAACAATAGACCTAACCAGAACCCTAGGCGGACACCTTAAGCGCAACCCCAACCCTAACCTGGCCCTGACGCTAACTCCAACCATAACAATTACCCGAAAACTAACAGTCGCCCTAAACTTACTCCCTCAAACTAAGTTCAAACATAACCTAACCTGAAGCCTAAATCAAACCATAGACCTAACCCTAACCCTTGGCGGACACCTTAAGCTCAACCCCAACCCTAAAATGGCCCTGACTCTAACTACAACCATAACAGATACCCGAAAAATAACAGTAGCCCTAAACTTACTCCCTCAAACTAAGTTCAAACCTAACCTAACCTGAAGCCTAAATCAAACCATACACCTTACCCTAACCCTAGACGGACACCTTAAGCTCAACCCCAACCCTAAAATGACCCTCACACTAACTGCAACCGAAAAACTGAACCGAAAACTAACAGTAGCCCTAAACTTACTCCCTCAAACTAATTTCAAACATAACCTAACCTGAAGCCTAACTCAAACCATAGACCTAACCCCAATCCAAGGTGGACACCTGAAGGTCAACCCCAACCCTAACCTGACCCTGACGCTATCTCCAACAGTAACACGGAACCGAAAACTAACAGTAGCCCTACACTTACTCCCTCAAACTAAGTTCAAACCTAACCTAACCTGAAGCCTAACTCAATACATAGACCTAACCCTAACACTAGGCGGACACCTTAAGATGAACCCCAACCCTAACCTGGCCCTGACGCTAACTCCAACCATAACAGTTACCCGAAAACTAACAGTCGGCCTAAACTTACTCCCTCAAACTAAGCTCAAACCTAACCTAACCTGAAGCCTAAATCAAACCATACACCTAACCCTAACCCTAGCCGGACACATTAAGCTCAACCCCAACCCTAACCTGACCCTCACGCTAACTCCAAGCGTAACAGTGAACCGAAAACTAACATTAGCCCTAAACTTACTCCCTGAAACAAATTTCAAGCCTTTCCTAACCTGAAGCCTAACTCAAACCATAGACCTAACCCTAACCCTAGGCGGACACCTGAAGCACAACCCCAACCCTAACCTGACCCTGACGCTATCTCCAACCGTAACACTGAACCGAAAACTAACAGTAGCCCTAAACTTACTCCCTCAAACTAAGTTCAAACCTAACCTAACCTGAAGCCTAAATCAAACCATACACCTAACCCTAACCCTAGGCGGACACCTTAAGCTCAACCCCAACCCTAACCTGACCCTGATGCTATCTCCTACCGTAACACTGAACCGAAAACTAACAGTAGCCCTATACTTACTCCCTCAAACTAAGTTCAAACCTAACCTAACCTGAAGCCTAAATCAAACCATACACCTAACCCTAACCCTAGGCGGACACCTTAAGCTCAACCCCAACCCTAATCTGGCCCTGACGCTAACTCCAACCATAACAGTTACCCGAAAACTAACAGTCGCCCTAAACTTACTCCCTCAAACTAAGTTCAAACCTAACCTAACCTGAAGCCTAACTCCAACCATAGACCTAACCCTAACCCTAGGCGGACACCTTAAGCTCAACCCCAACCCTAACCTGACCCTCACGCTAACTCCAACCGTAACAGTGAACCGAAAACTAACATTAGCCCTAAACTTACTCCCTCAAACTAATTTCAAGCATAACCTAACCTGAAGCCTAACTCAAACCATAGACCTAACCCTAACCCTAGGCGGACACCTGATGCACAACCCCAACCCTAACCTCACCCTGACGCTATCTCCAACCGTAACACTGAACCGAAAACTAACAGTAGCCCTAAACTTACTCCCTCAAACTAAGTTCAAACCTAACCTAACCTGAAGCCTAACTCAAACCATAGACCTAACCCTAACCCTAGGCGGACACCTTAAGCTCAACCCCAACCCTAAAATGGCGCTGACTCTAACTCCAACCATAACAGATACCCGAAAAATAACAGTAGCCCTAAACTTATTCCCTCAAACTAAGTTCAAACCTAACCTAAACTGAAGCCTAAATCAAACCATACACCTAACCCTAGACAGACACCTTAAGCTCAACCCCAACCCTAAAATGACCCTCACGCTAACTCCAACCGAAACACTGAACCGAAAACAAACAGTAGCCCTAAACTTACTCCCTCAAACTAAGTTCAAACCTAACCTAACCTGAAGCCTAAATCAAACCATACACCTAACACTAACCCTAGGCGGACACCTTAAGCTCAACCCCAACCCTAACCTGACCCTAACGCTAACTCCAACCGTAACACTGAACCGAAAACTAACAGTAGCCCTAAACTTACTCCCTCAAACTAATTTCAAGCCTAACCTAACCTGAAGCCTAACTCAAACCATAGACATAACCCTAACCCTAGGCGGACACCTGAAGCACAACCCCAACCCTAACCTGACCCTGACGCTATCTCCAACCGTAACACTGAACCGAAAACTAACATTAGCCCTAAACTTACTCCCTCAAACTAATTTCAAGCCTAACCAAACCTGAAGCCTAACTCAAACCATAGACCTAACCCTAACCTTAGGCGGACACCTGAAGCACAACCCCAACCCTAACCTGACCCTGACGCTATCTCCAACCGTAACACTGAACCGAAAACTAACAGTAGCCCTAAACTTACTTCCTCAAACTAATTTCAAACCTAACCTAACCTGAAGCCTAACTCAAACCATAGACCTAACCCTAACCCTAGGCGGACACCTGAAGCTCAACCCCTACCCTAACCTGACCCTGACGCTATCTCCAACCGTAACAGTTACCCGAAAACAAACAGTAGCCCTAAACTTACTCCCTCAAACTAAGTTCAAATCTAACCAAACCTGAACCCTAACTCGAACCATAGACCTAACCCTAACCCTTGGCGGACACCTTAAGCTCAACCCCAACCCTAAAATGGCCCTGACTCTAACTCCAACCATAACAGATACCCGAAAAATAACAGTAGCCCTAAACTTACTCCCTCAAACGAAGTTCAAACCTAACCTAACCTGAAGCCTAAATCAAACCATACACCTAACCCTAACCCTAGACGGACACCTTAAGCTCAACCCCAACCCTAAAATGACCCTCACGCTAACTGCAACCGAAAAACTGAACCGAAAACTAACAGTAGCCCTAAACTTACTCCCTCAAACTAATTTCAAACCTAACCTAACCTGAAGCCTAACTCAAACCATAGACCTAACCCCAATCCAAGGCGGACACCTGAAGCTCAACCCCAACCCTAACCTGACCCTGACGCTATCTCCAACCGTAACACGGAACCGAAAACTAACAGTAGCCCTACACTTACTCCCTCAAACTAAGTTCAAACCTAACCTAACCTGAAGCCTAACTCAAAACATAGACCTAACCCTAACCCTTGGCGGACACCTTAAGCTCAACCCCAACCCTAAAATGGCCCTGACTGTAACTCCAACCATAACAGATACAAGAAAAATAACAGTAGCCCTAAACTTACTCCCTCAAACTAAGTTCAATCCTAACCTAACCTGAAGCCTAAATGAAACCATAGACATAACCCTAACCCTAGGCGGACACCTTATGCTTACCCCCACCCTAACCTGACCCTGACGCTTACTCCAAATGTAACAGTTAAACGAAAACTAACAGTAGCCCTAAACTTACTCCCTCAAACTAAGTTCAAACCTAACCTAACCTGAAGCCTAACTCAAACCATACACCTAACCCTAACCCTAGGCGGACACCTTAAGCTCAACCCCAACCCCAACCTAACCCTCACGCTAACTCCAACCTTAACACTGAACCGAAAACTAACAGTAGCCCTAAACTTACTCCCTCAAACTAATTTCAAACCTAACCTAACCTGAAGCCTAACTCAAACCATAGACCTAACCCTAACCCTAGGCGGAAACCTGAAGCTCAACCCCAAACCTAACCTGACCCTGACGCTATCTCCAACCGTAAAACTGAACCGAAAACTAACATTAGCCCTAAACTTACTCCCTCAAACTAATTTCAAACCTAACTTAACCTGAAGCCTTACTCAAACCATAGACCTAACCATAACCCTAGAGGAAACCTGAAGCTCAACCCCAACCCTAACCTGACCCTGACGCTATCTCCAACGGTAAAAGTGAACCGAAAACTAACGGTAGCCCTAAACTTACTCCCTCAAACTAAGTTCAAACCTAACCTAACCTGAAGCCTAACTCAAACCATAGCCCTAGCCCTAACCCTAGGCGGACACCTTAAGCTCAACCCCAAACCTAACCTGACCCTGACGCTTACTCCAACCATAACAGTTACCCGAAAACTAACAGTCGCCCTAAACTTACTCCCTCAAACTAAGTTCAAACCTAACCTAACCTGAAGCCTAAATCAAACCATACACCTAACCCTAACCCTAGGGAGACACCTTAAGCTCAACCCCAACCCTAACCTGACCCTCACGCTAACTCCAACCGTAACAGTGAACCGAAAGCTAACATTAGCCCTAAACTTACTCCCTCAAACTAATTTCAAGCCTAACCTAACCTGAAGCCTAACTCAAACCATAGACCTAACCCTAACCCTAGGGGGACACCTTAAGCTCAACCCCAACCCTAACCTGACCCTGACGCTATCTCCAATGGTAACACTGAACCGAAAACTAACAGTAGCCCTAAACTTACTCCCTCAAACTAAGTTCAATCCTAACCTAACCTGAAGCCTAAATGAATCCATAGACCTAACCCTAACCCTAGGCGGACACCTTAAGCTCAACCCCAACCCTAACCTGGCCCTGACGCTAACTCCAACCATAACAGTTACCCGAAAACTAACAGTATTCCTAAACTTACTCCCTGAAACTAAGTTCAAACCTAACCTAACCTGAAGCCTTAATCAAATCATACACCTAACCCTAACCCTAGGCGGACACCTTAAGCTCAACCCCTACCCTAACCTTACCCTCATGCTTACTCCAACTGTAACAGTAAACCGAAAACTAACAGTAGCCCTAAACTTACTCCCTCTAACTAACTTCAAACCTAACCTAACCTGAAGCCTAATCAAAACATACACTTAACCCTAACCCTAGGCGGACAGCATTATCTCAACACCAACCCTAACCTGGACCTGACGCTAACTCCAACCGTAACACTGAACCGAAAACTAACAGTAGCCCTAAACTTACTCCCTCAAACTAAGTTCAAACCTAACCTACCCTGAAGCCTAAATCAAACCATACACCTAACCCTAACCCTAGGCGTACACCTTAAGCTCAACCCCAACCCTAACCTGACCCTCACGCTAACTCCAACCGTAACAGTGAACCGAAAACTAACATTAGCCCTAAACTTACTCCCTCAAACTAATTTCATGCCTAACCTAACCAGAAGCCTAACTCAAACCATAGACCTAACCCTAACCCTAGGCGGACACCTGAAGTTCAAGCCCAACCCTAACCTGACCCAGACGCTATCTCCAACCGTAACACTGAACCGAAAACTAACAGTAGCCCTAAACTTACCCCCTCAAACTAAGTTCAAACCTAACCTAACCTGAAGCCTAAATCAAACCATACACCTAACCCTAACCCTAGACGGACACCTTAAGCTCAACCCCAACCCTAAAATGACCCTCACGCTAACTCCAACCGAAACACTGAACCAAAAACAAACAGTAGCCCTAAACTTACTCCCTCAAACTAAGTTCAAACCTAACCTAACCTGAAGCCTAAATCAAACCATACACCTAACCCTAAAACTAGGCGGACACCTTAAGCCCAACCCCAACCCTAACCTGACCCTCATGCTAACTCCAACCGTAACACTGAACGGAAAACTAACAGTAGCCCTAAACTTACTCCCTCAAACTACGTTCAAACCTAACCTAACCTGAAGCCTAACACAAACCATAGACCTAACCCTAACCCTAGACGGACACCTGAAGCTCAACCCCAACCCTAACCTGACGCTATCTCCAACCGTAACACTGAACCGAAAATGAACAGTAGCCCTACACTTACTCCCTCAAACTAAGTTCAAACCTAACCTAACCTGAAGCCTAACTCAAAACATAGACCTAACCCTAACCCTTGGCGGACACCTTAAGCTCAACCCCAACCCTAAAATGGCCCTGACTGTAACTCCAACCATAACAGATACAAGAAAAATAACAGTAGCCCTAAACTTACTCCCTCAAACTAAGTTCAATCCTAACCTAACCTGAAGCCTAAATGAAACCATAGACATAACCCTAACCCTAGGCGGACACCTTATGCTTACCCCCACCCTAACCTGACCCTGACGCTTACTCCAAATGTAACAGTTAAACGAAAACTAACAGTAGCCCTAAACTTACTCCCTCAAACTAAGTTCAAACCTAACCTAACCTGAAGCCTAACTCAAACCATACACCTAACCCTAACCCTAGGCGGACACCTTAAGCTCAACCCCAACCCCAACCTAACCCTCACGCTAACTCCAACCTTAACACTGAACCGAAAACTAACAGTAGCCCTAAACTTACTCCCTCAAACTAATTTCAAACCTAACCTAACCTGAAGCCTAACTCAAACCATAGACCTAACCCTAACCCTAGGCGGAAACCTGAAGCTCAACCCCAAACCTAACCTGACCCTGACGCTATCTCCAACCGTAAAACTGAACCGAAAACTAACATTAGCCCTAAACTTACTCCCTCAAACTAATTTCAAACCTAACTTAACCTGAAGCCTTACTCAAACCATAGACCTAACCATAACCCTAGAGGAAACCTGAAGCTCAACCCCAACCCTAACCTGACCCTGACGCTATCTCCAACGGTAAAAGTGAACCGAAAACTAACGGTAGCCCTAAACTTACTCCCTCAAACTAAGTTCAAACCTAACCTAACCTGAAGCCTAACTCAAACCATAGCCCTAGCCCTAACCCTAGGCGGACACCTTAAGCTCAACCCCAAACCTAACCTGACCCTGACGCTTACTCCAACCATAACAGTTACCCGAAAACTAACAGTCGCCCTAAACTTACTCCCTCAAACTAAGTTCAAACCTAACCTAACCTGAAGCCTAAATCAAACCATACACCTAACCCTAACCCTAGGGAGACACCTTAAGCTCAACCCCAACCCTAACCTGACCCTCACGCTAACTCCAACCGTAACAGTGAACCGAAAGCTAACATTAGCCCTAAACTTACTCCCTCAAACTAATTTCAAGCCTAACCTAACCTGAAGCCTAACTCAAACCATAGACCTAACCCTAACCCTAGGGGGACACCTTAAGCTCAACCCCAACCCTAACCTGACCCTGACGCTATCTCCAATGGTAACACTGAACCGAAAACTAACAGTAGCCCTAAACTTACTCCCTCAAACTAAGTTCAATCCTAACCTAACCTGAAGCCTAAATGAATCCATAGACCTAACCCTAACCCTAGGCGGACACCTTAAGCTCAACCCCAACCCTAACCTGGCCCTGACGCTAACTCCAACCATAACAGTTACCCGAAAACTAACAGTATTCCTAAACTTACTCCCTGAAACTAAGTTCAAACCTAACCTAACCTGAAGCCTTAATCAAATCATACACCTAACCCTAACCCTAGGCGGACACCTTAAGCTCAACCCCTACCCTAACCTTACCCTCATGCTTACTCCAACTGTAACAGTAAACCGAAAACTAACAGTAGCCCTAAACTTACTCCCTCTAACTAACTTCAAACCTAACCTAACCTGAAGCCTAATCAAAACATACACTTAACCCTAACCCTAGGCGGACAGCATTATCTCAACACCAACCCTAACCTGGACCTGACGCTAACTCCAACCGTAACACTGAACCGAAAACTAACAGTAGCCCTAAACTTACTCCCTCAAACTAAGTTCAAACCTAACCTACCCTGAAGCCTAAATCAAACCATACACCTAACCCTAACCCTAGGCGTACACCTTAAGCTCAACCCCAACCCTAACCTGACCCTCACGCTAACTCCAACCGTAACAGTGAACCGAAAACTAACATTAGCCCTAAACTTACTCCCTCAAACTAATTTCATGCCTAACCTAACCAGAAGCCTAACTCAAACCATAGACCTAACCCTAACCCTAGGCGGACACCTGAAGTTCAAGCCCAACCCTAACCTGACCCAGACGCTATCTCCAACCGTAACACTGAACCGAAAACTAACAGTAGCCCTAAACTTACCCCCTCAAACTAAGTTCAAACCTAACCTAACCTGAAGCCTAAATCAAACCATACACCTAACCCTAACCCTAGACGGACACCTTAAGCTCAACCCCAACCCTAAAATGACCCTCACGCTAACTCCAACCGAAACACTGAACCAAAAACAAACAGTAGCCCTAAACTTACTCCCTCAAACTAAGTTCAAACCTAACCTAACCTGAAGCCTAAATCAAACCATACACCTAACCCTAAAACTAGGCGGACACCTTAAGCCCAACCCCAACCCTAACCTGACCCTCATGCTAACTCCAACCGTAACACTGAACGGAAAACTAACAGTAGCCCTAAACTTACTCCCTCAAACTACGTTCAAACCTAACCTAACCTGAAGCCTAACACAAACCATAGACCTAACCCTAACCCTAGACGGACACCTGAAGCTCAACCCCAACCCTAACCTGACGCTATCTCCAACCGTAACACTGAACCGAAAATGAACAGTAGCCCTAAACTTACTCCCTCAAACTAAGTTCAAACCTAACCTAACCTGAATCCTAAATCAAACCATACACCTAACCCTAACCCTAAGCGGACACCTTAAGCTCAACCCCAAACCTAACCTGACCCTGACGCTATCTCCAACCATAACACTGAACCGAAAACTAACAGTAGTCCTAAACTTACTCCCTCAAACTAAGTTCAAACCTAACCTAACCTGAAGCCTAACTCAAACCATAGACCTAACCCTAACCCTAGGCGGACACCTTAAGCTCAACCCCAACCCTAACCTGGCCCTGACGCTCACTCCAACCATAACAGTTACCCGAAAACTAACAGTCGCCCTAAACTTACTCCCTCAAACTAAGTTCAAACCTAATCTAACCTGAAGCCTAAATCAAACCATACACCTAACCCTAACCCTAGGCGGACACCTTAAGCTCAACCCCAACCCTAACCTGAACCTCACGCTAACTACAACCATAACACTGAACCGAAAACTAACATTAGCCCTAAACTTACTCCATCAAACTAAGTTCAAACCTAACCTAACCTGAAGCCTAACTCAAACCATAGACCTAACCCTACCCCCAGGCGGACACCTTAAGCTCAACCCCAACCCTAACCTGGCCCTGACGCTAACTCCAACCATAACAGTTACTGGAAAACTAACAGTAGCCCTAAACTTACTCCCTCAAACTAAGTTCAAACCTAACCTAACTTGAAGCCTAAATCAAACCATACACCTAACCCTAACCCTAGGCGGACACCTTAAGCTCAACCCCAACCCTAACCTGACCCTCTCGCTAACTCCAACCGTAACAGTGAACAGAAAACTAACAGTAGCCCTAAACTTACACCCTCAAACTAATTTCATACCTAGCCTAACCTGAAGCCTAACTCAAACCATAGACCTAACCCTAACCCTAGGCGGACACCTGTAGTTCAAGCCCAACCCGAACCTGACCCTGACGCTATCTCCAACCGTAACACTGAACCGAAAACGAACAGTAGCCCTAAACTTTCTCCCTCAAACTAAGTTCAAACCTAACCTAACCTGAATCCTAAATCAAACCATACAACTAACCCTAACCCTAGGCGGACACCTTAAGCTCGACCCCAACCCTAACCTGGTCCTGACGCTAACCCAACCATAACAGTTACTCGAAAACTAACAGTAGCCCTAAACTTACTCCCTCAAACTAAGTTCAAACCTAACATAACCTGACGCCTAAATCAAACCATACACCTAACCCTACCCTTAGGCGGACACCTTAAGCTCAACACCAGCCCTAACCTGACCCTCACGCTAACTCCAACCGTAACAGTGAACCGAAAACTAACATTAGCCCTAAACTTACTCACTCAAACTAATTTCAAGCCTTACCTAACCTGAAGCCTAACTCAAACCATAGACCTAACCCTAACCCTAGGCGGACACCTGAAGCACAACCCCAACCCTAACCTGACCCTGACGCTATCTCCAACCGTAACACTGAACTGAAAACTAACAGTAGCCCTAAACTTACTCCCTCAAACTAAGTTCAAACCTAACCTAACCTGAAGCCTAACTCAAACCATAGACCTAACCCTAAACCTAGGCGGACACCTGAAGCTCAACCCCAACCCTAACCTGACCCTGACGCTATCACCAAACGTAACACTGAACCAAAAACTAACAGTAGCCCTAAACTTACTCCCTCAAACTAAGTTCAAACCTAACCTAACTTGAAGCCTAACTCAAACCATAGACCTAACCCTAACCCTAGGCGGACACCTTAAGCTCAACCCCAACCCTAACCTGGCCCTGACGCTAACTCCAACCATAACAGTTACCCGAAAACTAACAGTAGCCCTAAACTTACTCCCTCAAACTAAGTTCAAACCTAACCTAACCTGAAGCCTTAATCAAATCATACACCTAACCCTAACCAGAGGCGGACACCTTAAGCTCAACCCCTACCCTAACCTGACCCTCACGCTTACTCCAACTGTAACAGTTAACCGAAAACTAACAGTAGCCCTAAACTTACTCCCTCAAACTAACTTCAAACCTAACCTAACCTGAAGCCTAAATCAAACCATACACCTAACCCTAACCCTAGGCGGACACCATTAGCTCAACGCCAACCCTAACCTGGACCTGACGCTAACTCCAACCGTAACAGTTACCCGAAAACTAACAGTAGCCCTAAACTTACTCCCTCAAACTAAGTTCAAACCTAACCTAACCTGAAGCCTAAATCAAACCATACACCTAACCCTAACCCTAGGCGGACACCTTAAGCTCAACCCCTACCCTAACCTGACCCTCACGCTAACTCCAAGCGAAACACTGAACCAAAAACAAACAGTAGCCCTAAACTTACTCCCTCAAACTAAGTTCAAACCTAACCTAACCTGAAGCCTAACTCAAACCATAGACCTAACCCTAACCCTAGGCGGACAGCTGAAGCTCAACCCCAACTCTAACCTGACCCTGACGCTATCTCCAATCGTAACACTGAACCGAAAACTAACAGTAACCCTAAACTTACTCCCTCAAACTAAGTTCAAACCTAACATAACCTGAAGCCTAACTCAAACCATAGACCTAACCGTAACCCTTGGCGGACACCTTAAGCTCAACCCCAATCCTAAAATGGCCCTGACGCTAACTCCAACCATAACAGTTACCCGAAAGCTAACAGTAGCCCTAAACTTACTCCCTCAAACTAAGTTCAAACCTAACCTAACCTGAAGCCTAACTCAAACCATAGACCTAACCCTAACCCTAGGCGGACACCTGAAGCTCAACCCCAACCCTAACCTGACCCTCACGCTATCTCCAACCGTAACACTGAACCGAAAACTAACAGTAGCCCTAAACTTACTCCCTCAAACTAAGTTCAAACCTAACCTAACCTGAAGCCTAACTCAAACCATAGACCTAACCCTAACCCTTGGCGGACACCTTAAGCTCAACCCCAATCCTAAAATGGCCCTGACGCTAACTCCAACCATAACAGTTACCTGAAAACTAACAGTAGCCCTAAACTAACTCCCTCAAACTAAGTTCACACCTAACCTAAACTGAAGCCTAAATCAAACCATACACCTAACCCCAACCCTAGGCGGACACCTTAAGCTCAACCCCAACCCTAACCTGACCCTCACGCTAAATCCAACCGTAACACTGAACTGAAAACTGACAGTAGCCCTAAACTTACTCCCTCAAACTAAGTTCAAACCTAACCTAACCTGAAGCCTAACTCAAACCATAGACCTAACCCTAACCCTAGGAGGACACCTGAAGCTCAACCCCAACGCTAACCTGACCCTGACGCTATCTCCAAACGTAACACTGAACCGAAAACTAACAGTAGCCCTAAACTTACTCCCTCAAACTAAGTTCAAACCTAACCTAACCTGAAGCCTAACTCAAACCATAGAACTAACCCTAACCCTAGGCGGACACCTGAAGCTCAACCCCAACCCTAACCTGGCCCTGACGCTAACTCCAACCATAACAGTTACCCGAAAAGTAACAGTAGCCCTAAACTTACTCCCTCAAACTAAGTTCAAACCTAACCTAACCTGAAGCCTTAATCAAATCATACACCTAACCCTATCCCTAGGCGGACACCTTAAGCTCAACCCCTACCCTAACCTGACCCTCACGCTTACTCCAACTGTAACAGTTAACCGAAAACTAACAGTAGCCCTAAACTTACTCCCTCAAACTAACTTCAAACCTAACCTAACCTGAAGCATAAATCAAACCATACACCTAACCCTAACCCTAGGCGGACACCATTAGCTCAACGCCAACCCTAACCTGGACCTGACGCTAACTCCAACCGTAACAGTTACCCGAAAACTAACAGTAGCCCTAAACTTACTCCCTCAAACTAAGTTCAAACCTAACCTAACCTGAAGCCTAAATCAAACCATACACCTAACCCTAACCCTAGGCGGACACCTTAAGCTCAACCCCTACCCTAACCTGACCCTCACGCTAACTCCAACCGAAACACTGAACCAAAAACAAACAGTAGCCCTAAACTTACTCCCTCAAACTAAGTTCAAACCTAACCTAACCTGAAGCCTAACTCAAACCATAGCCCTAACCCTAACCCTAGGCGGACACCTGAAGCTCAACCCCAACCCTAACCTGACCCTGACTCTTACTCCAACCGTAACACTGAACCGAAAACTAACAGTAGCCCTAAACTTACTCCCTCAAACTAAGTTCAAACCTAACCTAACCTGAAGACTAACTCAAACCATAGACCTAACCGTAATCCTTGGCGGACACCTTAAGCTCAACCCCAATCCTAAAATGGCCCTGACGCTAACTCCAACCATAACAGTTACCCGAAAGCTAACAGTAGCCCTAAACTTACTCCCTCAAACTAAGTTCAAACCTAACCTAACCTGAAGCCTAAATAAAACCATACACCTAACCCTAACCCTAGGCGGACACCTTAAGATCAACCCCAACCCCAACCTGACCCTCACTCTAACTCCAACCGTAACACTGAACCGAAAACTAACAGTAGCCCTAAACTTACTCCCTCAAACTAACTTGAAACCTAACCTAACCTGAAGCCTAAATCAAACCATACACCTAACCCTAACCCTAGGCGGACTCTTTAAGCTCAAGCCCGACCCTAACCTGACCCTCACGCTAACTCCAACCGAAACACTGAACCGAAAACAAACAGTAGCCCTAAACTTACTCCCTCTAACTAACTTCAAACCTAACCTAACCTGAAGCCTAATCAAAACATACACTTAACCCTAACATTAGGCGGACACCATTATCTCAACACCAACCCTAACCTGGACCTGACGCTAACTCCAACCGTAACAGTTACCCGAAAACAAACAGTAGCCCTAAACTTACTCCCTCAAACTAAGTTCAAACCTAACCTAACCTGAAGCCTAAATCAAACCATACACCTAACCCTAACCCTAGGCGTACACCTTAAGCTCAACCCCAACCCTAACCTGACCCTCACGCTAACTCCAACCGTAACAGTGAACTGAAAACTAACATTAGCCCTAAACTTACTCCATCAAACTAATTTCATGCCTAACCTAACCAGAAGCCTAACTCAAACCATAGACCTAACCCTAACCCTAGGCGGACACCTGAAGTTCAAGCCCAACCCTAACTTGACCCAGACGCTATCTCCAACCGTAACACTGAACCGAAAACTAACAGTAGCCCTAAACTTACCCTCTCAAACTAAGTTCAAACCTAACCTAACCTGAAGCCTAAATCAAACCATACACCTAACCCTAACCCTAGACGGACACCTTAAGCTCAACCCCAACCCTAAAATGAACCTCACGCTAACTCCAACCGAAACACTGAACCAAAAACAAACAGTAGCCCTAAACTTACTCCCTCAAACTAAGTTCAAACCTAACCTAACCTGAATCCTAAATCAAACCATACAACTAACCCTAACCCTAGGCGGACACCTTAAGCTCGACCCCAACCCTAACCTGGTCCTGACGCTAACCCAACCATAACAGTTACTCGAAAACTAACAGTAGCCCTAAACTTACTCCCTCAAACTAAGTTCAAACTTAACATAACCTGACGCCTAAATCAAACCATACACCTAACCCTACCCTTAGGCGGAAACCTTAAGCTCAACACCACCCCTAACCTGACCCTCACGCTAACTCCAACCGTAACAGTGAACCGAAAACTAACATTAGCCCTAAACTTACTCACTCAAACTAATTTCAAGCCTTACCTAACCTGAAGCCTAACTCAAACCATAGACTTAACCCTAACCCTAGGCGGACACCTGAAGCACAACCCCAACCCTAACCTGACCCTGACGTTATCTCCAACCGTAACACTGAACTGAAAACTAACAGTAGCCCTAAACTTACTCCCTCAAACTAAGTTCAAACCTAACCTAACCTGAAGCCTAACTCAAACCATAGCCCTAACCCTAACCCTAGGCGGACACCTGAAGCTCAACCCTAACCCTAACCTGACCCTGACGCTATCTCCAACCGTAACACTGAACCGAAAATGAACAGTAGCCCTAAACTTACTCCCTCAAACTAAGTTCAAACCTAACCTAACCTGAAGCCTAAATCAAACCATACACCTAAACCTAACCCTAGGCGGACACCTTAAGCTCAAAACCAACCCTAACCTGACCCTGATGCTATCTCCAACCGTAACACTGAACTGAAAACTAACAGTAGTCATAAACTTACTCCCTCAAACTAAGTTCAAACCTAACCTAACCTGAAGCCTCACTTAAACCATAGCCCTAACCCTAACCCTAGGCGGACACCTTAAGCTCAACCCCAACCCTAACCTGGCCCTGACGCTAACTCCAACCATAACAGTTACCCGAAAACTAACAGTAGCCCTAAACTTACTCTCTCAAACTAAGTTCAAACCTAACCTAACCTGAAGCCTAAATCAAACCATACACCTAACCCTAACCCTAGGCGCACACCTTAAGCTCAACCCCTACCCTAACTTGACCCTCACGCTAACTCCAAACGAAACACTGAACCGAAAACAAACAGTAGCCCTAAACTTACTCCCTCAAACAAAGTTCAAACCTAACCTAACCTGAAGCCTAAATCAAACCATAGACCTAACCCTAACCCTATGCGGACACCTGAAGCTCAACCCCAACCCTAACCTGACCCTGACTCTTACTCCAACCGTAACACTGAACCGAAAACTAACAGTAGCCCTAAACTTACTCCCTCAAACTAAGTTCAAACCTAACCTCACCTGAAGCCTAACGCAAACCATAGACCTAACCCTAACCCTAGGCGGACACCTTAAGCTCAACCCCAACCCTAACCTGACCCTGACGCTAACTCCAACCGTAACACGTAACCGAATACTAACAGTAGCCCTAAACTTACTCCCTCAAACTAAGTTCAAACCTAACCTAACCAAAAGCCTAACTCAAACCATAGACCTAACCCTAACCCTAGGGAGACACCTTAAGCTCAACCCCAACCCTAACCTGACCCTGACGCTATCTCCAATCGTAACACTGAATCGAAAACTAACAGTAGCCCTAAACTTACTCCCTCAAACTAAGTTCAAACCTAACATAACCTGAAGCCTAAATCAAACCATACACCTAACCCTAACCCTAGGCGGACACCTGAAGCTCAACCCCAACCCTAACCTGACCCTGACGCTATCTCCAACCGTAACACTGAACCGAAAACTAACAGTAGCCCTAAACTTACTCCCTCAAACTAAGTTCAAACCTAACCTAACCTGAAGCCTAACTCAAACCATAGACCTAACCCTAACCCTAGGCGGACACCTTAAGCTCAACCCCAAACCTAACCTGGCCCTGACGCTATCTCCAACCATAACAGTTACCCGAAAACTAACAGTCGCCCTAAACTTACTCCCTCAAACTACGTTCAAACCTAACCTAACCTGAAGCCTAAATCAAACCATACACCTAACCCTAACCCTAGGCGGACACCTTAAGCTCAACCCCAACCCCAACCTAACCCTCACGCTAACTCCAACCTTAACACTGAACCGAAAACTAACAGTAGCCCTAAATTTACTCCCTCAAACTAATTTCAAACATAACCTAACCTGAAGCCTAACTCAAACCGTAGACCTAACCCTAACCCTAGGCGGACACCTGAAGCTCAACCCCAAACCTAACCTGACCCTGACGCTATCTCCAACCGTAAAACTGAACCGAAAACTAACATTAGCCCTAAACTTACTCCCTCAAACTAATTTCAAGCCTAACCTAACCTGAAGCCTAACTCAAACCATAGACCTAACCCTAACCCTAGGGGGACACCTTAAGCTCAACCCCAACCCTAACCTGACCCTGACGCTATCTCCAATGATAACACTGAACCGAAAACTAACAGTAGCCCTAAACTTACTCCCTCAAACTAAGTTCAATCCTAACCTAACCTGAAGCCTAAATGAATCCATAGACCTAACCCTAACCCTAGGCGGACACCTTAAACTCAACCCCAACCCTAACCTGGCCCTGACGCTAACTCCAACCATAACAGTTACCCGAAAACTAACAGTAGCCCTAAACTTACTCCCTCAAACTAAGTTCAAACCTAACCTAACCTGAAGCCTTAATCAAATCATACACCTAACCCTAACCCTAGGCGGACACCTTAAGCTCAACCCCTACCCTAACCTGACCCTCATGCTTACTCCAACTGTAACAGTAAACCGAAAACTAACAGTAGCCCTAAACTTACTCCCTCTAACTAACTTCAAACCTAACCTAACCTGAAGCCTAATCAAAACATACACTTAACCCTAACATTAGGCGGACACCATTATCTCAACACCAACCCTAACCTGGACCTGACGCTAACTCCAACCGTAACAGTTACCCGAAAACAAACAGTAGCCCTAAACTTACTCCCTCAAACTAAGTTCAAACCTAACCTAACCTGAAGCCTAAATCAAACCATACACCTAACCCTAACCCTAGGCGTACACCTTAAGCTCAACCCCAACCCTAACCTGACCCTCACGCTAACTCCAACCGTAACAGTGAACTGAAAACTAACATTAGCCCTAAACTTACTCCCTCAAACTAATTTCATGCCTAACCTAACCAGAAGCCTAACTCAAACCATAGACCTAACCCTAACCCTAGGCGGACACCTGAAGTTCAAGCCCAACCCTAACTTGACCCAGACGCTATCTCCAACCGTAACACTGAACCGAAAACAAACAGTAGCCCTAAACTTACTCCCTCAAACTAAGTTCAAACCTAACCTAACCTGAATCCTAAATCAAACCATACAACTAACCCTAAAACTAGGCCGACACCTTAAGCTAGACCCCAACCCTAACCTGGTCCTGACGCTAACCCAACCATAACAGTTACTCGAAAACTAACAGTAGCCCTAAACTTACTCCCTCAAACTAAGTTCAAACCTAACATAACCTGACGCCTAAATCAAACCATACACCTAACCCTACCCTTAGGCGGAAACCTTAAGCTCAACACCACCCCTAACCTGACCCTCACGCTAACTCCAACCGTAACAGTGAACCGAAAACTAACATTAGCCCTAAACTTACTCACTCAAACTAATTTCAAGCCTTACCTAACCTGAAGCCTAACTCAAACCATAGACCTAACCCTAACCCTAGGCGGACACCTGAAGCACAACCCCAACCCTAACCTGACCCTGACGCTATCTCCAACCGTAACACTGAACTGAAAACTAACAGTAGCCCTAAACTTACTCCCTCAAACTAAGTTCAAACCAAACCTAACCTGAAGCCTAACTCAAACCATAGAGCTAACCCTAACCCTAGGCGGACACCTGAAGCTCAACCCCAACCCTAACCTGACCCTGACGCTATCTCCAAACGTAACACTGAACCAAAAACTAACAGTAGCCCTAAACTTACTCCCTCAAACTAAGTTCAAACGTAACCTAACCTGAAGCCTAACTCAAACCATAGACCTAACCCTAACCCTTGGCGGACACCTTAAGCTCAACCCCAACCCTAAAATGGCCCTGACTCTAACTCCAACCATAACAGATACCCGAAAAATAACAGTAGCCCTAAACTTACTCCCTCAAACTAAGTTCAAACCTAACCTAACCTGAAGCCTTAATCAAATCATACACCTAACCCTAACCCTAGGCGGACACCTTAAGATCAACCCCTACCCTAACCTGACCCTCACGCTTACTCCAACTGTAACAGTTAACCGAAAACTAACAGTAGCCCTAAACTTACTCCCTCAAACTAACTTCAAACCTAACCTAACCTGAAGCATAAATCAAACCATACACCTAACCCTAACCCTAGGCGGACACCATTAGCTCAACGCCAACCCTAACCTGGACCTGACGCTAACTCCAACCGTAACAGTTACCCGAAAACTAACAGTAGCCCTAAACTTACTCCCTCAAACTAAGTTCAAACCTAACCTAACCTGAAGCCTAAATCAAACCATACACCTAACCCTAACCCTAGGCGGACACCTTAAGCTCAACCCCTACCCTAACCTGACCCTCACGCTAACTCCAACCGAAACACTGAACCAAAAACAAACAGTAGCCCTAAACTTACTCCCTCAAACTAACTTGAAACCTAACCTAACCTGAAGCCTAAATCAAACCATACACCTAACCCTAACCCTAGGCGGACTCTTTAAGCTCAAGCCCGACCCTAACCTGACCCTCACGCTAACTCCAACCGAAACACTGAACCGAAAACAAACAGTAGCCCTAAACTTACTCCCTCAAACTAAGTTCAAACCTAACCTAACCTGAAGCCTAACTCAAACCATAGACCTAACCCTAACCCTAGGCGGACACCTGAAGCTCAACCCCAACCCTAACCTGACCCTGACGCTATCTCCAACGGTAAAAGTGAACCGAAAACTAACGGTAGCCCTAAACTTACTCCCTCAAACTAAGTTCAAACCTAAACTAACCTGAAGCCTAACTCAAACCATAGCCCTAGCCCTAACCCTAGGCGGACACCTTAAGCTCAACCCCAAACCTAACCTGACCCTGACGCTTACTCCAACCATAACAGTTACCCGAAAACTAACAGTCGCCCTAAACTTACTCCCTCAAACTAAGTTCAAACCTAACCTAACCTGAAGCCTAAATCAAACCATACACCTAACCCTAACCCTAGGCGGACACCTTAAGCTCAACCCCAACCCTAACCTGACCCTCACGCTATCTCCAACCGTAACACTGAACCGAAAACTAACAGTAGCCCTAAACTTACTCCCTCAAACTAAGTTCAAACCTAACCTAACCTGAAGCCTAAATCAAACCATACACCTAACCCTAACCCTAGGCGGACACCTTAAGCTCAAGCCCAACCCTAACCTGACCCCCACGCTAACTCCAACCGTAACACTGAACCGAAAACTAACAGTAGCCCTAAACTTACTCCCTCAAACTAAGTTCAAACCTAACCTAACCTGAAGCCTAACTCAAACCATAGACCTAACCCTAACCCAAGGCGGACACCTGAAGGTCAACCCCCACCCTAACCTAAACCTGACGCTATCTCCAACCGTAACACTGAACCGAAAACTAACAGTAGCCCTAAACTTACTCCCTCAAACTAAGTTCAAACCTAACCTAACCTGAAGCCTAACTCAAAGCATAGACCTAACCCTAACCCTTGGCTGACACCTTAAGCTCAACCCCAATCCTAAAATGGCCCTGACGCTAACTCCAACCATAACAGTTACCTGAAAACTAACAGTAGCCCTAAACTAACTCCCTCAAACTAAGTTCACACCTAACCTAAACTGAAGCCTAAATCAAACCATACACCTAACCCCAACCCTAGGCGGACACCTTAAGCTCAACCCCAACCCTAACCTGACCCTCACGCTAAATCCAACCGTAACACTGAACTGAAAACTAACAGTAGCCCTAAACTTACTCCCTCAAACTAACTTCAAACCTAACCTAATCTGAAGCCTAACTCAAACCATAGACCTAACCCTAACCCTAGGCGGACACCTGAAGCTCAACCCCAACCCTAACCTAACCCTGACGCTATCTCCAACCGTAACACTGAACCGAAAACTAACAGTAGCCCTAAACTTACTCCCTCAAACTAACTTCAAACCTAACCTAACGTGAAGCCTAACTCAAACCATAGACCTAACCCTAACCCTTGGCGGACACCTTAAGCTCAACCCCAGTCCTAAAATGGCCCTGACGATAACTCCAACCATAACAGTTACCCGAAAACTAACAGTAGCCCTAAACTTACTCCCTCAAACTAAGTTGAAACCTAACCTAACCTGAAGCCTAACTCAAACCATAGACCTAACAATAACCCTAGGCGGACACCTGAAGCTCAACCCCAACCCTAACCTGACGCTGACGCTATCTCCAACCGTAACACTGAACCGAAAACTAACAGTAGCTCTAAACTTACTCCCTCAAACTAAGTTCAAACCTAACCTAACCTGAAGCCTATCTCAAACCATAGACCTAACCCTAACCCTTGGCGGACACCTTAAGCTCAAGCCCAATCCTAAAATGGCCTTGGCGCTAACTCCAACCATAACAGTTACCCGAAAACTAACAGTAGCCCTAAACTTACTCCCTCAAACTACGTTCAAACCTAACCTAACCTGAAGCCTTAATCAAATCATACACCTAACCCTAACCCTAGGCGGACACCTTAAGCTCAACCCCTACCCTAACCTGACCCTCACGCTTACTCCAACTGTAACAGTTAACCGAAAACTAACAGTAGCCCTAAACTTATTCCCTCAAACTAACTTCAAACCTAACCTAACCTGAAGCCTAAATCAAACCATACACCTAACCCTAACCCTAGGCGGACACCATTAGCTCAACACCAACCCTAACCTGGACCTGACGCTAACTCCAACCGTAACAGTTACCCGAAAACTAACAGTAGCCCTAAACTTACTCCCTCAAACTAAGTTCAAACCTAACCTAACCTGAAGCCTAAATCAAACCATACACCTAACCCTAACCCTAGGCGGACACCTTAAGCTCAACCCCTACCCTAACCTGACCCTCACGCTAACTCCAACCGAAACACTGAACCGAAAACAAACAGTAGCCCTAAACTTACTCCCGCAAACTAAGTTCAAACCTAACCTAACCTGAAGCCTAATTCAAACCATAGACCTAACCCTAACCCTAGGCGGACACCTGAAGCTCAACCCCAACCCTAACCTGACCCTGACTCTTACTCCAACCGTAACACTCAACCGAAAACTAACAGTAGCCCTAAACTTACTCCCTCAAACTAAGTTCAAACCTAACCTAACCTGAAGCCTAACTCAAACCATAGACCTAACCCTAACCCTAGGCGGACACCTGAAGCTCAACCCCAACCCTAACCTGACCCTGACGCTATCTCCAAACGTAACACTGAACCAAAAACTAACAATAGCCCTAAACTTACTCCCTCAAACTAAGTTCAAACCTAACCTATCCTGAAGCCTAACTCAAACCATAGACCTAACCCTAACCCTTGGCGGACACCTTAAGCTCAACCCCAATCCTAAAATGGCCCTGACGCTAACTCCAACCATAACAGTTACCCGAAAACTAACAGTTGCCCTAAACTTACTCCCTCAAACTATGTTCAAACCTAACCTAACCTGAAGCCTAAATCAAACCATACACCTAACGCTAACCCTAGGCGGACACCTTAAGCTCAACCCCAACCCTAAAATGACCCTCACGCTAAATCCAACCGTAACACTGAACCGAAAACTAACAATAGTCCTAAACTTAATCCCTCAAACTAAGTTCAAACCTAACCTAACCTGAAGCCTAACTCAAACCATAGACCTAACCCTAACCCTAGGCGGACACCTGAAGGTCAACCCCCACCTTAACCTAAACCTGACGCTATCTCCAACGGTAACACTGAACCGAAAACTAACAGTAGCCCTAAACTTACTCCCTCAAACGAAGTTCAAACCTAACCTAACCTGAAGCCTAACTCAAACCATAGAACTAACCCTAACCCTAGGCGGACACATTAAGCTCAACCCCAACCCTAACCTGGCCCTGACGCTAACTCCAACCATAACAGTTACCAGAAAACTAACAGTCGCCCTAAACTTACTCCCTCAAACTAAGTTCAAACCTAACCTAACCTGAAGCCTAACTCAAACCATAGACCTAACCCTAACCCTAGGCGGACAACTGAAGCTCAACCCCAACCCTAACCTGACCCTGACGCTATCTCCAACAGTAAAACTGAACCAAAAACTAACATTAGCCCTAAACTTACTCCCTCAAACTAATTTCAAACCTAACCTAACCTGAAGCCTAACTCAAACCATAGACCTAACCGTAACCCTTGGCGGACACCTGAAGCTCAACCCCAACCCTAACCTAACCCTGACGCTATCTCCAACCGTAACACTGAACCGAAAACTAACAGTAGCCCTAAATTTACTCCCTCAAACTAACTTCAAACCTAACCTAATCTGAAGCCTAACTCAAACCATAGACCTAACCCTAACCCTAGGCGGACACCTTAAGCTCAACCCCAACCCTAACCTGGCCCTGACGCTAACTCCAACCATAACAGTTACCCGAAAACTAACAGTAGCCCTAAACTTACTCTCTCAAACTAAGTTCAAACCTAACCTAACCTGAAGCCTAAATCAAACCATACACCTAACCCTAACCCTAGGCGCACACCTTAAGCTCAACCCCTACCCTAACTTGACCCTCACGCTAACTCCAAACGAAACACTGAACCGAAAACAAACAGTAGCCCTAAACTTACTCCCTAAAACAAAGTTCAAACCTAACCTAACCTGAAGCCTAAATCAAACCATAGACCTAACCCTAACCCTATGCGGACACCTGAAGCTCAACCCCAACCCTAACCTGACCCTGACTCTTACTCCAACCGTAACACTGAACCGAAAACTAACAGTAGCCCTAAACTTACTCCCTCAAACTAAGTTCAAACCTAACCTCACCTGAAGCCTAACGCAAACCATAGACCTAACCCTAACCCTTGGCGGACACCTTAAGCTCAACCCCAACCCTAACCTGACCCTGACGCTAACTCCAACCGTAACACGTAACCGAATACTAACAGTAGCCCTAAACTTACTCCCTCAAACTAAGTTCAAACCTAACCTAACCAAAAGCCTAACTCAAACCATAGACCTAACCCTAACCCTAGGGAGACACCTTAAGCTCAACCCGAACCCTAACCTGACCCTGACGCTATCTCCAATCGTAACACTGAATCGAAAACTAACAGTAGCCCTAAACTTACTCCCTCAAACTAAGTTCAAACCTAACATAACCTGAAGCCTAAATCAAACCATACACCTAACCCTAACCCTAGGCGGACACCTGAAGCTCAACCCCAACCCTAACCTGACCCTGACGCTATCTCCAACCGTAACACTGAACCGAAAACTAACAGTAGCCCTAAACTTACTCCCTCAAACTAAGTTCAAACCTAACCTAACCTGAAGCCTAACTCAAACCATAGACCTAACCCTAACCCTAGGCGGACACCTTAAGCTCAACCCCAAACCTAACCTGGCCCTGACGCTATCTCCAACCATAACAGTTACCCGAAAACTAACAGTCGCCCTAAACTTACTCCCTCAAACTACGTTCAAACCTAACCTAACCTGAAGCCTAAATCAAACCATACACCTAACCCTAACCCTAGGCGGACACCTTAAGCTCAACCCCAACCCCAACCTAACCCTCACGCTAACTCCAACCTTAACACTGAACCGAAAACTAACAGTAGCCCTAAATTTACTCCCTCAAACTAATTTCAAACATAACCTAACCTGAAGCCTAACTCAAACCGTAGACCTAACCCTAACCCTAGGCGGACACCTGAAGCTCAACCCCAAACCTAACCTGACCCTGACGCTATCTCCAACCGTAAAACTGAACCGAAAACTAACATTAGCCCTAAACTTACTCCCTCAAACTAATTTCAAGCCTAACCTAACCTGAAGCCTAACTCAAACCATAGACCTAACCCTAACCCTAGGGGGACACCTTAAGCTCAACCCCAACCCTAACCTGACCCTGACGCTATCTCCAATGATAACACTGAACCGAAAACTAACAGTAGCCCTAAACTTACTCCCTCAAACTAAGTTCAATCCTAACCTAACCTGAAGCCTAAATGAATCCATAGACCTAACCCTAACCCTAGGCGGACACCTTAAACTCAACCCCAACCCTAACCTGGCCATGACGCTAACTCCAACCATAACAGTTACCCGAAAACTAACAGTAGCCCTAAACTTACTCCCTCAAACTAAGTTCAAACCTAACCTAACCTGAAGCCTTAATCAAATCATACACCTAACCCTAACCCTAGGCGGACACCTTAAGCTCAACCCCTACCCTAACCTGACCCTCATGCTTACTCCAACTGTAACAGTAAACCGAAAACTAACAGTAGCCCTAAACTTACTCCCTCTAACTAACTTCAAACCTAACCTAACCTGAAGCCTAATCAAAACATACACTTAACCCTAACATTAGGCGGACACCATTATCTCAACACCAACCCTAACCTGGACCTGACGCTAACTCCAACCGTAACAGTTACCCGAAAACAAACAGTAGCCCTAAACTTACTCCCTCAAACTAAGTTCAAACCTAACCTAACCTGAAGCCTAAATCAAACCATACACCTAACCCTAACCCTAGGCGTACACCTTAAGCTCAACCCCAACCCTAACCTGACCCTCACGCTAACTCCAACCGTAACAGTGAACCGAAAACTAACAGTAGCCCTAAACTTACTCCCTCAAACTAAGTTCAAACCTAACCTCACCTGAAGCCTAACGCAAACCATAGACCTAACCCTAACCCTTGGCGGACACCTTAAGCTCAACCCCAACCCTAACCTGACCCTGACGCTAACTCCAACCGTAACACGTAACCGAATACTAACAGTAGCCCTAAACTTACTCCCTCAAACTAAGTTCAAACCTAACCTAACCAAAAGCCTAACTCAAACCATAGACCTAACCCTAACCCTAGGGAGACACCTTAAGCTCAACCCGAACCCTAACCTGACCCTGACGCTATCTCCAATCGTAACACTGAATCGAAAACTAACAGTAGCCCTAAACTTACTCCCTCAAACTAAGTTCAAACCTAACATAACCTGAAGCCTAAATCAAACCATACACCTAACCCTAACCCTAGGCGGACACCTGAAGCTCAACCCCAACCCTAACCTGACCCTGACGCTATCTCCAACCGTAACACTGAACCGAAAACTAACAGTAGCCCTAAACTTACTCCCTCAAACTAAGTTCAAACCTAACCTAACCTGAAGCCTAACTCAAACCATAGACCTAACCCTAACCCTAGGCGGACACCTTAAGCTCAACCCCAAACCTAACCTGGCCCTGACGCTATCTCCAACCATAACAGTTACCCGAAAACTAACAGTCGCCCTAAACTTACTCCCTCAAACTACGTTCAAACCTAACCTAACCTGAAGCCTAAATCAAACCATACACCTAACCCTAACCCTAGGCGGACACCTTAAGCTCAACCCCAACCCCAACCTAACCCTCACGCTAACTCCAACCTTAACACTGAACCGAAAACTAACAGTAGCCCTAAATTTACTCCCTCAAACTAATTTCAAACATAACCTAACCTGAAGCCTAACTCAAACCGTAGACCTAACCCTAACCCTAGGCGGACACCTGAAGCTCAACCCCAAACCTAACCTGACCCTGACGCTATCTCCAACCGTAAAACTGAACCGAAAACTAACATTAGCCCTAAACTTACTCCCTCAAACTAATTTCAAGCCTAACCTAACCTGAAGCCTAACTCAAACCATAGACCTAACCCTAACCCTAGGGGGACACCTTAAGCTCAACCCCAACCCTAACCTGACCCTGACGCTATCTCCAATGATAACACTGAACCGAAAACTAACAGTAGCCCTAAACTTACTCCCTCAAACTAAGTTCAATCCTAACCTAACCTGAAGCCTAAATGAATCCATAGACCTAACCCTAACCCTAGGCGGACACCTTAAACTCAACCCCAACCCTAACCTGGCCCTGACGCTAACTCCAACCATAACAGTTACCCGAAAACTAACAGTAGCCCTAAACTTACTCCCTCAAACTAAGTTCAAACCTAACCTAACCTGAAGCCTTAATCAAATCATACACCTAACCCTAACCCTAGGCGGACACCTTAAGCTCAACCCCTACCCTAACCTGACCCTCATGCTTACTCCAACTGTAACAGTAAACCGAAAACTAACAGTAGCCCTAAACTTACTCCCTCTAACTAACTTCAAACCTAACCTAACCTGAAGCCTAATCAAAACATACACTTAACCCTAACATTAGGCGGACACCATTATCTCAACACCAACCCTAACCTGGACCTGACGCTAACTCCAACCGTAACAGTTACCCGAAAACAAACAGTAGCCCTAAACTTACTCCCTCAAACTAAGTTCAAACCTAACCTAACCTGAAGCCTAAATCAAACCATACACCTAACCCTAACCCTAGGCGTACACCTTAAGCTCA
Organism: Tupaia tana; assembly: GCA_026018925.1. Taxonomy (NCBI): domain Eukaryota; kingdom Metazoa; phylum Chordata; class Mammalia; order Scandentia; family Tupaiidae; genus Tupaia; species Tupaia tana. The sequence continues at coordinate 603,538 of JAKSZU010000070.1, forward strand.
ACCCCAACCCTAACCTGACCCTCACGCTAACTCCAACCGTAACAGTGAACTGAAAACTAACATTAGCCCTAAACTTACTCCCTCAAACTAATTTCATGCCTAACCTAACCAGAAGCCTAACTCAAACCATAGACCTAACCCTAACCCTAGGCGGACACCTGAAGTTCAAGCCCAACCCTAACTTGACCCAGACGCTATCTCCAACCGTAACACTGAACCGAAAACAAACAGTAGCCCTAAACTTACTCCCTCAAACTAAGTTCAAACCTAACCTAACCTGAATCCTAAATCAAACCATACAACTAACCCTAAAACTAGGCCGACACCTTAAGCTAGACCCCAACCCTAACCTGGTCCTGACGCTAACCCAACCATAACAGTTACTCGAAAACTAACAGTAGCCCTAAACTTACTCCCTCAAACTAAGTTCAAACCTAACATAACCTGACGCCTAAATCAAACCATACACCTAACCCTACCCTTAGGCGGAAACCTTAAGCTCAACACCACCCCTAACCTGACCCTCACGCTAACTCCAACCGTAACAGTGAACCGAAAACTAACATTAGCCCTAAACTTACTCACTCAAACTAATTTCAAGCCTTACCTAACCTGAAGCCTAACTCAAACCATAGACCTAACCCTAACCCTAGGCGGACACCTGAAGCACAACCCCAACCCTAACCTGACCCTGACGCTATCTCCAACCGTAACACTGAACTGAAAACTAACAGTAGCCCTAAACTTACTCCCTCAAACTAAGTTCAAACCAAACCTAACCTGAAGCCTAACTCAAACCATAGACCTAACCCTAACCCTAGGCGGACACCTGAAGCTCAACCCCAACCCTAACCTGACCCTGACGCTATCTCCAAACGTAACACTGAACCAAAAACTAACAGTAGCCCTAAACTTACTCCCTCAAACTAAGTTCAAACGTAACCTAACCTGAAGCCTAACTCAAACCATAGACCTAACCCTAACCCTTGGCGGACACCTTAAGCTCAACCCCAACCCTAAAATGGCCCTGACTCTAACTCCAACCATAACAGATACCCGAAAAATAACAGTAGCCCTAAACTTACTCCCTCAAACTAAGTTCAAACCTAACCTAACTTGAAGCCTAACTCAAACCATAGACCTAACCCTAACCCTAGGCGGACACCTTAAGCTCAACCCCAACCCTAACCTGGCCCTGACGCTAACTCCAACCATAACAGTTACCCGAAAAGTAACAGTAGCCCTAAACTTACTCCCTCAAACTAAGTTCAAACCTAACCTAACCTGAAGCCTTAATCAAATCATACACCTAACCCTAACCCTAGGCGGACACCTTAAGATCAACCCCTACCCTAACCTGACCCTCACGCTTACTCCAACTGTAACAGTTAACCGAAAACTAACAGTAGCCCTAAACTTACTCCCTCAAACTAACTTCAAACCTAACCTAACCTGAAGCATAAATCAAACCATACACCTAACCCTAACCCTAGGCGGACACCATTAGCTCAACGCCAACCCTAACCTGGACCTGACGCTAACTCCAACCGTAACAGTTACCCGAAAACTAACAGTAGCGCTAAACTTACTCCCTCAAACTAAGTTCAAACCTAACCTAACCTGAAGCCTAAATCAAACCATACACCTAACCCTAACCCTAGGCGGACACCTTAAGCTCAACCCCTACCCTAACCTGACCCTCACGCTAACTCCAACCGAAACACTGAACCAAAAACAAACAGTAGCCCTAAACTTACTCCCTCAAACTAACTTGAAACCTAACCTAACCTGAAGCCTAAATCAAACCATACACCTAACCCTAACCCTAGGCGGACTCTTTAAGCTCAAGCCCGACCCTAACCTGACCCTCACGCTAACTCCAACCGAAACACTGAACCGAAAACAAACAGTAGCCCTAAACTTACTCCCTCAAACTAAGTTCAAACCTAACCTAACCTGAAGCCTAACTCAAACCATAGACCTAACCCTAACCCTAGGCGGACACCTGAAGCTCAACCCCAACCCTAACCTGACCCTGACGCTATCTCCAACGGTAAAAGTGAACCGAAAACTAACGGTAGCCCTAAACTTACTCCCTCAAACTAAGTTCAAACCTAAACTAACCTGAAGCCTAACTCAAACCATAGCCCTAGCCCTAACCCTAGGCGGACACCTTAAGCTCAACCCCAAACCTAACCTGACCCTGACGCTTACTCCAACCATAACAGTTACCCGAAAACTAACAGTCGCCCTAAACTTACTCCCTCAAACTAAGTTCAAACCTAACCTAACCTGAAGCCTAAATCAAACCATACACCTAACCCTAACCCTAGGCGGACACCTTAAGCTCAACCCCAACCCTAACCTGACCCTCACGCTATCTCCAACCGTAACACTGAACCGAAAACTAACAGTAGCCCTAAACTTACTCCCTCAAACTAAGTTCAAACCTAACCTAACCTGAAGCCTAAATCAAACCATACACCTAACCCTAACCCTAGGCGGACACCTTAAGCTCAAGCCCAACCCTAACCTGACCCCCACGCTAACTCCAACCGTAACACTGAACCGAAAACTAACAGTAGCCCTAAACTTACTCCCTCAAACTAAGTTCAAACCTAACCTAACCTGAAGCCTAACTCAAACCATAGACCTAACCCTAACCCAAGGCGGACACCTGAAGGTCAACCCCCACCCTAACCTAAACCTGACGCTATCTCCAACCGTAACACTGAACCGAAAACTAACAGTAGCCCTAAACTTACTCCCTCAAACTAAGTTCAAACCTAACCTAACCTGAAGCCTAACTCAAAGCATAGACCTAACCCTAACCCTTGGCTGACACCTTAAGCTCAACCCCAATCCTAAAATGGCCCTGACGCTAACTCCAACCATAACAGTTACCTGAAAACTAACAGTAGCCCTAAACTAACTCCCTCAAACTAAGTTCACACCTAACCTAAACTGAAGCCTAAATCAAACCATACACCTAACCCCAACCCTAGGCGGACACCTTAAGCTCAACCCCAACCCTAACCTGACCCTCACGCTAAATCCAACCGTAACACTGAACTGAAAACTAACAGTAGCCCTAAACTTACTCCCTCAAACTAACTTCAAACCTAACCTAATCTGAAGCCTAACTCAAACCATAGACCTAACCCTAACCCTAGGCGGACACCTGAAGCTCAACCCCAACCCTAACCTAACCCTGACGCTATCTCCAACCGTAACACTGAACCGAAAACTAACAGTAGCCCTAAACTTACTCCCTCAAACTAACTTCAAACCTAACCTAACGTGAAGCCTAACTCAAACCATAGACCTAACCCTAACCCTTGGCGGACACCTTAAGCTCAACCCCAGTCCTAAAATGGCCCTGACGATAACTCCAACCATAACAGTTACCCGAAAACTAACAGTAGCCCTAAACTTACTCCCTCAAACTAAGTTGAAACCTAACCTAACCTGAAGCCTAACTCAAACCATAGACCTAACAATAACCCTAGGCGGACACCTGAAGCTCAACCCCAACCCTAACCTGACGCTGACGCTATCTCCAACCGTAACACTGAACCGAAAACTAACAGTAGCTCTAAACTTACTCCCTCAAACTAAGTTCAAACCTAACCTAACCTGAAGCCTATCTCAAACCATAGACCTAACCCTAACCCTTGGCGGACACCTTAAGCTCAAGCCCAATCCTAAAATGGCCTTGGCGCTAACTCCAACCATAACAGTTACCCGAAAACTAACAGTAGCCCTAAACTTACTCCCTCAAACTACGTTCAAACCTAACCTAACCTGAAGCCTTAATCAAATCATACACCTAACCCTAACCCTAGGCGGACACCTTAAGCTCAACCCCTACCCTAACCTGACCCTCACGCTTACTCCAACTGTAACAGTTAACCGAAAACTAACAGTAGCCCTAAACTTATTCCCTCAAACTAACTTCAAACC